>JAXRKP010000721.1:125000-157500 GCA_037039925.1 Doris montereyensis
GACGGGAAAAGGGGAAGTCCAAAATTGACGCGGAAACCGGAAATGAGATGGGAAAAGGGAAGTTCAAAATTGACGCGGAAACCGGAAAGGAGACGAGAAAAGGGGAAGTTCAAAATTGACGCGGAAACCGGAAATGAGACGAGAAAAGGGGAAGTCCAAAATTGACGCGGAAACCGGAAATGAGACGAGAAAAGGGAAGTCCAAAATTGACGCGGAAACCGGAAATGAGACGGGAAAAGGGAAGTTCAAAATTGACGTGGAAACCGGAAATGAGACGGGAAAAGGGAAGTCCAAAATTGACGCGGAAACCGGAAATGAGACGGGAAAAGGGAAGTTCAAAATTGACGCGGAAACCGGAAATGAGACGGGAATAGGGAAGTCCAAAATTGACGCGGAAACCGGAAATGAGACGGAAAAAGGGGAAAGTCCAAACTTGGCATGGAAACGATGCATGGCCGGGAACAGCGGATGTGTTTTCGAAATTAAAATCTACCCCATCCACCATATGTGGCTATCTAATGGTGAATTAAGGAGGAAACAGCAAGATGAAAGAGAAGTGAAAGAGTGAAAGAGTGAAAGGAAAAAAGTGGAACCTACCAGCAAGACCCGCCAACCGCCCACGTGAAGAGTGGAATATTAAAAGCGTGAATGCAGGACGGAAAGACTAAGCCTAGAGTGAAGTGAGAGGTCTAGAGTGAAGTGAGAGACCTAGAGTGAAGTGAGAGGCCTAGAGTGAAGTGAGAGGCCTAGAGTGAAGTGAGAGGTCTAGAGAAGTGAGAGGGCTAGAGTGAAGTGAGAGGCCTAGAGTGAAGTGAGAGGCCTAGAGTGAAGTGAGAGGGCTAGAGTGAAGTGAGAGACCCAGAGTGAAGTGAGAGACCTAGAGTGAAGTGAGAGGCCTAGAGTGAAGTGAGGGGCCTAGGGTGAAATGAGAGGCCTAGAGTAGAAGTGAGGCCCAGGCCTAGAGTAGTGAGAGGCCCAGAGTGAAGTGAGAGGTCTAGAGTGAAGTGAGAGGTCTAAGTGAGAGGCCCAGAGTGAAAGTGAGAGACCCAGAGTGAAGTGAGAGGTCTAGAGTGAAAGAGTGAGAGGCCTAGGTGAAGTGAGAGGCCCAGAGTGAAGTGAGAGACCCAGAGTGAGTGAGAGGCCTAGGATCAAGTGAGAGGCCTAGAGTGAAGTGAGGGCCTAGGGTGTGAAGTGAGAGGCCCAGAGTGAAGTGAGAGGCCTAAAGTGAAGTGAGGGAGTCTACTAGAGGCCTAGAGTGAAGTGAGAGGTCTAGAGTGAAGTAGAGAGAGAGACCTAGGGTGAAGTGAGAGGCCCAGAGTGAAGTGAGAGACCCAGAGTGAAATGAGAGGCCCTAGGGTGATGTGAGAGGCCTAGAGTGAAGTGAGAAGCCTAGATCAAGTGAGAGGCCCAGAGTGAGAGACCTAGAGTGAAGTGAGAGATCTAGGAGTGGAAGTGTCTAGAGTGAAGTGAGAGGTCTGAGAGGCCTAGGGTGAAGTGAGAGGTCTAGTGAAGTGAGAGTGAGAGGTCTAAAAGAGAGGCCTAGGAACAGAAGTGAGAGGCCTAGAGTGAAGTGAGAAGCCTAGAGTGAAGTGAGAGTCTAGAGTGAAGTGCCTAGAGTGAAGTGAGAGGTCTAAAGGAAGTGAGAGGTCTAGAGTGAAGTGAGAGGAGAGTGAAGTGAGAGGTCTAGAGTGAAGTGAGAGGTCTAAAGGGAAGTGAGAGGTCTAAAGTGAAGTGAGAGGTCAGTGAAGTGAGAGGTCTAGAGTGAAGTGAGAGGTCTAAAGTGAAGTGAGAGGTCTAGAGTGAAGTGAGAGGTCTAGAGTGAAGTGAGAGGTCTAAAGTGAAGTGAGAGGTCTAGTGAAGTGAGAGGTCTAGAGTGAAGTGAG
Organism: Doris montereyensis; assembly: GCA_037039925.1. NCBI lineage: Eukaryota > Metazoa > Mollusca > Gastropoda > Nudibranchia > Dorididae > Doris > Doris montereyensis. Next base: position 126,884 of record JAXRKP010000721.1, read on the forward strand.
AGGCCTAGAGTGAAGTGAGAGGTCTAGAGTGAAGTGAGAGGTCTAAAGTGAAGTGAGAGGTCTAAAGTGAAGTGAGAGGTCTAGAGTGAACTCCTGAGAAGTGAAGTGAGGACAGGCGACAATGGAAAGGACGGTGACGATGAAAAAAGTATTTGAGAGGGTTGTGATTTCTAAAGCCCATTAAGTAGGAGTGATAAATAACGACATAAAATAAGAAATATTGAAATCCTGTGAACAAAGTGAGTCTAAGGAATATTTGCACCAATAGAATCGAACCCACGACCTCCGCGTCGGTACCCATCAACTCGCAATGAAAAGAGGCCTATGCAGCCTGAACTGCATGTACGCCCTAGAGCCAACTGAGAGTTCCTAAGCCAACTGTGAACGCTCTAAGCAAACTGGATGTATGTTCCTAAGCCAACTGTATGTACGCTCTAAGCAAACTGTATGTATGCTCCTAAGCCAACTGTATGTACGCTCCTAAGCAACAATGCTCCTGAATGTAGTTCCTAAGCCAACAATGGAAAGCCAACTGTATGTATGCTCTAAAACTGTTTGTAGCTAAATCAACTAAGCCTTTGTGATTTCCTAAAGCCCATGTATGCTCCTAAGCCAACTGTGATGTATGCTAAGAAAAGAAACATAAAGCCAACATGTATTGAAATCCTCTAAGGAACTGTAAGTACGAGAGAAAGCCAAAGGAATATGCTCCTAAGCCAACTGTATGTATGTTCCTAACCAACTGCATGTACCTCCTAAGCCAATTGTATGAATGTTCCTAAGCCAACTGCATGTATGCTCCTAAACCAACTGCATGTATGTTCCTAAGCCAACTGCATGTACGCTCCTAAGCCAACTGTATGTACGTTCCTAAGCCAACTGTATGTATGTTCCTAAGCCAACTGTATGTATGTTCCTAAGCAAAGCCAACTGTATGTATGTTCCTAAGCCAACTGTATGTATGCTCTAAGCCAACTGTATGTATGCTCCTAAGCCAACTGTATGTATGTTCCTAAGCCAACTGTATGTATGCTCCTAAGCCAACTGTATGTATGTTCCTAAGCCAACTGCATAAGCCAACTGTATGTTCCTAAGCCAACTGTATGTATGTTCCTAAGCCAACTGTATGTATGTTCCTAAGCCAACTGTATGTATAAGCCAACTGTATGTATGTTCCTAAGCCAACTGCCAACTGTATGTATGTTCCTAAGCCAACTGCATGTATGTTCCTAAGCCAACTGTATGTACGTTCCTAAGCCAACTGTATGTATGCTCTAAGCCAACTGCATGTATGTTCCTAAGCCAACTGTATGTATGTTCCTAAGCCAACTGCATGTATGTTCCTAAGCCAACTACATGTATGTTCCTAAGCCAACTGTATGTATGTTCCTAAGCCAACTGCATGTATGTTCCTAAGCCAACTGCATGTATGTTCCTAAGCCAACTGCATCCTATGTTCTAAGCCAACTGCATGTATGTTCCTAAGCCAACTGCATGTACGCTCCTAAGCCAACTGTATGTACGTTCCTAAGCCAACTGCCAACTGTATGTATGTTCCTAAGCCAACTGCCAACTATATGTATGTTCCTAAGCCAACTGTATGTATGTTCCTAAGCCAACTGTATGTATGTTCCTAAGCCAACTGTATGTACGTTCCTAAGCCAACTGTATGTACGTTCCTAAGCCAACTGTATGTATGTTCTAAGCCAACTGTATGTACACTCCTAAGCCAACTGTATGTATGCTCCTAAGCCAACTGTATGTATGTTCCTAAGCCAACTGTATGTATGTTCCTAAGCCAACTGCATGTATGTTCCTAAGCCAACTATATGTATGTTCCTAAGCCAACTGTATGTATGTTCCTAAGCCAACTGCATGTACGTTCTAAGCCAACTGTATGTATGTTCCTAAGCCAACTGTATGTACGTTCCTAAGCCAACTGTATGTATGTTCTCTAAGCCAACTGTATGTACGTTCCTAAGCCAACTGTATGTATGTTCCTAAGCCAACTGTATGTACGCTCTAAGCCAACTGTATGTACGTTCCTAAGCCAACTGTATGTACGTTCTAAGCCAACTGTATGTATGTTCCTAAGCCAACTGTAGGTACGCTCCTAAGCCAACTGTATGTACGTTCCTAAGCCAACTGTATGTACGTTCCTAAGCCAACTGTATGTATGCTCCTAAGCCAACTGTATGTATGTTCCTAAGCCAACTGTATGTATGTTCCTAAGCCAACTGTATGTATGTTCCTAAGCCAACTGTATGTATGTTCTAAGCCAAAATGTACGTTCCTAAGCCAACTGTATGTATGTTCCTAAGCCAACTGTATGTACGTTCCTAAGCCAACTGTATGTACGTTCCTAAGCCAACTGCATGTATGCTCCTAAGCCAACTGTATGTATGTTCCTAAGCCAACTGTATGTATGTTCTAAGCCAACTGTATGTATGCTCCTAAGCCAACTGCATGTATGTTCCTAAACCAACTGCATGTATGTTCCTAAGCCAAACATGAATGTTCCTATGTATGTCCTCCTATGTTCCTAACCAACTGTGCATGTATGTTCCTAAGCCAAATGTATGTTCCTAAGCCAACTGTATGTATGTTCCTAAGCCAACTACATTTATGCTCCTAAACCAACTGTATGTATGTTCCTAAGCCAACTGTATGTATGCTCCTAAGCCAACTATGTACGCTCTAAGCCAACTGTATGTATGTTCCTAAGCCAACTGTATGTATGTTCCTAAGCCAACTGTACGTATGTTTCTAAGCCAACTGCATGTATGTTCCTAAGCCAACTGCATGTATGTTCCTAAGCCAACTGCAATTATGTTCCTAAGCCAAATGTATGTACGCTCTAAGCCAACTGTATGTATGCTCCTAAGCCAACTGTATGTATGTTCCTAAGCCAACTGTATGTACGCTCCTAAGCCAACTGTATGTATGTTCCTAAGCCAACTGTATGTATGTTCCTAAGCCAACTGTATGTATGTTCCTAAGCCAACTGTATGTATGTTCCTAAGCCAACTGTATGTATGTTCCTAAGCCAACTGTATGTATGTTCCTAAGCCAACTGTATGTACTTCTAAGCCAACTGTATGTATGTTCCTAAGCCAACTGTATGTTCCTAAGCCAACTGTATGTATGTTCCTAAGCCAACTGTATGTATGTTCCTAAGCCAACTGTATGTATGTTCCTAAGCCAACTGTATGTATGTTCCTAAGCCAACTGTATGTATGTTCCTAAGCCAACTGTATGTATGTTCCTAAGCCAACTGTATGTATGTTCCTAAGTCAACTGTATGTGTACTCCTATGCCAACTGTATGTATGTTCCTAAGCCAACTGTATGTACTCCTAAGCCAACTGTATGTATGTTCCTAAGCCAACTACATTTATGCTCCTAAGCCAACTGTATGTATGCTCCTAAGCCAACTGTATGTATGCTCCTAAGCCAACTGTATGTACGCTCCTAAGCCAACTAAGCTGTATGTATGTTCCTAAGCCAACTGCATGTATGTTCCTAAGCCAACTGCATGTATGTTCCTAAGCCAACTGCATGTAAGCCAATGTATGTTCCTAAGCCACTGCATGTATGTTCCTAAGCCAACTGCATGTACGCTCCTAAGCCAACTGTATGTATTCCTAAGCCAACTGCAATTATGTTCCTAAGCCAAATGTATGTAAGCCAACTGCTGTATGTAAGCCAACTGCATGTATGTACACTCTAAGCCAACTGTATGTATGTTCCTAAGCCAACTGTATGTATGTTCCTAAGCCAACTGTATGTATGTTCCTAAGCCAACTGTATGTATGTTCCTAAGTCAACTGCATGTATGTTCCTAAGCCAACTATATGTATGTTCCTAAGCCAACTGTATGTATGTTCCTAAGCCAACTGTATGTATGTTCCTAAGCCAACTGCATGTATGTTCCTAAGCCAACTGTATGTATGTTCCTAAGCCAACTGTATGTATGTTCCTAAGCCAACTGTATGTACGCTCCTAAGCCAACTGTATGTATGTTCCTAAGCCAACTGTATGTACGCTCCTAAGCCAACTGCATGTATGTTCCTAAGCCAACTGTATGTATGCTCCTAAGCCAACTGTATGTATGTTCCTAAGCCAACTGTATGTATGCTCCTAAGCCAAGTGTATGTACGCTCCTAAGCCAACTGTATGTATGTTCCTAAGCCAACTGTATGTGTGTTCCTAAGCCAACTGCATGTATGTTCCTAAGCCAACTGTATGTATGTTCCTAAGCCAACTGTATGTATGTTCCTAAGCCAACTACATGTATGTTCCTACGCCAACTGTATGTATGTTCCTAAACCAACTGCATGTATGTTCCTAAGCCAACTGTATGTACTCCTAAGCCAACTGTATGTATGTTCCTAAGCCAACTGTATGTACTCCCTAAGCCAACTGTATGTATGTTCCTAAGCCAACTGCATGTATGTTCCTAAGCCAACTGCATTTATGCTCCTATGCCAACTGTATGTATGTTCCTAAGCCAACTGTATGTACTCCTAAGCCAACTGTATGTATGTTCCTAAGCCAACTACATTTATGCTCCTAAGCCAACTGTATGTATGCTCCTAAGCCAACTGTATGTATGCTCCTAAGCCAACTATATGTATGCTCCTAAGCCAAGTGTATGTACGCTCCTAAGGCAACTGTATGTATGTTCCTAAGCCAACTGTATGTATGTTCCTAAGCCAACTGCATGTATGTTCCTAAGCCAACTGTATGTATGTTCCTAAGCCAACTGTATGTACTCTCTAAGCCAACTGTATGTATGCTCCTAAGCCAACTGCATTTATGCTCCCTAAGCCAACTGTATGTATGCTCCTAAGCTAACTGTATGTATGCTCCTAAGCCAACTGTATGTATGTTCCTAAGCCAACTGCATTTATGCTCCTAAGCTAACTGTATGTATGCTCCTAAGCCAACTGTATGTACGCTCTAAGCCAACTGTATGTATGCTCCTAAGCCAACTGTATGTACGCTCCTAAGCCAACTACATTTATGCTCCTAAGCCAACTGTATGTATGTTCCTAAGCCAACTGTATGTATGTTCCTAAGCCAACTGTATGTATGCTCCTAGGTCAACTGCATGTATGCTCCTAAGCCAAATGTATGTATGCTCCTAAGCCAACTGTATGTTCCTAAGCTAACTGCTATGTACGCTCCTAAGCCAACTGTATGTACGCTCCTAAGCCAACTGTATGTACGCTCCTAAGCCAACTGTATGTTCCCTAAGCCAACTGTATGTATGTTCCTAAGCCAACTGTATGTATGTTCCTAAGCCAACTGTATGTATGTTCCTAAGCCAACTGTATGTATGTTCCTAAGCCAACTGTATGTATGTTCCTAAGCCAACTGTATGTATCTTCCTAAGCCAACTGTATGTATGTTCCTAAGCCAACTGTATGTACGCTCTAAGCCAACTGTATGTATGTTCCTAAGCCAACTGCATGTATGTTCTAAGCCAACTGTATGTATGTTCCTAAGCCAACTGTATGTATGTTCCTAAGCCAACTACATGTATGTTCCTAAGCCAACTGTATGTATGTTCCTAAGCCAACTGCATGTATGTTCCTAAGCCAACTGTATGTACGCTCCTAAGCCAACATGTATGTTCCTAAGCCAACTGTATGTACTCCTAAGCCAACTGTATGTATGTTCCTAAGCCAACTGCATGTATGTTCCTAAGCCAACTGCATTTATGCTCCTAAGCCAACTGTATGTATGTTCCTAAGCCAACTGTATGTACTCCTAAGCCAACTGTATGTATGTTCCTAAGAACTACATTTATGCTCTAAGCCAACTGTATGTATGCTCCTAAGCCAACTGTATGTATGCTCCTAAGCCAACTATATGTACGCTCCTAAGCCAACTGCATGTATGTTCCTAAGCCAACTGTATGTATGTTCCTAAGCCAACTGTATGTATGTTCCTAAGCCAACTGCATGTATGTTTCTAAGCCAACTGTATGTATGTTCCTAAGCCAACTGTATGTACTCCTAAGCCAACTGTATGTATGTTCCTAAGCCAACTGCATTTATGCTCCTAAGCCAACTGTATGTATGCTCCTAAGCTAACTGTATGTATGCTCCTAAGCCAACTGTATGTATGCTCCTAAGCTAACTGTATGTATGTTCCTAAGCCAACTGTATGTATGGCTTTAGCCAACTGCATTTATGCTCCTAAGCTAACTGTATGTATGCTCCTAAGCCAACTGTATGTTCCTAAGCCAACTGTATGTATGTTCCTAAGCCAACTGTATGTACGCTCCTAAGCCAACTGTATGTACGCTCCTAAGCCAACTGTATGTATGTTCCTAAGCCAACTGTATGTATGTTCCTAAGCCAACTGTATGTATGTTCTAAGCCAACTGTATGTACGCTCCTAAGCCAACTGTATGTATGTTCCTAAGCCAACTGTATGTATGTTCCTAAGCCAACTGTATGTATGTTCCTAAGCCAACTGTATGTATGTTCCTAAGCCAACTGTATGTACGCTCCTAAGCCAACTGTATGTACGCTCCTAAGCCAACTGTATGTACGCTCCTAAGCCAACTGTATGTCTCTAAGCCAACTGTATGTACGCTCCTAAGCCAACTGTATGTATGCTCCTAAGCTAACTGTATGTACGCTCCTAAGCCAACTGTATGTATGTTCCTAAGCCAACTGTATGTACGCTCTAAGCCAACTGTATGTATGCTCCTAAGCCAACTGTATGTACGCTCCTAAGCCAACTGTATGTATGTTCCTAAGCCAACTGTATGTACGCTCCTAAGCCAACTGTATGTACGCTCCGAAGGACTTAGGAGGATGAATAGCACAGGTGGGCGGTTGGCGGGCGCTACTGGTAGGCCCTGCTTCTTTCACTTATCTTTCATCTTGTTGTTTCCTCTTAGTTCACCCTGAGATCACCGCAATGGTGGACAGGGTAAATTTCAAAGAAAGAAAGAAACAAACAAGAATAGCACAGGTAGGTACGTGTAACACCCCAATACAACTTAATGTACATAGCAATAACACTTTGATTTGATTTGATTTGATTTGACTTGACCCACATCCTCAACTAAGGTAATCTCCTGAAATAGATTTGGAATTTTATTTTGTTTTTGATTGCCATACATTCATATTACTTCCCATTTTAATATGGTGTGTGTTATTTTCCTGCTGAATACATTACAGACCTACACGTAGATAGATCTTGACTGTTCTATGGGTGACAACCCTTGCGTTGACAATGTTCTTGTTGGTATAACTCCTTTGCTGTTGTTAAGCCTCGAGTCTGGCTCAGTCAGGGATGTACACAGCGCTATATAAAATGTCCTTTATTATCTTTTTATTCACAGATACTACTAAATACTTAAGTCTTAGATTTAGACTGTGTTTTCTCTCTTTTCCCATTTCCAATTTTCGAATGAATGCCCATATAAGGAGTTGACTCCTAGACGACGTTCAGCTTACACATCTAGCACCGTGCCTTGTGGCAGGTCAACGTTGTCCTAGTGCGTGAGTTATCAGCAAAAGACAAGAAAGCATTGAAAAGAAAACAAAACACACTCTCATTAGTGTCATACAATGAGGTAATAGCGTGGTATGAGACTCACTCTCATTAGTGTCATACGATAAGGTAATAGCGTGGTATGAGACTCACTCTCATTAGTGTCATACAATAAGGTAATAGCGTGGTATGAGACTCACTCTCATTAGTGTCATACAATGAGGTAATAGCGTGGTATGAGACTCACTCTCATTAGTGTCATACAATGAGGTAATAGCGTGGTATGAAACACGCTCTCATTAGTGTCATACGATAAGGTAATAGCGTGATATGAAACACACTCTCATTAGTGTCATACGATAAGGTAATAGCGTGGTATGAGACACACTCTCATTAGTGTCATACGATAAGGTAATAGCGTGGTATGAGACACACTCTCATTAGTGTCATACGATAAGGTAATAGCGTGATATGAGACACACTCTCATTAGTGCCATACAATAAGGTAATAGCGTGGTATGAGACTCACTCTCATTAGTGCCATACGATAAGGTAATAGCGTGGTATGAGACACACTCTCATTAGTGCCATACGATAAGGTAATAGCGTGGTATGAGACACACTCTCATTAGTGTCATACGATGAGGTAATAGAGTGGTATGAGAACACAATAGCGTGTTATGAGTAACACAATAGCGTGGTACCAGTAACACAATAGCGTGGTACCAGTAATACATTAGCATGGTACCAGTAACACAGCGTTTCGTGACATCCCCTAGAATGGCCAAACTCCACTACACATCGCAGTGGCCAAAGATAACCAGGAGACGGCCCTTTACATCGTTGAGAATGGAGGCGACATGGATATGACCACCAAGGTAAGAATGGTGTCTAACACTAGAATCTTGTTGCACCAACTAGCACACACTGCTCGTTCTCACAGCTCAATTGCCTGAAAAAAAATGTATGAACATGTACACGTGCGCGCGCGCACACACACACACACACACACACACACCCTTCTAAGTTTTCTGTGCGGAAAGTACTGACTATTCCTCTCCATGATCGAATTAGCAAAATCTCATGACGAGAAATGGACTGAAATTATAATTATGAATAAGAAAACAAGAAATGGGCATAAATCTACATGAATACTAGCCCCCCTCCTCCAAAACTCCAAATGAAATTAAAGCAGGTAAACATGTTCCCACCCAATCTCTTTAATCATGCGGTTTGTAGAAACCTCCGTGCTCTTCATGTACGGTACCATTGCAAATGTTTCCTGCACACACAATTTGACTTTCTTATTTTTTAAAATTTATTTCTAAAGAGGTAAATCTACATAGCGCAACAATTCTATAAGTCAAAACTTGACTGTAAGGAAAGAGTCAGACAAGCGGTTTGGGGGCCAGGAATAGCTACTGATATCTACGATCACATACATGTCTATTTGTTTGTACTTGTACTGTTTGTATCAACAAAGCCCCAGGGAAGCCAACTGTTGATATCTACAATCACATACATGTCTATTTGTTTGTACTTGTACTGTTTGTATCAACAAAGCCCCAGGAAGCCAACTGTTGATATCTACAATCACATACATGTCTATTTGTTTGTACTTGTACTGTTTGTATCAACAAAGCCCCAGGGAAGCCAACTGTTGATATCTACAATCACACACATGTCTATTTGTTTGTACTTGTACTGTTTGTATCAACAAAGCCCCAGGGAAGCCAACTGTTGATATCTACAATCACACACATGTCTATTTGTTTGTACTTGTACTGTTTGTATCAACAAAGCCCCAGGGAAGCCAACTGTTGTTATCTACAATCACACACATGTCTATTTGTTTGTACTTGTAGTGTTTGTATCAACAAAGCCCCAGGGAAGCCAACTGTTGACATCTACGATTGCACACATGTCTATTTGTTTGTACTTGTAGTGTTTGTATCAACAAAGCCCCAGGGAAGCCAACTGTTGATATCTCGATCACACACATGTCTAAATTCAACAAAGGAGCCAACTGTTGATATCTACAATAATTTGTTTGTACTTGTAGTGTTTTTAACTCTAACCATGTGTGTTCGATAATAATTAATAATAATAATAATAACCATGTAATGTTAATAATAATAATAATAATAATAATAATAATAATAATAAAATAATAATAATAATAATAATAATAATAATAATAATACAAATAATAATAATAATAATAATAATACACCTAGATTACCGGGTTTAGGTTGAATATGACGTATCTACCGAAACAGGTTTTGGGTTGGAATATCCAGAGAGAATTTAATTTGTGAGAACTCAAGAAGGATAGATTTCGCACATGGCATTCCTCTTACAACATTTACACAGATTCTTGTGACAATTCACACTGAAACAGAATCCACCTCTCTCCCCTCCCCACAACCCCCCCCCACCCCCAACAACAAACCAATACACACACACACACACACACACACACACACACACACACACCAACAAACGATCAAATAAAACAACAATAAAAACTCATTCAATTTCTACCGCGCTGGTGACAAATCATATTATTATGTTCCCTTCTAATTTTCGGAATAGATCTAGTATCCTTAATTAGTCGATTTGGATAAAATAGTCAAAAATAATAACTACTTTCAAATGTAGAAAATGCAGTCTGCACCTAAATATGACACCATAGTTGACCCTATTTTCAGGCTGATATTAAATTGTATGCTCGGGCGCTCAGTTTTTTAGTGGTACATAACAATACTATGTTTATCAAAGACAAAACTTGTTGTCCCTCTCCACAACGTCAGGTCAGGTTCATTGGGGAACGTTGTTTTGGGGTTTTATAGCATTGGGGGAAGGCGTTGTTTTGGGGTTCTATAGCATTGGGGAAGGCGTTGTTTTTGGGTTCTATAGCATTGGGGGAAGGCGTTGTTTTTGGGTTCTATAGCATTGGGGAAAGGCGTTGTTTTGGGTTCTATAGCATTGGGGGAAGGCGTTGTTTTTGGGTTCTATAGCATTGGGGGAAGGCGTTGTTTTTGGTTTTATAGCATTGGGGGAGGCGTTGTTTTGGGGTTCGCATTGAAGGCGTTGTTTTGGGGTTCCATAGTTCTACAGCATGCCAAGCACGTTGTTTTTGGACGGACGTGAGGCGCCATAGTAGCATGCCAACACATTGTTTTATGTGTGTGTGTGTGTGTGTGTGAATGTACATATATTGATATATTATATATGTATATTGTTGCGGCATAGTATTCTGCAACAGTGACATAACAGCACCATTTGAAAACCATCTTAGTTAAGGAAAAAAGAAGAAAAATTCGAAATGAATAATGTTGCGTTGAAACTAAAGACGGTTCTTTGTCAAAATAAAGCCAAAATATCAAAAAAAACAATAATACAATAAAACCTAAGCTGGTGTGTTTGTCTAATAACCACACATCAAACGTAACGTATGCCATACATACTTGAACAGTTTCATTTTCATTTCCAGTACAGTGGCATGACTGCCCTCCACATGGCGTGTAGAGAGAGCAGTACGGACATGGTCCGCATGCTCATAGACAGCGGAGCAAATTGTGCCGTTAAGGACAAGGTGGGTATTCACAACACGGTGTAACCAAGTCTAGCAAAGTTAAAGACAGGAACGATTTCCCATAATTCGGTCATTGCTTTGTGGTGTCGGTGGCCGGTTGGCCAGGTTGGCAGACTGGGCATCATGAGGTCCCGGGTTCAAATCCTAGCAAAGTTAAAGACAGGAACGATTTCCCATAATTCGGTCATTGCTTTGTGGCGTCGGTGGCCGGTTGGCCAGGTTGGCAGACTGGGCATCATGAGGTCCCGGGTTCAAATCCTAGCAAAGTTAAAGACAGGAACGATTTCCCATTCGGTAATTTGGGCATCATTGCTGTTAAAGACAGGAACGCATAATTTGGTGCTTTGTGGCGTCGGTGACCGATTGGCCAGGTTGGCAGACTGGGCATCATGAGGTCCCGGGTTCAAATCCTAGCGAAGCTAAGATCCGACGTTGTGTTCCTTTGGGAAAGACGCTTGACACGCATTTACCCCACTCAACCAAGGTGTAAATGGGTACAAGCACTAGCTTGAGAGTAAAAACCTGGGTCAAACTAGCGTCCTGTCCAGGAGGTGATAATATCACCTGTTCTGCTTCACGCTATTGAAACCGGGATAAGCCCCGGCTCTATGGGCCGTAACGGCCTTGAAGGAACTCTACTTTCACTTTATAAAGTATAAAGGGAACAGAGGTCGGCAATTTACTGTCCGGCTCCTTGGTGCATTGGTGCGTAACGATCTTGAGATTTACTTTGACTTTGTAATGGGGAAAAGGGCCAAGTTATGTGTCGTGTATCTTCTATGAGCTGAAAGTAAACCAACAGCATTTCGACTGCAATAAGCCACGTTACCGGTATTCTTCAAGCAGGAACTGAAACTGAGGCAGACAGCAGCACTCTCTTTATAGTATCACTTCAATTTTTTTCAGATCGGTAAATACCCTGACATGTACACAACAAGCTCTAGAATCCTCTCCTTATTTGAGGCTCACTTTGATTCATGCACCCATGGGAGAGGTCGCCAACGAGGCAGAGACCAACCAACTGGTGATGCAGCATCCACCACAATAATACCTGACCACGTTGACGAGGACGATAAGAAGCGGGAGAAGAAGAAGAAAAAGAAGAGAAAGAAAAGCAAGGAAAGAGAAAGAAAGACACCAGAATATCAGGACGTTGAACACGGTGACGTTGAGGTGAGAATTAAATAAAAAAGATGACGCATGAATAAACGTACCCAAATGTCAACAACAACAATAGTTAATAATAATAAGAAGAAGAACAACAACATCACCACTACTACTACTGTTACTACTGTTACTACTGCTACTACTACTACTACTACTACTACTACTACTACTACTATTACTACTACTACTACTACTACTACTACTACTACAAAGCAAAGCTAAGGATATTTTCTATGGGGGACAATAGTAGAGTGAGAAAAGCAAAGCTAAGGATATTTTCTATGGTGGATAACAGTAAAGTGAGAACAGTAAAGTGAGACCAGTAAAGTGAGAACAGAAAAGTGAGAACAGTAAAGTGAGAATAGTAAAGTGAGAACAGTAAAGTGAGAATAGTAAAGTGAGAATAGTAAAGTGAGAACAGTAAAAGTGAGAACAGTAAAGTGAGAACAGTAAAGTGAGAACAGTAAAGTGAGAACAGTAAAGTGAGGACAGTAAAGTGAGAACAGTAAAGTGAGAAAAACAAAGCTAAGGATAATTTCTATGAGGGACAACAGTAAAGTGAGAAAAGCAAAGCTAAGGATATTTTCTATGAGGGATAACAGTAAAGTGAGAACAGTAAAGTGAGAACAGTAAAGTGAGAACAGTAAAGTGAGAATAGTAAAGTGAGAAAAGCAAAGCTAAGGATATTTTCTGTGGGGACAAAGTTTTTTAAGTAGTGGGTAAAATTTAGGCCTGTCATTTCTTTTTAGTTCATGTCATGATGATTACAGGATGCTGTTATTTGTGTAATGTGTATTGACGTGAGTGTCATTGGTGGATTGTGGTTCAAATTGTAGAATGGAGACTAGAACTTCACAACGGCATGTTTGACATGTTTTTCTTTTCAGATTTATGACAAGATGGAAACGTATGATCAAGAAAGAGCAAAGCAGAACTGGGACACCCTCAATCATGGCAGCAAGAAAGTGCAGATCAATCATGGGATTGATTTTTCCGATGAACATAAAAAACGCATGCAGCAAAACGTCTTCGACCGTTTGATGACAAAGGGCAAGAAAACATCATAAACTTGTGTGACAAAGGGCAAGAAAACATCATAAACTTGTGTGACAAAGGGCAAGAAAACATCATAAACTTGTGTGACAAAGAGCAAGAAAACATCATAAACTTGTGTGACAAAGGGCAAGAAAACATCATAAACTTGTGTGACAAAGGGCAAGAAAACATCACAAACTTGTGTGACAAAGAGCAAGAAAACATCATAAACTTGTGTGACAGCAAGAAAACATCATAAACTTGTGTGACAAAGGGCAAGAAAACATCATTAACTTGTGTGACAAAGGGCAAGAAAACATCATAAACTTATGTGACAAAGGGCAAGAAAATATCATTAATTTATGTGACAAAGGGTATAATGTTACCAACATTTTGTTCAGAAACTGTTTTAATAGTTGACAACATTTGGTAGCTTAAAAACGAAAATGAAATAAAAAGAGAACGCCCCTATTTTTAATAAACATTCATTGATGACAGTTTTAATTTTGAATGCAAACTTATTTTAGTTTCCAATAATAAAAATGCATTACTACCTACGGAAATCGAGTGTACCAGACTATTAAAAGAGTAAATAACACACAAAAAATATGTCTTACAGGATCTTTACATGTAGCTTTTTGTTTGTTTTATTGAAATTCACCCTATCCACAATTGTGGTGATCTCAGGGTTAATTAAGAGGAAACAGCAAGATGAAAGATACGTGAAAGAAGTAGGACCTACCAGCAGTATCCGCCAACCACTCACTCGTTTATGTGGAGTCAAAGAGAGAAGAAAGAAAGAAAGTAGAACAGAGAGATATATATAAAAACAGAGAGAGAGAGAGAGAGAGAGAGAGAGAGAGAGAGGGAGGGAGGGAGGGAGGGAGGGAGGGAGAGAGGGAGAGAGAGAGAGAAGGGAGGGAGGGAGGGAGGGAGGGAGGGAGGGAGGGAGGGGGGGAGGGAGGGAGGGAGAGGGAGGGAGGGAGGGAGGGAGGGAGGGAGGGAGGGAGGGAGGGAGGGAGGGAGGGAGGGAGGGAGGGAGGGAGGGAGGGGGAGGGAGGGAGGGAGGGAGGGAGGGAGGGAGGGAGGGAGGGAGGGAGGGAGGAGAGAGGAGGGAGGGAGAGGGAGGGAGGAGGGAGGGGAGGGAGGAGGAGCGAGAGAGAGAGAGAGAGAGAGGGAGGGAGGGAGGGAGGGAGGGAGGGAGGAGGGAGGGAGGAGAGGAGAGAGAGAGAGAGGGAGAGAGAGGAGGGAGGGAGGAGGGAGGGAGGGAGGGAGGGAGAGGAGAGAGAGAGAGAGAGAGAGAGGAGAGAGAGAGAGAGGAGGGAGGGAGGGAGAGGAGGGAGGAGAGGAGAGAGAGAGAGAGAGAGAGAGGGAGAGAGAGAGAGAGAGAGAGAGAGAGAGAGAGAGAGAGAGAGAGAGAGAGAGAGAGAGAGAGAGAGAGAGAGAGAGAGAGAGAGAGAGAGAGAGAGAGAGAGAGAGAGAGAGAGAGAGAGAGAGAGAGAGAGAGAGAGAGAGAGAGAGAGAGAGAGAGAGAGAGAGAGAGAGAGAGAGAGAGAGAGAGAGAGAGAGAGAGAGAGAGAGAGAGAGAGAGAGAGAGAGAGAGAGAGAGAGAGAGAGAGAGAGAGAGAGAGAGAGAGAGAGAGAGAGAGAGAGAGAGAGAGAGAGAGAGAGAGAGAGAGAGAGAGAGAGAGAGAGAGAGAGAGAGAGAGAGAGAGAGAGAGAGAGAGAGAGAGAGAGAGAGAGAGAGAGAGAGAGAGAGAGAGAGAGAGAGAGAGAGAGAGAGAGAGAGAGAGAGAGAGAGAGAGAGAGAGAGAGAGAGAGAGAGAGAGAGAGAGAGAGAGAGAGAGAGAGAGAGAGAGAGAGAGAGAGAGAGAGAGAGAGAGAGAGAGAGAGAGAGAGAGAGAGAGAGAGAGAGAGAGAGAGAGAGAGAGAGAGAGAGAGAGAGAGAGAGAGAGAGAGAGAGAGAGAGAGAGAGAGAGAGAGAGAGAGAGAGAGAGAGAGAGAGAGAGAGAGAGAGAGAGAGAGAGAGAGAGAGAGAGAGAGAGAGAGAGAGAGAGAGAGAGAGAGAGAGAGAGAGAGAGAGAGAGAGAGAGAGAGAGAGAGAGAGAGAGAGAGAGAGAGAGAGATATATATGTATATTTAAACTTTAGAATAGGACAAAATCATTTCTTTTGTGACCAATGTAAAAAGTACTTGTTGAAGATACTGAATTTAGTCCCAAGCCAGTATTTGAGGTATCCCCAGGAAATGTCTTGTGTCCTCTATTCTTCTTAATATGTATAATCAACAATATGGACTTAAACCTCTCATCAAATACTACATGAAGATTTTTTGCTGCTGATAGTCTATTGTATAGAAAAATAAACATCACAGAGGATTGCATAATGTTACAAAATTACCTAAACGTACTACAAGAACGGGCAAAGACAAACAGTGAGGCAATGGGCATATTGAAAGTGATGAAGAAGAACATGAAATAACATTAAAGCCTCACAACAACAAAGACAAGACGAATAGAGGAACAGAGAGAACAAAATCTTAGGTGTCGATAGAATGAACCTACAAACAAACCTCTGCATCGGCATCGATCACCTCGCCGTAAAAAGGAGAGCACTACCAACCAAGCTATATGTAAAACTACTTGTCAACACGATTGGGATAGAAAGTGGAAGATGGAATTTCATCCAAACAAATGTTAGCTACTAAAAATACACAAAAAAGTAAAAATAGTTAACTCAGACTATTGCATATATAACTGAAAACAAAAACCCATGAAAGGCAGCGCAAAACACCTGGAAGGAACTATAGACAATAAACTGTGCTAGAAAGAACAACATAGAACATCTGGAAGGAACTATAGACAATAAACTGTGGTAGAAAGAACAACATAGAATACCGTATAGAAAAGCAAATGGCCATTCGTTAGAAGCTACCTTCACAACTGTTGCCTAAATATATCAACGAGAAGTGCTACAAGGCTTTAGTAAAACCAGTCTTGTGTTATAATAGCTGTGTTTGGGACCCACACCAACATCAACATACAAGCAAGTGAGAAAGGACAAAAGGTTGCAGCCTGATGTGTAACCAATAATTACACATACACAAATAGGAAACAGCAAAACCAACAAGAAGTTGAAGTTGAAGTTCAACCGTTGAGTGTTGAGGCCAGTGAAACCTCACAAAATGAATCAATTACTATGGATACCTTTAGAAGAAGAGAGGGCCAGAAATATTCTCTTTAAAACTATAAATGGCCAACTGTTTATTCCCTTAGATCGTGCATGGTAACTTGATACACTGCAGGTAAAATAGCAGTCCCCCAGCTCGCTACTCCTTTCAAACTATAAACTATGATAAACTTGTAGACTATATAACATATTGCTATTTGTTTGTTTCTTTGAAATTTACCCCCGTCCACCATTGCGATTATCTCAGGGCGAATTAAGAGGAAACAGCAAGATGAAAGATAAGTAAATGAAGGAATGGAAAGAAGTAGGACCTACCAGTACCACCCGCCAACCGCCATCATATTGCCATTAATCAAATATCAAAGCTTCCGTACTTACCCCGATTTCACTGCTGAGGCAATCACGATGCATTTGTGCAGCAGCTGCAAATTTTTTTGCAAGTTCACAATGTCCTCACTTTCATCAGCAGTTGCCACCTTCATGAAGGAGGAAAGATGATATGAAACATGATATGTGGAATCAAAATAATACGGCTTATGATATGGTGATTTCTTTACCATACTGACAAGTATTTATTTGAATTTTGTTTTTAAGAGCAGACCAGAATCTCAATTTGTTTTTTCATCATTCTCATTTCAACTTGAAATCTCGATGTCAGCAAAGCTGTTTCTGTGATCTCTTTTAGCCTAAAGTGATTTAGTTTTGATTTCTTTTAGACTAAAGCGGTTTGGTTTTTGATTTCTTTTAGCCTAAAGCGGTTTGGTTTTGATTTCTTTTAGCCTAAAGTGATTTAGTTTTGATTTCTTTCAGCCTAAAGCAGTTTTGTTTTGATTTCTTTTAGCCTAAAGTGGTTTGGTTTTGATTTCTTTTAGACTAAAGCGGTTTGGTTTTGATTTCTTTTTGGTTTTTGATTTTGATTTCTTTTAGCCTAAAGCGGTTTTGATTTCTTTTTTGATTTAGTTTTTGATTTTTAGCCTAAAGCGGTTTGTTTTGATTTTTTGAGCGGTTTTTTTGATTTCTTTTAGCCTAAAGCGGTTTGGTTTTGATTTCTTTTAGCCTAAAGCAGTTTGGTTTTGATTTCTTTTAGCCTAAAGGGGTTTGGTTTTGATTTCGGTTTTGGTTTTGATTTTTTAGCCTAAAGCGGTTTGGTTTTGATTTCTTTTAGCCTAAAGTGTTTTAATTTCTTTTTCGGTTTTGATTTCTTTTAGCCTAAAGCGGTTTGATTTTCATTTTCATTTCTTTTAGCCTAAAACGGTTTGGTTTTGATTTCTTTTAGCCTAAAGCGGTTTGGTTTTGATTTCTTTTAGCCTAAAGCGGTTTGGTTTTGATTTCTTTTTTAGCCTAAAGCGGTTTGGTTTTGATTTCTTTTAGACTAAAGCGGTTTGGTTTTGATTTCTGTATATCTGTATTAAAAATTTACCAAATCTTGCAAGAAATCCAGTCAACTCGGGTAATTTTTAAAGCTTTTCTTGGTGGTATAATTTCTGCGTATAGTGTGTTGGAATTTTTCTACAAAGCCGAATTCATAATAGATGTTCTCTCATTTATAATAGATTTCTATTTGATGTGTTGTATGGGAATACAATGCTTCATTTTTAATGTTTTCGCCTTTCCCAAGAACGGGTTATATGACTAGTGTAGTGAATACATGCAGCAATCTCGACGTTTTTTCAAGCCAGTTTGCAAAAATGAAGATGAAAGAAGATCACACAGAACCGGTCACAGCTCAAAACCAAGGAGTCAGACTAAGAATCCATGTAATTTAATTTGTACTACATGGACAATCCACACCAACGCGTTACAACCACCACTACGCCTCATTATATTACTATACACAATTTCATTGTTCTTATATATATATATATATTTGAAGGGTGAGAAAATGAGGGTAAGCATGTTGGAAATAAATGGCACACATATGCTAAAGCCATGTTTAGATTGCCCTTGTCCATCCTATCAAAAAGGTTTCCTCTATTACAAAAAAAAAAGATTCCATTTTTCTCTACTGCAGTAAGAAACAGTCTCTAAAAAATATCAGGTAGAATACATTGGCTGGCTTGTATATCCTTTAGTCTTTTCTCATTGAAACAGGTAAAATATCAGGTAGAATACATTGGCTGGCTTGTATATCCTTTAGTCTTTTCTCATTGAAACAGGTAAAATATCAGGTAGAATACATTGGCTGGCTTTATGTCTTTTCTCATTGAAACAGGTAAAATATCAGGTAGAATACATTGGCTGGCTTGTATATCCTTTAGTCTTTTTCTCACTGAAACAGGTAAAATATCAGGTAGAATACATTTTGGCTTTATGTCTTTTCTCATTGAAACAGGTAAAATATCAGGTAGAATACATTGGCTGGCTTGTACATCCTTTATGTCTTTTCTCATTGAAACAGGTAAAATATCAGGTAGAATACATTGGCTGGCTTTATGTCTTTTCTCATTGAAACAGGTAAAATATCAGGTAGAATACATTGGCTGGCTTTTATGTCTTTTCTCATTGAAACAGGTAAAATATCAGGTAGAATACATTGGCTGGCTTTATGTCTTTTCTTTTCTCAATGAAACAGGTAAAATATCAGGTAGAATACATTGGCTGGCTTTATGTCTTTTCTCATTGAAACAGGTAAAATATCAGGTAGAATACATTGGCTGGCTTGTTATCCTTTAGTCTTTTCTCATTGAAACAGGTAAAATATCAGGTAGAATACATTGGGAGGCTTGTATATCCTTTAGTCTTTTCTCATTGAAACAGGTAAAATATCAGGTAGAATACATTGGCTGGCTTGTATATCCTTTAGTCTTTTCTCATTGAAACAGGTAAAATATCAGGTAGAATACATTGGCTGGCTTTATCCTTTGTCTTTTCTCATTGAAACAGGTAAAATATCAGGTAGAATACATTTGGCTGGCTTGTATATCCTTTAGTCTTTTCTCATTGAAACAGGTAAAATATCAGGTAGAATACATTGGCTGGCTTGTATATCCTTTAGTCTTTTCTCATTGAAACAGGTAAAATATCAGGTAGAATACATTGGCTGGCTTTATGTCTTTTCTCATTGAAACAGGTAAAATATCAGGTAGAATACATTGGCTGGCTTTATGTCTTTTCTCATTGAAACAGGTAAAATATCAGGTAGAATACATTGGCTGGCTTGTTATCCTTTGTCTTTTCTCATTGAAACAGGTAAAATTTCAGGTAGAATACATTGGCTGGCTTGTATATCCTTTAGTCTTTTCTCATTGAAACAGGTAAAATATCAGGTAGAATACATTGGCTGACTTGTATATCCTTTAGTCTTTTCTCATTGAAACAGGTAAAATATCAGGTAGAATACATTGGCTGGCTTTATGTCTTTTCTCATTGAAACAGGTAAAATATCAGGTAGAATACATTGGCTGGCTTTATGTCTTTTCTCATTGAAACAGGTAAAATATCAGGTAGAATACATTGGCTGGCTTTATGTCTTTTCTCATTGAAACAGGTAAAATATCAGGTAGAATACATTGGCTGGCTTTGTCTTTTCTCATTGAAACAGGTAAAATATCAGGTAGAATACATTGGCTGGCTTTATGTCTTTTCTCATTGAAACAGGTAAAATATCAGGTAGAATACATTGGCTGGCTTGTACATCCTTTATGTCTTTTCTCATTGAAACAGGTAAAATATCACTGTACTTATCTTACCTGAGTGGATAATACTGGCACAGGTGGGGCAGGTAGGGATAAAGGTAAGTGCCTGTGGCAGTCTGCAAGAACAGAAATAAACAATTCTACAGATTTCTTTTATAATGGACCACAGATAGCTTTTATCATCTGTTTATTTTATTTTTTTTGGTGTTATTTTTTACCCACAGTAAGATGAGGATTTGGTAACGGTTTGAAAACGTAACTATCAATTAGGAAATTTACATCTTTATATATTCAGAAATCATTCAAACATCTGGGGTAAATTCAGTACATTCATAAAAGCAGGTACAAGTTGGCAGGTAAAAAAAAAAGAGACAAGAAGTTTTTTCCACAGTGTTGTAATGGGAAATGATGGCAATGCATGAAGAATGATGGCAATGCATGAAGAATGATGCCAATGCATGAAGAATGATGCCAATGCATGAATAATGATGCCAATGCATGAAGAATGATGGCAATCCATGAAGAATGATGCCAATGCATGAAGAATGATGCCAATGCATGAAGAATGATGCCAATGCATGAAGAATGATGCCAATGCATGAAGAATGATGGCAATGCATGAAGAATGATGCCAATGCATGAAGAATGATGGCAATGCATGAAGAATGATGGCAATGCATGAAGAATGATGGCAATGCATGAAGAATGATGGCAATGCATGAAGAATGATGCCAATGCATGAAGAATGATGCCAATGCATGAAGAATGATGCCAATGCATGAAGAATGATGCCAATGCATGAAGAATGATGCCAATGCATGAAGAATGATGGCAATGCATGAAGAATGATGGCAATGCATGAAGAATGATGGCAATGCATGAAGAATGATGCCAATGCATGAAGAATGATGCCAATGCATGAAGAATGATGCCAATGCATGAAGAATGATGGCAATGCATGAAGAATGATGCCAATGCATGAAGAATGATGGCAATGCATGAAGAATGATGGCAATGCATGAAGAATGATGCCAATGCATGAAGAATGATGCCAATGCATGAAGAATGATGCCAATGCATGAAGAATGATGCCAATGCATAAAGAATGATGGCAATGCATGAAGAATGATGCCAATGCATGAAGAATGATGCTGATCACATTACATCTGAAGAATTATCACAAAAATGCAAAATAAAATCAGTGATACAAATAATCATGAATGCTTACCAATCATGAAGAATGATCTTACAATGCATGAAGAAAGAATTGAGACTAGCAGTTCAAATTTGTAATCTTCAATGTATGAAGAATGATCCTCACACTTATAAATGTGAAGAATACAAAGAAAATACTAAATCAGAATCTATAATGGCAATTCTTTAGCTTGATCAAACCACCATCTAGAATGAATAAAACAGCATCTTTATAAATGTCATGAATGTTTTAATAGATACAATGCATGCAGAGCATCATGTACTGTGTCACCTTGAAATTTACTTGAATGGCAATGGATAGCCTCTTCAATACTCTCCAATGGATACAAATATAGTAATAACATGAAGAATGATGGCTAATATATAATAATAATAATATTAATATTAGTGCTAATGAAAATAATAGTACTACTACTACTACTACTACTACTACTACTACTACTACTAATAATAATAATAATAATAATAATAATAAAAGGAAGAAGAAGATGAAGAAGAAGGAAAAGGAAAAGGTGGAGGAGGAAGAAAAGGAAGGAGGAGGAGGAAGAGGAGGGAGGAAGAAGATGTTAAAGAAAAAATTAATCTTTAAATTTCAAAATGACATATTAATTTATTAACAAGGGTTTTTGTTTTCCAATGGAAAATATGAAACAACAAAAAAGAGAGAACAATAATATATGTATCATTAAATTGAACTACAAGATGAAAATGGGGAAAAAGACATGCCGTTGTGATTGCAATTGTTTGTCATCTTATAATCTATGCCTACAGTCAATAAATTATTAGGCAATCAATTATTATTGACACTCAAAAAGATTAACATATTTTTCTTTTTTTCTTTGTTTGCAAGTTAAATAAATGCACAGTCTAGATCCTACTATAAATGCATTGAAAATGCAGCAAAATGAAAAAGTCACCAAATCTGGGCAATCTACTACATGGAATATTCAAAAAAGCTAATTGCCCCATTCCCTTATCTAATGGGGTTCTTGATGAGCGATGACCAGTGAATGTCTAAATCATGAAATTCAAGTGACAAATTCTTCACTTACAGCAAGAGCAGCAAGAATATTTTCTCCAAGACTGATTTGAATTTTCAAACCAAACAAACAGTTTAGTCCTCTGATCTGTGAAAATAACAGAAATAGAAACTGAGCATTGTCAAATCTAACTTTGAAATTTCACTTTACTACATTGAGGTTAGCAGACCATTTGACCTTCCGATAAAACAAAAAACCAGCCTCTTGACCGATTTGACGTTTTTCAAAGCAGCCTTTATAGGGGTAGTAATTCAATGAGGAAAAATTGGTTGCACGTAAAATGTGGCCTCTTAGTGGATCGGCCTCTTGGATGGAGACCATGATCTTTGTTAAAACGAATCTGTGACTATGACTCATTCTAATACTTCTAATCCATGGCACAATCATAATTTCAAGTTTATAAATAAGAATAATATTCCCTATGTGTAGTAAGCCATCCCGTAATTATTTGTGTTTCAGAAGTTTATTATATGTAAGTGAAGGGAAAAAAAGTTCATTGTGGGAAGGGGAAAAAAAGTTCATTGTGTCTAAGTGAAGGGGAAAAAGAAGTTCATTGTGTCTAAGTGAAGGGGAAAAGAAGTTCATTGTGTCAAAGTGAAGGGGAAAAGAAGTTCATTGTGTCAAAGTGAAGGGGAAAAGAAGTTCATTGTGTCAAAGTGAAGGGGAAAAGAAGTTCATTGTGTCTAAGTGAAGGAGAAAAGAAGTTCATTGTGTCTAAGTGAAGGGGAAAAAGAAGTTCATTGTGTCTAAGTGAAGGGGAAAAGAAGTTCATTGTATTTAAGTGAAAGGGGAAAAATAAATTTTTGGAAACGTTGTAGTTTCTCATGTCAGAGCGTGCAAAATTGCGGTTTTCTTTTTTTTTAATAAAATAATAAAAATAAAAATAAAAACAACACAAAAATAGAACAGAATGATGAACCGACCTTCATTTTATTAATGAGCTGATTGTGAATCTCATACTCTAGAAATGGCAAACTCTGAAAAAGAAGATTGAACAAAAGTTGGCAGCCATAGTTTCACCTCAAACTTATCTCAAATTCATGGTGAACAATTTACTGAACATCTTGCAGTCATTAGTTTTGACGGAGGAGAAAGCAAATAAAAAAAGAAGCAAACTTAAAAACTAACTGCTGTTCATGTTGAGAGAAGAAAAGCAAAATTATGAAATACAAATATTCCATAACTGGCATTCACAAAAATGGTATGACGATAAACAAACAAATTAACTCTATATGATTACAAAAGTGGAAACTACCATTGACATAATAATGGTATGACAATAAACAAACAAATTAACTCTATATGATTACAAAAGTGGAAACTACCATTGACATAATAACGTCAGGTACCTACGGTTCAGGGGAAACACAAAGCAAACTGTATTTCCATTGAATGAAATAAAATTACATCAAAAATAATATTCAGAGGGGGTGAAAGACACTTTATGGTTCCAAAACCATTAGCAGGTAACATAGTCTCTACGATAGTATTATGTAAGGGCATTTACATTTTGTTGTAAAACTGTATATACATTTTGTTGTAAAACTGTACGTACGTTTTGTTGTAAAACTGTATATACATTTTGTTGTAAAACTTATACATTTTGTTGTAAAACGGTATATACATTTTGTTGTAAAACTGTATATACATTTTGTTGTAAAACTGTATATACATTTACATTTTGTTGTAAAACTGTGTATACATTTTGTTGTAAAACTGTATATACATTTTGTTGTAAAACTGTATATACATTTTGTTGTAAAACTTATACATTTTGTAAAACTGTAAAACTGTATATACATTTTGTTGTAAAACTGTATATACATTTACATTTTGTTGTAAAACTGTATATACATTTTGTTGTAAAACTGTATATATATTTTGTTGTAAAACTGTATATACATTTTGTTGTAAAACTGTATATACATTTTGTTGTAAAACTGTACGTACGTTTTGTTGTAAAACTGTACGTATGTTTTGTTGTAAAACTATATATACATTTTGTTGTAAAACTGTAAATACATTTTGTTGTAAAACTGTATATACATTTTGTTGTAAAACTGTACGTATGTTTTGTTGTAAAACTGTACGTATGTTTTGTTGTAAAACTATATATACATTTTGTTGTAAAACTGTATACACATTTTGTTGTAAAACTATATATACATTTTGTTGTAAAACTATATATACATTTTGTTGTAAAACTGTATATACGTTTTGTTGTAAAACTATATATATACATTTTGTTGTAAAACTGTATATACATTTTGTTGTAAAACTGTATATACATTTTGTTGTAAAACTGTATATACATTTTGTTGTAAAACTGTATATACATTTTGTTGTAAAACTGTATCTACATTTTGTTGTAAAACTATATTCATTTTGTTGTAAAACTATATATACATTTTGTTGTAAAATTGTATATACATTTTGTTGTAAAACTGTATATGCATTTTGTTGTAAAACTGTATATACATTTTGTTGTAAAACTGTATATACATTTTGTTGTAAAACTGTATATACATTTTGTTGTAAAACTGCATAAAGGACTAAAATGTGGACAATGTTGAAATTATATCAATAAGCAACTTACATCACTGACTTCTCTGGCTGATTGTTCTGAGTTCTTATTTTTAGACTTAGCCCGGCATAATCTAAGAACAAGCAAAAAAAACAAAAATAACACATGGAAATGTATCAAAACCATATGAAAAGGGAAAAAAACTCAAATACATTGCTATAAAGACGACAGTTCAATAATGGCTTTTAGCTTTGTTGTAGCTCTGTGAAAATTATTTTTCTACCTCAGAGAATATATTTTTCCTGAAGAAAATTGGGGATGCATACTTCTTATGTCAAATATTATTCTTACAAAAGTAAAGCAAAACACTCGAACAAAACAACTGTGTCAAAACTATCGTGAATTTTTTAATACTGTGTAAGCGTATGCAACAAAACGATTAAATTATACCCTTTAAAAAGATGATCTGAAGGCATAAAAGGGGAAAGTAAAAAGTACACTCAACAAAGGGATGAAAAAGTACAACAAAAGCAGTAGAAGACGCAGATAAGCTTAATGGAGTACACATCTGCTACAGTGTGTTAAGTACAAACCACAATATTATAACCTTTATCTTCATAATAATATTTGTTGAGTTTTGTTGAGTTTCAAATCACTATATTAACAGAGCACCCAGACATATGGTCTTAATTTTCAGTATGTCTTGCCAATCAGAAATATATCTACATATATATTTCTGAGTTGGTCGTTTTTGTTTGTCAAAGGCTCTGTTGCCAGGCCACTAAGGGTAACCGTATTTTGCATGTAAGTTCTAAATGATCCCAAAATCGTTTTCGTTTGAGGAATTTTCTACCAAAAGTGACGTTTAATTAAGGGAAATTTCTTTGTTTCCCTGTCTTTGAGTAGAATTTTTATTAGCCTAAGCCACCATTTTAAACAGATTTCATGATAAAAATTTGGAATAGACCTAGTCAAATTACGAGTTCAAATAGTGCTAGAAAAGCAAACGACGATTATATTTGTTCATATCTGGTCCAGACTAAGGATTATTACCTGGCTTGGATGAGGTTGGCCCGACCACAAATGGGCATGTTGGTAGGAGGATCTATAGTTGTAAACAAAACCTCTGGTACAAAGTTTTTCCTGTCACAGGTCAAAAACACAACGTATTCAGCTAAATTCTTTATATTAATGACAAGGTTACAGTTTCAAAGAGAATCTTATATTTTCTTGTCATGAAGAGGAATTTATTAACATAAAAATTGCAGCAAAGCGTATGTATATCTGTGTGTGTGTGTGTGTGTGTGTGTGTGTCTGTCTGTCTGTCTGTCTGTCTGTCTGTCTGTCTGTCTCTCTCTCTGTCTCTCTCTCTCTCTCTCTCTCTCTCTCTCTCTCTCTCTCTCTCTCTCTCTCTCTCTCTCTCTCTCTCTCTCTCTCTCTCTCTCTCTCTCTCTCTCTCTATCTGTCTCTCTCTCTATCTGTCTGTCTCTCTCTGTCAGGTATCTGAATTGAGTGTTTAGTTTGTTTTGTCCAAAGTCATTTTTTTGTGACACTAAATTTCTTTTTGTCTGTCACTTACTAGTAATAATATGACCATGGGTCTGCGCAGTAAACTATGAAGAGCACTAATGGCTTTAATGCAGAATTGCTAATATTATCATACATGCTTAAGGTCGTCATGTCATTCTTGATGTGCTTACACCAAGAATCTGTTTTGTCAATGGAAGTAACATCTAGGTCTTAGCAAAAAGGATTGATCGATTCACACTAATGGATGTATAGAACAAAAATTTATGAGGTTTTGTCCATTGAATGTTGCCATCTCAAAATAAAATATTTCAGAAGTCCCCCAACTCACATAAACACATCTGATCACTTATCTTTCGCTCATACCTGCAGAGTGCACATTTTGACAATTGGGTTTCAAAAGGTAGACTGTTTGGGCTGTATGGAATATGGCACATTGAACATCTGCTGGAGGCTTCGTCTTTCCTGGTTTCAATGAATGAGAATGATAGTTTCCCATGTTGACAGTTACATGTTTTGTAGAATAAGTTACACAGAAAATCTTAGATGTAATGAGGTCACTGATCTTACAGTGTGATGTTAGAAGGAAAAACAGAAAAGGAAATGAAAGGAGAGCAGTGAAAATGAGAAATCAGGGGGGGGGGGGGGAAGGGGTTGAATGTGATTAGGAGGAGGGGGGGGGGTAAGAAAGAGTAATAACTTAATACAAAGATGATAAATGAAGATGGAAAACATAACAAAAAAACTGTGCACACACATCTGAAGTAAAATCCAAGAGAATTTTGAGATTCCAGACCTAAACAGAGATAATATTTTAATTCAAAGACCCCAAGTCAATTTTCTTAATTTTTTCTGACCCACTGTCAAAAAACTAATTGCAAAATTGAAAGTTTTACAAATTTCTTGGAGTGAACAGGTAGATAAGAGGGGACTAGCAGTGTCATGAAAATTCAAAAGAAAACTTGTTTCAAAGCTGGCCTTGGAGACCTCAAAAGAAAACTTGTTTCAAAGCTGGCCTGGAACCTCAAAAAGAAAATCATCCGAATAAAACCAAACAATAGAGTAAAACTTCTCCAACACTTTCAGTCTACAGCCTTGTGTTCCAACAAATCTTAAAAAGTAAAAATTAGTGCTCACTGACAGTAATAAATAGGAATAATTGTGCAGTAGGCCAATGACTAATCAAGAGGAATATGAAATAGATCTATTAATGAAAGGCGTCAAAGAAAAAAGCGGGACAGAACAGAGACACTTTCCATTGGCCCACCCTTCACCAGCAACAAAGAGATATCCCTGTTATCTCTTTGCTGCTGATTGAAGGATGGGCAACCAAAACAATTCTCTCTTCTGTCCCATTTGCTATCTATCGATCAGGCCTTTCATTACTAGATCTAGTTCATATTCCTCTTCATTGACAGTAGCAGCGTGTGTTTCCTTTGCTCAATTCTAGTCACACGATATCAAAAAGAAACCCTTACAAATCCTGAGTTTGATTAGCCAATGAGATGTCAACGAAGAGATGGTTGGCCCTCTCCTTGACCTTGTCCCCAATGATCCCAATGCCTGTACTGCTATTCAAGCCTTTCAATCCAGGAATGGGAGTTGTCTTGTCTGTAACGGTGGCCGAAGAAGGCGTATGTGGCTGACTCATCCCTGAAGACGGACCCCCTTGGCCCTGACTGTGGTTGTTAAAGTTCAAATTTATCTTTGCAGCAGTTCCCATTGCAGATAGAATGATAACCTCATCACTGAAATATAGTGATAAAAGCATTTACATTAATTTTCCTTACAAAGAGAAGTAATCAAGGTTTAAATAAGAAGAAAGAAAAAAACATTTATAAGTAAAATAAAAACTAAAAACTGTTGTTATCATTATTGTTTTAACTAATTGTAAATCGTGAATCAAATAGAGACAGAACCAAGCTAATATTTATCTTCACTTAATATATTTTTGACTATAACTATAAATAAAGCTGTATGTTCACATTCAGTTGATCAACAAACAAAATTGTTTAAATAAGATTATAATGATTCAACAATATGCTGGTTTCATTCTCAATCAAAAATGATTACTGACAGTGATGTCTTTCATTCCAGACTAAGGCTAGGCTCAGATTAATGATTAAAGCTATATATTTTTTCATTCTCAGTAGACAATAGCATCAATCAAAAGGCAAGGAGAGAATAAGACATTTGAAAGAAAAAGGGAAAAGAAAAAAAGAAAAGAAAAAAAGGCAACAGAAGAGAAGAGAAAAGAAAAAAAAGAAAAGAAAAGAAAAAAAGGCAACAGTTGAGGAGAGAAAAAAAAAAAAAGGCAACAGAAGAGGAGAGAAAAGAAAAAAAGAAAAGAAAAGAAAAAAAAAGGCAACAGAAGAGGACTATTCCGAATGATAACGGCAAAAGCTTATGCAGTCAGACCCACCAGATGGCAGTTTGCTCCTGATAGGCCAAAACAGCATGACAACCCAGTTTAGTGGCATGTGCTCTGACTTCTGTTCGGACTTCACTCCACCAAGCGTCCCTTGTCTCTGGTTCCTCTTGATAAAAGAATAATTTTTAAAAATAAAGTATATTAAGTATTCATAGTACCTCTGGAAGCAACCGTGAGAGGAGATGAAAACAAATGCAAAACAAACAAAAAAGTACCCAAAAGCAGACAGGTCAACAAGTCAACAAGAATACGATCAGAAGGAGAAAAAAAAAGAGAGAAAGCGATGGCATTACAGTAAAAAAGAGGCCGCTTTTGGTCGTCTCCCAGGGACTGGCCTCTATGGTGGAACCCAATGCTTTTTTATTCCATTTCTTTCTCTTCTTTTTATTCTGAAGTGTAAAAGGTCTACTTTTGTGTCCATTTATGAAAAACCCACAATCAGATGTCAATAAAAAATGTAGTGAAGACGATATAAAGCACTGGTATCAGGTAGCCAGACTCGGCAGAACTAGTTTTGACATCGTGTTCCTTGGGATTTAAGATACTGAACCCAGAAGGTGGGTCAGAACAGGTGTCTTCAAGGGAGACTCTGCCATCAGGTAAACGCCACAGAATGGCTTTGTCCCGCTGGTTGACTAATGAATTAAAAATTTATTCAGACAACAATATGTCTATCATAAAAGACTTCAATCCTTGATTCTATTAACATAAACATTAACAATGACAAAAGGTGAAGGTTGTCCATCCATCAGGTCAGGCCATAATTTGCTCATCATCGTTGTGTACAGATGACATGATGCAGGCACTCATTCAAGGTCGGCCAAGACTTTACAAATCTTGTGTTGTTCCACAACACTGGATTTTTTAATTGAAGTATGTTTCTGTTTACCATTTCTCTTTAACGAAATATTTTTGGTTAATAAGAATGTCAATTAATACGAATTGCAATGGTCTTTTTGATGTGATACAAGTATGCCAAATATCACCTTTGTCACTTATTGCAATGCAACTTAATACATCAATAAAAAAAAGAGTAAAAATCCCATGAAACTGACAACTTTTATAAGCCCAGCGATGCGTCTAAAAGCCGGCCAAGAAATCTCCATTTCGCTTCTTTACACCTTGGTCAGATTGGACTCGGTTTTTTTTGCATACCTCCAGACAGATAAAGGAGATGTGAAAATAAATGAAACTAATCAGTATGTACAGGCCATGGGAATACATTTTCTAACACTATCTAAAAGGGTGGAGACTACTATCATACACACCTGGATTATGAATTTTGTCCAACAGTTTGACTGATCTGGCTGAGACCACACCACCAAGGTTCACGATAAATCCAGGAGGAAAGCTTCGCATAGTGAACAAGGGAAATTCCTGGTAATGTAATTGGAATTCAAATCATCAGTAAACAAGAGATAGCTGGCATGACTACTCCCACGACAAGTTATCTGAATAAATGATTAAGTGTCTTCCTTCTGCACAATTTAAAAATACTAAAAGACCTTTGATAAATGGTTCAGATTATAGATAACCAAATACAGACGAAGGCAGATTTGTAAAGGATTTTATGAAACAACACTTAAAAATAAAAGTATAATCTTAAACAAAAATAAAAGGAATGTTGAAAATTCATAAACAATTGAAAATATTTCCTTTTCTCACGTCACATTTTAGATATTGAATAAGAGATATGATCCTCACAGTTTTTGAGGATTTGATTCATAAGTGAAACCAGAT
>JAXRKP010000721.1:162500-195000 GCA_037039925.1 Doris montereyensis
AAAAATTACAGTACAAAACGTGTGCAGTGTTCTCTTGTTCTCTCTTAGAGCCTTTTTCAAATTCTACTTTGTAATACATGACATCTACAGAAGCCCTACAAACATTCTCTCAAAAGGCATTTGCTACGTCTTCATTGAGTCTATTCCATTTACCATTTATGTTACACTTTGCCTTCCACCTCTTACGTCATTCAACTTCAAGCAAGTATGTAAGTTTTAAGGTCAAAGAGAATAACCAATAAAATACATGAACGATGAAGCAAAAATATAAGACATGTCAGAGTCCGCCTCAGAACCCGCTGTTTATGTCTCTTGAGGACCGGGCTCAATCTTCTCAGGAGTAGATGTCAAAGATAGGGCTAGAGCAGGAGTAGGCTTCATAGTGCATAAAAGGCATGAAAAACTACTAGAAAGATGGAAATTTATAAGCCCACGGCTATTAGAGGTAAATATTAAGCCAAAAGGAAGAGAAATTAAATTATTAATAGCTTATGGACCAAACGAAGACGCAACTAAAGAAGAAAAAGATATCTTCGAAAACGATTTACAAATAGCTGCAGAGAATTTTAAACTTAAACAGGAACTAATGCTTTTAGGAGATTTAAACACTAGAGTAGGCAACAATGTAGAAACATCAGGAGGAGTAATAGGTAAAGAGGGAGAAACAACGACTTCTCCAAATGGAGAGAAACTAATAGATTTTTGCCTAAAGAATAACATGAAAATAGCCAACACTTTTTTTCCTCATAAAGATATCCACAAATATACAAGAGTAAATGAAGACAGGTGCGAAAAGTCAATGATAGACTACATAATAGTTAGCAGCTCCCTTTTTACAGTACATTGGATGCAAAAGTAAACGGAGGAGCAGAAGTATTTAGTGATCATCACTTAGTGATTGCCAAAATGAGATTACTGTCTGAAGAAAACAAACAGAAAAAGAAAGAGAAGAAAGCTACTAAGCTCAAAATAGAGGAACTAAATAAACCAGTAGTAAGACAGGTATACCAATCTAGGATAAAAAGATTTATCAGTGAAAGGCAGATGGATCTGAATGATAGCACAATAGAAGAAAAGTGGCAGATGTATAAAGAAACACTCCTCAGTTGTACTGAAGAGGACTGTGGTAGGAAACAAATTAAAGGAGATAGGAAAAGAACAGCATGGTGGAATGAGAATGTCAAGACTAAGATCAAAGAAAAGAAGGATACCTGGAAGAAATACTTGCAAACAAAGAGACCAGAGGATAGGATAGATTACGTGAATAAAAGAACTATCGCCAAAGAGGAAATTAGGAAAGCAAAACAGGAACAATGGGAAGAGTTTGGACAAAGATTTCAAGAAAGCTATCAAGGAAATGAAAAGCTGTTCTAGGAAGCAATGAAGAGCATGAGAAAGAGCAAAGCATGCTCAATACGACAAATTAAGAATGCCAAAGGAGAAATAATGAAAGAAAACAGCGAAATCATGGAAACATGGAGAAGCATTTTTACCAATTACATAATCCCTCCAGAACGTATGAAATAAGGAGTAAAGATCAATTAGTA
This sequence comes from Doris montereyensis, assembly GCA_037039925.1. Lineage (NCBI taxonomy): Eukaryota > Metazoa > Mollusca > Gastropoda > Nudibranchia > Dorididae > Doris > Doris montereyensis. The sequence goes on from JAXRKP010000721.1 coordinate 164,048, forward strand.
AGAGTAATAAGTAATCGAGATGAGAAAGCTGAAGATGTAGATATATCAATGGAAGAAATCCAAACAGCTATAAGAAAAGTGAAATTAGGAAAAGCCCCAGGAGCAGATCAAGTTTATCCAAAAATGGTTAAAAACCAAGGGAGAGAGGCAGACAAACTACTACATGCAATATATCAACAAGCATGGAAGTCCAAACAGGTTCCAGACGATTGGAAAAAGGGAACGCTAATACCAATACATAAGAAAGGATCAACTATGGAATGGTCAAACTATAGAATCACTACTTAGCGTTCCAGAAAAAGTATATGCCAGGATACTGGAAATGAGATTAAGGAAAAGAGTAGAGGATCAGATTGAACAACACCAGAGTTGATTTAGATCAGGAAGAAGTGTACAAGATCACATATTTACAATTAGACAAATAATAGAAAAGTTCCTTGAGAGAAACATTGACTTGCACCTGTGTTTTATTGACTTAGAAAAGGCATTTGACACTGTGAGGAGGGACGAACTATGGCATTTCTTAAAAAACACAATGTAGAGTAAAATTTAATAGAAGCCATTAAAAGTTTTTACAATGAACCAATATATGCAGTGAGAGTAGCTGGAAACATATCTGCAGAATTTGACGTTGATATAGGAGTAAGACAGGGTTGTATTCTAAGTCCTCTTTTGTTTATCACATTTATGGATTCAGTCGCAAAGGCATCCTCAAAAATCAAGAAAATAAATGTAGGTATGTGGAAGCTCAAACCAGTAAATATATCAATGCTTTTATTTGCCGATGATTTAGTTCTGTTTGGAAAATCAGAAAGTGACCTTCAGTCGAACATCAACATTATGAACAAGGAACAAAATAAAAGAGGAATGAGAGTAAATGCAAAGAAAACCAAAAACAATGCTAGTAACTAGGAAGCTAAAACACAAAATCTTAAATTGGGCAGGGGGAGAATTTAGAACAAGTTCAAAGCTACAATTACCTAGGAGTAATGATTAACTCAGAGGGAAAACTAAGAGAAGAAATCAGCCAGAGAATCCAAAAGGCAAGTGAAATATATAACCATCTAGGAAAGGCATTTGTAAGTAAGCAAGAATTGTCAACAAAAACCAAAATGGCAGTATACAATACAGTTTATTGTCCTACTCTCCACTATGGCTGCGAAACCTGGACCTTAGACAGTAGAGAATACAGTAGAGTACAGGCAGCTAAAATGAAATATCTAAGAAGAGTAGTAGGGAAAACTAAAAGAGACAAAATCAGAAACACAACAATAAGAGATCAAATCAAAGGAGATAGCATAAATACTAAGATAGAAAGAAATCAACTCAGATGGTTTGGGCATGTAAACAGAAAGAATGACAATAGAATAGCTAAATCAGTACACAGTGCTAAAGCCCAAAGTAAAAGACCAAAAGGCAGACCTCGGAGAAAGGTGGAAGAAGATATAAAAGAGGCATTGAAGCATAGCAATTTAACTTTTTTTCAAAAAGGAAACAGAAAATGCCAGGACAGGGCATCCTGAGAAAGATCATCTCGGGCATATGAACCCGTACACCGAAAGGTAGAATGGGAACTGATAAAGAAAAGAAAGAAAGAGGACCGGGCTCCTAAATCGACACCATTGTATAGACTTCTAATTGGTAAACGAATAGTACACAGCGAGTAATAAGTTTCCTTAAAGGCCATTATGGCCCATGGAGCTGGAGCTTATCACGGCTTCTATAGCGTGAATCGGAACAGGTGATAATAATCACCTCCTGGCCAGTACACTAGTCTAATGCAGGTTTTTTTCCCAAGCTAGTGCTTGTACCCATTTGCACCTGGGTAGAGTGGGGAAAATGTGTGTTACGTGTCTTTCCCAAGGAACACAACGTCGGACCTAGCGTTACTAGGACTTGAACCTGGATCTCAAGATCCCCAGTCTCTCAGCCAAACCGGTCGGCCAGCGCTGCCACAAACAAGAAAGAGAAGGGTAAATAACTTTCAAACAAAAACCAATAACTCTCTCTTCCAATGTAACAAACGTTTTTCTCATTAACAAGACAGAGGTACTTACCCTAGCACTGCACTACCTCCCATTTCAAGGACTTTCACTCCTAGCTTACGTTGTAATTCTCCTGAAAATAAAGTATACTATACCTTTACATCTACACACAATCACAAAGCACATAATGCAATTTCAAAATATGTTTTATAGAATGGCAATGTAAAAGATATCAAGTTTTTGGTTTCAAAGAGAACAACATAAAGACAAGGAGGCAACATTTATGGGTTTCAGAAAAACAGTAAAAGTTATGGCGAATCTCACAACTTGGAAAGTAAGAGATAGAGAAAGAGAGAAAGAGAAAGAGAGAAAGAGAGAAAGAGAGAGAGAGAGAGAGAGAGAGAGAGAGAGAGAGAGAGAGAGAGAGAGAGAGAGAGAGAGAGAGAGAGAGAGAGAGAGAGAGAAGAGAGAGAGAGAGAGAGAGAGAGAGAGAGAGAGAGAGAGAGAGAGAGAGAGAGAGAGAGGGAGAGGAGAGAGAGAGAGAGAGAAAGAGAGAGAGAGAGAGAGAGAGAGAGAGAGAGGGAGAGGGAGGGGGGGAGGGAGGGAGGGAGGGAGAGAGAGAGAGAGAGAGAGAGAGAGAGAGAGAGAGAGAGAGATAGAGAGAGAGAGAAAGAGAGGGAGGGAGGGAGGGAGGGAGACTATAATTGAACCATAGCATTATCATACCTGATAATTTTGAGAAAAGTCTTTGACGAGCTTCGTTTTGATGCCCTTGGTGTTCGAAGTTTATCTATCCACTGATACTCAGGGTCGTCATTGACTACCAACTCCTCAACAAAACCCAGCATTTCTTGGATACGCCATCCACATGGGACTCCCCACGCTAAAAATCACAAAATCAACAAAAACATTTTATACGTTATTAAAAGTGTGGAAATAAGCAAGTACCATAAAGTGAACAAAAAATTCAAATTGACTATACAGTCACGTCTTGAAAATGCGAACACTTCTATTCCAAGCTATTTGTCTGGATTATTGAGACGTCCGGATTATAGAATCGTTGATTAAAGTGACACATTGTGAATCAGCGAAAGGCTAGTGGCGGTGATTTTTGTGTCTGGGCAGTCAATTTGCTGTAACGCCATGTTGCCAAATTGTATGGCTGAAGGGGTGTAAGGAAAGTCAAATCGGTGGTTTTGATGCGTCAGCGGACTGATTAGACTGTCTTGAGTATTCTGTTAATCGAAGCATAAACTCTTTATATTGTGGTAGCTTGTTCCAAAATTAGGTGATCGGATCCGCCTGATCCAGGTAGGTGGATCAACGCCTAGTCCCATCGGCGACGGACGATAAAAAGGAGGTCCCATGTGCAGATCTCAAAACTCTGTGCATGTTAAAGATCCCTTAAAGATCCCTTTGGCTGTTCACAGGGCAGTCCGGACAAAATTAAAAATCCTATCAAACCCCAGAGATCACCTTAATTGTGGATATGGATAAATCAAATCAAATCAAATTATCCCAAAGAAGACGAATAACCTTGAACTCACCCACATTGACTTTATCATTTATTCCGCCACAAGAATTTTCCATGTAAAAGTTATTCATCCACCTCATAGAATTATCGAGTAAGGTTATTTTGTCCAGAAGGGTGGATATCTATCTCTAGGGTACATTAAATGCATAAGTTGTGAAATAAAAATAAATAAAACAGAAAAAGAGAACTCAAATAATAGAGAATACAAAAGAAAGAGACAAGTTCCAGAGAAAGAGAGAGAGAGAGAGAGAGAGAGAGAGAGAGAGAGAGAGAAGAGAGAGAGAGAGAGAGAGAGTCAAAGAGAGAGAGAGAGAGAAGAGAGAGAGAGAGAGAGAGAGAGAGAGAGAGAGAGAGAGAGAGAGATAAGAAGAGAGAGCTATGATTCAAGAGAGAGAGAGAGAGAGAGAGAGATTGAGAGAGACAGACAGACAGACAGACAGACAAACAAACAGACAAACCGACAGACAGAGAATAAAACTTACAAGAAAAACTGGATTCCACAAGATGACTGCCGAAACTTGTTCAAATCACTGAAGAGCTCTACTCTCACTTGTAAATTGAATAAGATGCCTAAAAATAATAATCAAATCAGAGAAATGAGATGAACAAACATTTGACTCCAATAAAGTTAATTATGAAGGAAAGCAGTACACATTGGTTATTCAGATTATCAAAATTTTTGTTTGTTGTCTCTAAACAGAAAAATTTGAATGGTTGCACTGTATAAATTAAAAACGAGAATTAAATCTTATATAATAAAAAAATTGACTATTACATGAGCAAAACTTAGGCTGAGCGAATCTCAGGAACGACAATGATTTCAAACGTCAAATTGCACATGGAGTTAGAGAATCGATGTGGAATCAACAATGGCCTATCTATAATTATGGTTATATCTTTACTCCTGCCATTTGAGTCTTGAATTATTTATACGAATGAAGGCAGCCATGAAGACTTCGAAGCCTTGCTTCTACCAAACGACCGTAGTAAATAAATGAAAGGAAGTCAATGTAATTTATACCAGTTTGAATCATTTAGCGCCAAATGCCTGTACCTAATAATATTTGACGATTTGGTGATTGGGTTTTGCAGCCCTAATCCTTTCAAATTCATCATTCTATAACCTTATAAATGCATTTAGCGGTTTAAAGATGTGATGTTACGAAGAGACATTAAATCCTTGAGACACCCTTTTGGCCATTTTCTTCAAAGAATTTTGCCCGTACATTTAGTAAAAATTATTCGGACCCGCGTGTCCCAATAGTGTGGGTGTTTATTCGGACCCGCGTGTCCCAATAGTGTGGGTTTTATTCGGGCCTGGGTTTTTATTGGGACACACATATCTAGAATCTATGTCTAAAAATATATTTTTAGAGAATTGAAGTTGAAGACAGTAATTTCAGTTTCAATGACAAAGAAGCAAGGCCATCTTGACGGCCTTGAGCGAAGTCGACTTCTATTTCTAGTGGTCATATTTCATTCCGGAAAAAAAGTAAACGAAAGTAGACCTTTCATACCTTCTGTGAACTCATTTTCGGGAGCAGTTGTGGGTCGCGATTTTTATTACCCATTTTAATTATTTTTTAATAGGTAAATATCCCAGTAGGTGCTACACTACATAATTAATATTATGGAGTAGGCTAACGGGAAATTTATTGGATTTTGGGACATGGGTGGTACCAGCACTTAAACAATAGATCTAATAATATTGTTCTGGGCAGTCGGTTTAGTGTAGGTTATACGTCATTTTACATAAATAGTCCGTGTCCCAACAGGCCCAGAGTGTCTTCGAATAGTGTGGGTGTTTATTGGGATCCGGGGTATTAATAACCACTAGTTTAGTAAAATACTGTCATCTAATAGATCTGTAAGTAAATTAAGACCAATATGATTCAAACGTTCAGTCTTCGCCCACTAGCCCATGTTTGTGTAAATTACTAGCCTATTGTAATTGTATTCTTGATGGGTAAGCGAAAGCAAAGCCTTTAGCTACCATACTCGAAATGCCAAACGAAAATGAATGGTACAGTCAAATTCCCGTGCCGGTAACAATGTTGACAATGACGTAGATCTAGAATCAAGGCCAGATCTAGCTCTAGATAATGATAACAACATAGATCTAGATCTAGAAGCAAGAGCAAAACGTAAACGTGAGGTTCTGTCAAATTCAGGTTACAATGTTGACAATGATGTAGATCTAGAGTCTAGACCGGATCTAGATAATAATACAGAAGCAAGAGCAGATTCTCTAGATCTAGACCAATACCCGGTCCAATCCCTGCATGAGGTAGACTTCGGTTCACTCCGTATCGCAGTCCCTGACTTCCAATCTACTGCAAACATTGTTTATAAACCTGTTTTGGAAAATTAAGGCCTGTTTAGACATGGATATAAACACTTTTCTGTGACGCAAACAACTTTTGTTCTACAGTTCGAATTTACTGTGATCAGACACAACCTAGATTCTATTGCATTCTTGATGGGAAAGCGAAATCATTGGCATATCTAGCCAAAATACAAAGCCCATGCAAGATCAGAAGTTTGGAATGATCCACCAACTTTACTAAGAAACATGACAAAGACAAATGACTCACCAAGTCTGCCACACTTTGACAAGACAAGGCTTACATGAAACAGCTCTTAGATCTACAGTCTACAGTTATGACCCACTTCACTATAGTATGAAATGTTTTTTTCCTAATGGATATGATGGTTGGAGAATACAAATACCTTTCAATGGGAAACTGTTTTCACACATCGATTTCTAACTATTCATAGATTTGGATTCAAATAGATCTCTAGCATCGTTTATCAGTTTTGTAAACGGGTTGCTGCACTAGTATTGACATAAAATTAAAAACATAAATATTTTGTAGATGCACTCATAGGTGAAACATAAACATAGCACAAACAAAAGCATTGCACATAATTTGAACAATATCTATCTATCTATTTATCTATATTCATCTGTCGACCTATCTATCTATCTGTTTGTCTAATTATCTATCCACCCATCAATCTGTCCATTCATGTAATAAACACAAATGCACCTATAAATATAGATATATACACATAATAATAGTAATAATAAAAATAATAATAATAAAAATAATAATAATAATGATAATAATAATACTAACAATAATAAAAATAATAATTATGATAATAATAATAACAACAATAATAACAATAATAACAGTAATAATAATAATACTAATAATAATAATAATACTAATAAAAATAATAATAATAACAATAACAATAACAATAACAATAATAATAATAATAATAATAATAATAATGATAATAATGATAATAATAATAATAGATTGATTAGATTCAGCAAAACGCCTACATTAGCAATAATTTCTCCTAGTTTGATACGATGATCAAGGTTAGTGGATATCACTTCAATAGCAGTATTAAATGCATCAGAATATTTTTCTCAACAAGATGCTCTCACAAACACATGCTCAGACATACCTATTATTAATGTGTTAGCTTGGACATGGAAAAGGCGTGACATAATTTGATTTGAGAGTAGACATTATGAACTTCAATGCAAACATAGACCTATGATTTATATTGATATTTCTGATAATTGCAAACATAGACCTATGATTTACATTGATATCTCTGATGATTGCAAAACCTAAACCTACGATTTACATTGATATCTCTGATAATTGCAAACATAGACCTATGATTTACATTGATATCTCTGATAATTTCAAAGAAGGTGTCACTGTCCAAAAAGGTTAAAGGTTCTTTTAAAATCATTGTCAAAGAGCCATCTTAATTTGAACAACCCACATTAATGAAGCAGACTTTTTATCACTATAAGTAAGAAACAAAAAGTGATTGGCTACAACAGGGAGGAAATAACTGATCAATAAGATACAAAAAGTGATTGGATCAATAAGAACAAAAAGATTGGCTAGAACAGAGAGGAAATAACTGATCAATTAGATACAAAAAGTGATTGGCTAGAACAGAGACGAAATAACTGATCAATAAGATACAAAAAGTGATTGGCTAGAACAGAGACGAAATAACTGATCAATAAGATACAAAAAGTGATTGGCTAGAACAGAGAGGAAATAACTGATCAATAAGATTAAAAAAACATGCCCCGTTTAGATGATTTGAAATTCAAGTTAATTTTTTAAATGTTTTTTTCTTTCTTTCAAAGACATATACAGACTTATAGAAATACAAATATAAATAGGAGACACAGGCTTGGCTTCAGCTATTTAAAAAAAAATCATGTTACCATGCATTGTATCGTAGATTGGAAACCATCCGCTAATACTGTTTGGAGCCTCTCTTGTGAGCAATGGATTGAGATCAATATAGACCTTGCCAATGGCATCGTGTGCGCTGTAGGTGTCATAATCCAAAACTCTATCAAGGTGGGAAATCAAAAGAAGAACAGAACAACTCAAAATCAAAACACAGTCGGGCTCTCCTAAACTTCATTTAGAGTTTGAAAAAAGGAGACAACATTTGATTTTTATAATTGATATCAGCATCTACTGCCCAAGAAAAAAACGGTTTCCATTCTTGGGGTGTTTTCCCCCAAAAAAATTATTTACATACGACAAAGAAAAAGGAACCTGTTTTCAGAGACATACATTTCAAAAGCATTAGAGCAAAACTTTAAAACAGGAGGTTCTGTTTTTCAAGCAAATAGAAGAGGGAAAGTGATGATGTTGTGGTAAAAATGCTAAGGTTCAATTAGAATAATTTATAATAATAATAATAATAAAAATGCATTTGTTGAGCGCCTCTCATCCACCGAAATGCTTGATGGCGTTTTACAGTAAAATATCATTGACACTATTACAGATTACATAAAATACACAGCAACAACAAAAAATAAATTATGTTAGTTACAACTTTAAAAACACTAAAAGTTTAATAAAAGGATGTTTACTTTTTTTATTCATGGTTGAATTGAGAGCGAGAGTGTTTCAAAGTTCTTTGAGAGTTAAAATCATCAGCATTTTTAAGCTAACACTCTGTTTAGCTCTCAAGATAGCCAAGGTTTGTTCTTTGTGCCATTGGTGTCACAAGGTTGATTCAATGTCTAGCTTTCGAGTAAATCTAATTTCCGTAGAGCTTAATTCAACAAAAAGACTATATGGCAGAATATTAACAAATCTATGCCTCTGAGTAAAGTTTATGAATATTTGATGTTATCTTAGATGGGGACAGGGATTTTTCATGCGACACCATTCAATCGACTGGATAAAAACATTTTCCCATTTTGATTCAGGTGTGTGTAAACTATCCGATCAACCAATTGTTTTACCGGACGAATAAAATTTATGTATTAAACTTTATCAAACACATTGTGTGGGAATTTCCCACGATATACTTGTCCTACCTACCTTAAATCTAATGGTTCATCCTGTAACATTTCATCTTCAGCCTGAGAAAGCAAAAATCATTAAAAAAAAAAAAAGATGAAGAAAGAGAAAGATACACAGAAGTCACAAATTGAATTTAAAATTAGAACAACGATACTCAGTGGAGCCTGGCTTCTGCAAACGTGTAACAGTCAAGTTGTAATTAAAAACGAAAGAAGAAAAGATCTAGACTAGATTTAAATTCTGAATCTCAACATCTACAACGTGATCACCTGGATTGGCCAGTTTGGGACAAAAATGTTAATTTTCTGTTTTCTGCAAATTTGGGTAGAAAGATCGCTTATCTACAAGTTTATGGCAGAAAAATGTCCATATGACGTATAATTTTGTTATTACAAAATATTTTGTTATTACAAAATATTTTGTAGGCAAGGGTAGGTTAAAAACAGTCAAAATTTTGACTTTAATTACACTAACACTAACTGAGAAGAAGGCACTGAAAACCCCTGTAATGGTGGCTAATCGCCGAATATAGCAACATCAGTTTCGCTTGGCTTTCTGGAACAACGCAGTCTAACTTGGCCAAGTGCTGAGTGACGTAAGAGGTGGATAGCCAGCGTTGTGCATCGATGTGTATGTAAACACGCGCATAATTATAGGAATAGAGGAATAAAACAAAAAACTGGCCGCTTTAACATCTATTTTCACAACAGCGCATATCTAAACCTAGATTTACAATCCTCTTTACATTAGTAACAATGACAGAGACTGAGGAAAGAGTAAGGGGGCTGTTACAAGAAGGGCAACTTGTCTGAATTTTTATTGAAATGTATTTGTTCACACTAAAATTCTATCTCCTCCATCATTTACTGATCGATTTGTGTTATATTCAGTACACAGGTTCCTCTTGTCAATGTTAATAGAATGACGTTGTTTAAAAACAAATCTTTTACACTTTTTGAGAAAATTCTTTTTAGTAATAACAATGTCATTTTTGTATATCTATATTATTTTTAAAAATTTATTTTAAAAAACCTATCCAAAATATCTAAAAAACCTGACGTTGCTGTTTAGATAATTAATGAAAAAAACGATTTGCACAGGTTTTGAGTGATTATTTTCATAACTAAGTGAGGAGATAAATTTTGAAAATTGGGTCAAAATCCAAGACGTTTCTATGGCAACCAAGGACGCTACAAGCTTTTCAATGATATAGGATGACTGTATTTTGACAGTTACTATGTACATACTAAAAGCAAAAACCTTGACTCAAAAGCACAAAAAAATCGCTTCAGGAGGCGCGTGTAATAAGTAATTGTCAATGATAGAATGAAGTCTGTGCCAGAGGTGAGGGGTAACAATTTTCCCTTCTTTGACTTTAACAAGTAAAAACACTAAAGGGTCGACTAGTACTATTAAGAAAATGTTCACAGCATATCAATATAATTCATGCTTAGACTGTAACAATTCAAGAAAAATATGTTGCAATGTTAAATGTATAATTAAACACTAAAGGTAATAAAAAATTAACTACACAATTTCCCAATTACCTAAAAACTGAATTTAAATCCTTCAAATTTATATAATACAAAAAAGAAAAATGGTATGCTAGCATTAACAAAACAAAGGCAAATACACTGCTTCATTTCATACACACCTCAAATTTGAACCATTCAGAGTTCCATTGTGGATTCAACGACTTCTTACAAACATCTGTTTTGTATGTCTCATTTCCAAAACGTATCTTGAAAAATAAAATGTTTTTAAAATCCAAAACTGAAAAATTCTCACATGTGAAAATATCTTGTAAAACATATGACATGAAATTTCTTTTGGCTTAACTCAATTCTTTATACATAACATATAAGATATGACATGGAATTTTTTTTGGCTTAATTCAATTCTTTATACATAATTGGAACATAAAATGTTAGGGCAATAAATGGAAAAGAGTTAGAATTAGTTCAAGAAATGGAAAATTTCAAAATAGACATTTTGGGCATTACAGAAACAAAGAAAAAAGGACAAGGAATAGAAAATGTAGGATCAAATCATATTTTAATTTTCTCAGGAGTAGATGTCAAAGATAGAGCTAGAGCAGGAGTAGGCCTCCTAGTGCATAAAAGGCATGAAAAGTTACTAGAATGTTGGAAATTTATAAGCCCACGGCTATTAGAGGTAAATGGGAAGAGAAATTAAATTATTAATAGCTTATGGACCAAACGGAGACACAACTAAAGAAGAAAAAGATATCTTCGAAAACGATCTACAAATAGCTGCAGAGAATCTTAAAACCAAACAGGAACTAACGCTTTTAGGAGATTTAAATGCTAAAGTAGGCAACAATGTAGAAACGTCAGGAGGAGTAATAGGTAAAGAAGGAGAGACAACAACTTCTCCAAATGGAGAGAGACTAATAGATTTTTGCCTAAAGAATAACATGAAAATAGTCTACACCTTTTTTCCTCATAAAGATATCCACAAATATACAAGAGTAAATGAAGACAGGTGTGAAAAGTCAATCATAGACTACATAATACTTAGCAGCTCCCTTTTTTACATTACATCGGATGCAAGAGTAAACAGAGGAATAGAAATATTTAGTGATCATCACTTAGTGGTTGTCAAAATGAGATTACTGACTGAAGAAAACAAACAGAAAAGGAAAGAAAAGAAAGCTACTAAATTCAAAATATAGGAACTAAATAAAACAGTAGTAAAACAGATATACCAATCTAGGATAAAAAGACTTATCAGTGAAAGACAGATGGATCTGAATGATATCACAATAGAAGAAAAGTGGCAGATGTATAAAGAAACACTCCTCAATTGTACTGAAGAGGTATGTGGTAGGAAACAAATTAAAGGAGATAGGAAAAGAACAGCATGGTGGAATGAGAAGGTCAAGACTAAGATCAAAGAAAAGAAGGATGCATGGAAGAAATACTTGCAAACAAAGAGACCAGAGGATAGGATAGATTACGTGAATAAAAGAACTATCGCCAAAGAGGAAATTAAGAAAGCTATCAAGGAAATGAAAAGCTGTTCTGGGAGGCAATGAAGAGCATGAGAAAGACCAAAGCATGCCCAATACGACAAATTAAGAATGCCAAAGGAGAAATAATGAAAGAAAACAGCGAAATCATGGAAATATGGAAAAAGCATTTTCATCAATTATATAACCCCTCCAGAACGTATGAGACAAGGAGTAAAGATCAATTATTAAGAGTAACAAGTAATCGAGATGAGACAGCTGGAGATGTAGATATATCAATGGAAGAAATCCAAACAGCTATAAGAAAAGTGAAATTAGGAAAAGCCCCAGGAGCAGATCAAGTTTATCCAGAAATTATTAAAAATCAAGGGAGAGGCAGACAAACTACTACATGCAATATGCCAACAAGCATGGAAGTTCAACAGGTGCCAGACGACTGGAAAAAGGGAACGTTAGTACCAATACATAAGAAAGGATCAACTATGGAAAGCTCAAACTATAGAGGGATATCACTACTTAGCGTACCAGGAAAAGTGTATCCCAGGATACTGGAAATGAGACTAAGGAAAAGAGTAGAGAATCAGATAGAAGAGCATCAGAGTGGATTTAGACCAGGAAGAAGTGTACAAGACCACATATTTACAATTAGACAAATAATAGAAAAATTCCTTGAGAGAAACATTGACTTGCACCTGTGTTTTATTAACTTAGAAAAGGCATTTGACACTGTGAGGAGGGACAAACTATGGCATTCCTTAAAAGAACACAATGTAGAGTAAAATTTAATACAAGCCATTAAAAGTTTTTACAATAAACCAACATGTGCAGTGAGAATAGCTGGAAATCTATCTGCAAATTTGATGTAGATATAGGAGTAAGACAGGGTTGTATTCTAAGTCCTCTTTTGTTTATCACGTTTAAGGATTCAGTCGCAAAAAGCATCCTCAAAAATCAAGAAAATGAATGTAGGTATGTGGAAGCTCAAACCATTAAATATATCAATACTTTCATTTGTCGATGATTTAGTTCTGTTTGGAAAATCAGAAAGGGACCTCCAATTAAACATCGACATAATGAATAAAATAAAAGAGGAATGAGAGTAAATGCAAAGAAAACCAAAACAATGCAAGTAACCAGGGAAGCTAAAACACAGAATCTTAAATTAGGCAGGGAGAATTTTGAACAAGTTCAAAGCTACAATTACTTAGGAGTAATGATTGACTCAGAAGAAAAACTAAGAGGAGAAATCAGCCAGAGAATCCAAAAAGCAAGTGCAATATATAACCATCTAGGAAAGGCATTTGTAGGTAAACAAGAATTGTCAACAAATACCACAATGGCAATATACAACAGTTTATTGTTCTTCTCTCCTCTATGGCAGTGAAACCTGGACCTTAGACAGTAAGGAATACAGTAGAGTACAGGCAGCCGAAATGAAATATCTAAGAAGGTTAGTAGGAAAAACTAAAAGAGACAAAATCAGAAACACAACTGAGATGGTTTGGGCATGTTAACAGAATGAATGACAATAGAATAGCTAAATCAGTATACAGTGCTAAAACTCAAGGTAAAAGACCAAAAGGCAGACCTCAGAGAAAGTGGGAAGAAGATATAAAAGAGGCATTAATGCAAAGAAATTTAACTTTCACTGAAGGAAACAGGAAATGTGAGGACAGGGCAGCCTGGAGAAATATCATTTCGGGCATCTAAAACCCATACACCGGAAAGAAGAATGGGAGTTGATAACGAAAGAAAGAAAGAAAGTTAAAATCGAAACACAATTTGAACCTCCTTTAAGGCATGGTAAATATTAATATCTTCAGCAGCATCAAATGAAAGAGATGAACAAAACAATACAAATCAAGCCTTGCATATGATGTCAATCTATCTATCCAATGTGGTCTGGTCAGTAATCACATGAAACATAATCACAGGAGAAGTTAAATGTGATACTTACCTGGTTACTTACTTAATCATTTCAACAATTGTATTCATTTATTGCCCCTCTTGTCAACTATCCCTCAACTGACCTACAAGGTTTATTTAGAGTACCATGGATAAGACATAAGATGACTTTCTATCTCCAAACAGAAACTACATTATGGTACATATACACATAGCACATACACTCATGCAAACACTCACAGACACACGCAAACACACGCAAACTCTTTCACAATTATTACACTTTGAGACCTCGTGTGAAGAGCACTATATAAATGATCTTCTTATCTTATCTTATTATTACATATAAATGCTCACATTAAATGCAAAGTTGATAATATATTTTCAAAGTGTAAATAATAAATCCAAAAAGATCATATGTACCATTCTACATGAACCACAGTATGAGTTTTGAAACAATAATCGAGAATACTTCAATTGGACAAAAAGTAAAAATAAGAAACCTCGATTTCTTTTGACTGATATTATAACAAAAAAGCAGGATAGTAAAATGGAACAGCCTTTGCAGAACATCATTTTCACAAATGAATAAAAGAAGAAAATTATATAAATAATATTATTATTATGACAAACAATGAGGCAAGGGGCATGTCAGAAGTAAAGGAAATGACATTAAATAATATGAAAGCCCCATAGGAACAAAGATGAGACAAATACAAGTAGACAGAAAAAAAAAGTCCTGGCCACCAGCGTTGTCAGCCTGGTTGGTAGCACGCTTTCTTTTTAAGGCGAGGCGATGTGTGCCGACGCAGAGGTCGCGGATTCGATCCTCATGGTGGCCAAGATGTTTTTCTGTCTATTCCTTGTATTTGTCCCGTCTTTGATCAAATGGGGCTTTCATATTATTTAATCTCATTTTCTTCATGTCATTATTATAAAAACATGCTGTACCTCCACAAAAGCATCTGTGAGTTCACTTGCACGATCCATAATGGGAAGATCTCTCCCACTAAGGATTCTCACTTTGAGGCGCCCAGGCATCTGAAAATGATGAGATTGAAAGTTGCACTTATTTCTTCTCTCACTCTTATAAAAAATGGTAAAATTGTCAGACTGCATGATAATATTCTATTTGTTGGATTTAATTGACAAACATCCACAACTAGGATGATCTCAAGGATTTTTGGTAGGATTTAAAATTTTGCCCAGACTGCCTTGTAAACAGCCAAGGGATTTTTAACGTGCAGTGAGTGCTGTTATCTCCACACAGGACCTCTCTTTTTATCGTCCGTATCCAATGGGACTAGGCGTCAATCCACCAACCTGGACTAGAGGTGTAGATTTTCTCGAAACATCTCAAGAACATTTTCCAAACGTCGGTGGGGCTTGAACCCATGACCTCTGAGTTGAGAGGGCGACACCTTGCCTCTGGATTACTGAGTTTTCCGATGAGATTGAAAGCTGTACTTACGTCTTCTCTGGATCTCATAAAAAATGTTCATATTGTCCATGATGATATCTCTTGCATTGGAAAAAGAAAAATAACATGGATCACTGACATCCTCAAGCCCTCACTCTCATAAAAATGCTCATATTGTCAGATTCCATGATGATATGTCATGCATTGGAAGAAGAAAAATAACATAGATTACTGACACCCTCAAGCCCTCACTGAGACAAAAATGGAATTGAGATGGCCATATATACAGACAAACTTGTAAAAACAGAAACCTTCCAAACCGCAATGCCCCAAATACTCCCTTAATAAATTGATATATTTTTTATATCTGTCTAAAGTGGAAACGTCTACCTCTATTCAACAATGACAATGCACCAATCACTGCAAAGGTGCACACATCAAAGTCTTCGGTTGGCGACTAGATCTGAAGTCAGGTGTAGACAATGAAATGCAGTCACAGGTAGTTCTAAGTAGAGCAAATTTTCTTAACAATCAAAACATCAGACTAAAAGATTCTCCAGTCACACCTTATGTATCACATGTGTAGGCCAATGCTTATGCCTTTTCGTTTCATACACATTAGTACACAAGTAATAAGTAGAGTTCATTCAAGACCGTTACCGCTCATAGAGCAAGAGCTTATTCGGTTTCCATAGTGTGAAGCGGAACAGGTGATAATAATCACGTCCTGCCCAGGACGCTAATCTGATGCAGATTTTTACTCCCAAGCTAGTGCTTGTACTCATTTGCACCTGGGTAGAGTGGGGAAAATGTGTCGAATATTTTTCCCAATGAACACGTCGGAAATAGCTTTGCTAGGATTTGAATCCGGGACCTCATGATCCCAAGTCCGGCAGCCTAACCACTCGGCCACCGACACCTCATGATATACAAGTAATGCAAGGACATATCTATAACTTCTTTCTTTATCAGAATTTCCAGCGTATGGGTTTAGATGCACAAATATTATATAATGTCATTTGTTAATTGTACTATTAAGAATATAATGTTATAAATGTTGTACATAGTATGGAGTTTCCACTGTCCGAGTCGAACTTGTCTTAAACAGAAAAATATGGTCACTCCATTCCGACTCTGTTTCAGACAAGTTGACTGTACTAATATTCAAACACAATGAATGGACAAAGGATGTCCAGAATGGCAGTCAAGAAATAAACACAGAAGCCTGGAAGAGTAGCAACAAGATGGTATGATATAAGAAAGGCACATGAGTGCAAGGTGGCAGATGGAAACAGGGAACAGAACCCTCTGCAAGAGATATGTACGTGCGAAAGGCTATATCATGCAGTAGATGGACGACGTCTTATCATCATCTTCATCAATATTGTGTCAGAGTTCTCCTTTGAAAGTTTTTAACCTGAAGCCAGTGAAGCAATGTACATGAGCAAAGTCAATATAATATAAAAGTAGTTTCTTTCCATTCTCAGTGCAAGTCCGATATGTCACACAGTACTTTGTCGGTGATATTTGCATTGCTCGTGTTTAAATAAAAAGTCTATTGTCTTGAGTCTCTCATCGTGTCAGATTGGCGGAAATGATCAAAACCCATGTCATAGCAACTAATTCCCTATCTTTTTCTTTTGTTTATCAATATTATTTAAATACAAACTTGTGTAATTATAATTACACTCGAAAGCGCTTCATCCAAAATTCATCGGATTAAAGATAAAATTCTTTTCGGGAGTTTTTAGGACTATCAGAAAGGCAATGTCAATGATAGTGACAAATGTTTGTCGTGGAGTGTCTCGGCCAGCACCACACGCATGGGAAACAACACGACGTGTATGTTCGTACGCATGCCTTACTTGTCCACATATTGCATCTGTAGTGATGCGAGTGAGGAGGTGGGGAAGAACGGTTGAAGGAGGGGAGGGGATGCATAGTGAAGAGACACGACGTTGATTGACTCGGTCATTATTAACTAAAAACAGAAAGAAAGATTGGGGTGGGTGGTCGAGTAGGGGATGGTGAAGAGATTTATCAATTAGGTTGTCATTGAGTGGTTCATTATCAACAGCCTCAACCCCACTCCATCCAAGCCAAAGTTAGGTTCCTCAGGCAGCTCATCCCAACAAAAAATCGCACTGTGTGCCCGACTATGGCAGTCCTCCCATACATTCAACCAATCCTAGATTCTATAGGGCCTAGATCTAGAGCTAGATCTAGATCTATCTCTAACCTATTCTATTGTTCACCGGTGTTTTGCTCTAGATGTAGATCTAGATCTAATCTTTCAATCAAACTAGAGATCTAGAGCTAGTCTAGATAGCTCTATATCTAGTCTACAGTTATTTGAACTTACAGTTGCACCCACAATCGCCAAGGTCCAAAGATAGAGTGTCGTGTAGGCCCTTAGCCTACTAGAATCTTGATTTAGATCGACATGAATCGTATGAATGTATGGGCTCGAGTAATGAAAAGGTACATCACTTCGATTTGTTTACTATAAGAGTTACAGACATCTCATGAGTTACGTCCCCTGGATTGTGCTGAGTGACACGGTAATTTGTTACCCAGAAACCATCAAACGTTATGATCTTTGGTTTGACGCCCCTTTGTCCACGTGCGTGCTTCCGTGTAGAACTAGGCCTTGTTTTTAACTAGATCTAGATCTACACCAAATGCGAATGCGTGCACTGTTGCACAACCATAGTCATCCACTAAGTCGGTGACGGCGATGATGTGAGGTTGAAAGGCGCCGCTACACGCCATGTCTCCCCCGCTCCCGATGGGTCGAGGTTCGAACTTGGGTCCTGCGCTGTTCCAATCCGGTTTCATCAATAGGAGGACTTGGCTAAGACCGACCTTCGAATTCCAATCTATGCTGCTTCGAGTTTTTTTAGCTCGCCCTTCGAATTCCAATCCTGACTGTTTCGAGTTTTTCTAAGCTCGATCTTCGAAGGCCGATCTTGACTGATTCGAGCTTTTAGTTCGACTTCGAAGTCGGTCCGGTCCGATCATGAGCTGCTTCGAGCTTTTTTAGTTTTAGTTCGACCTATCAAGTTTATCGTGTGCAATTGGCTGCTTCGTATTTTAGGATCTACGTTTGAGTTTTTAGTTAGGGAGGAAAAGGATGAATGATTACGAAAACTAAACAGGATATGACAAATGCAGAGGAAATGAAGAATAGCAACACATACATATAATAGATTACATGGGAAATCCACTGGGTTCAGATCTAAATCTAGAGCTACCGCATATCTCCATAGATCTAGATCAAACAATGTATACATGTATTATAATCTATATGTTATAAGTAGTTATATTGTTGATGTTGCTATTACTAAGCTCACTTTTATTAGTAGAAGTAGTGTACTACTAGTACTAGTAGTATTAGTGTTGTTGGTATTGCTATCGTTATTATAATATTAGTAATAGAAGAGTAGTAGCATAATATGTGTTATGGGTGTTTGGAAGGAAAAGAAGAGGAAAACAATTGGATCCGATTTTCACTAGCATGTATGTTGCTTTCTTTCTCATCGGAATTTTTGTTAGTTTTCTTGACACTGCTGCTACTTCTGCAGCCCCTGTTATTCTTGTAATCGAACTCGATCTTCTTACGCTACTAGGCTCAAACTTTGAAGTCCACTTGAAAGCTCATAAAGCTCGATCTTCAGCTCGAGCTTTGCACAGCTCCACTGTATGTAGAGAGCAGTGGTATTACATATAGTGTACATGGTGGTCAATCATATGGGGTTATTTTGTTGTTGTTGTTTTTTAAAACTTTGTGGTATTAATATAAATAATGTAAAACACGACTTCTTATTGTTTACAAAGTGTTTATCACATAGGTTGGATACTAACGCAATCATTGTGAGTTTTGATATTAGCGATGGTTATGTTAATATTCAACGAATGTGATAAGTCCTTCTTAATTCACTGGAAGCTTAATCTGTCCCCGTAGAAATTTACAAATATTGATAGTGACACCGAATACAAGAGGGCAGTGGACAGGTAGGCACCTGTACGGGAGTAGATGATCCCGCCCTCCACGAGTCTCCTGCTGCCTTGCAGGCAGGTCTCAGCTGACCAAAGGCTAAGGGAGTTAACCCTGACATAAAATAACAACCTGCTGCCTTGCAGGCTGGTCTTGAATGACTAAAGGCTAAGGGAGTTAACTCTGACAGAAAATAACAAGGCCGGGAAGGGGCCTCAAGGTGACAGCCTCACCATCTATCTAGGGTACAGTGGGCTAATTCTCTGCTTATCCAAAAAAAACCCAACAGATTCAGAGAAAAATATGTATATAATATTATTAATATAACCGGCTTGATCTTTTGAAGACAAACTTGGAAACGAATACGGACTGTGATTTTTGGAACATGGAACGTTAGGGCAATAAATGGAAAAGAGTTAGAATTAGTTGAAGAAATAGAAACATTCAAAGTAGATATTTTGGCCATTACAGAAACAAAACAAAAAAAAAGACAAGGAATAGAAAATGCAGGACCGAATCGTATTTTAATCTTCTCAGGAGTAAATTTCAATGATAGAGCAGAAGTAGGCCTCATAGCATAGTGCATAAAAGACATGAAAAGCTACTAGAAAGTTGGAAATGTATACTTCACGGCTATTAAAGGTAAATATTAAACCAAAAGGACGAGAAATTAAATTATTAATAGCTTATGGACCAAACGAAGACGCAACTAAAGAAGAAAAAAAAGATATCTTCGAAAACGATTTACAAATAGCTGCAATGAATTTTAAACTTAAACAGGAACTAATGCTTTTATGATATTTAAACGCTAGAGTAGGCAATAATGTAGAAACATCAGGAGGAGTAATAGGTAAAGAAGGAGAGACAACGACTTCTCCAAATGGAGAGAGACTAATAGATTTTTGCCTAAAGAATAACATGAAAATAGCCAACACCTTTTTTCCTCATAAAGATATCCACAAATATACAAGAGTAAATGAAGACAGGTGCGAAAAGTCAATGATAGACTACATAATAGTTAGCAGCTCCTTTTTTTACAGTACATTGGATGCAAAAGTAAACGGAGGAGCAGAAGTATTTAGTGATCATCACTTAGTGATTGCCAAAATGAGATTACTGACTGAAGAAAACAAACAGAAAAAGAAAGAGAAAAAAAGCTACAAAAGCTCAAAATAGAAGAACTAGATAAACCAGTAAAACCGGTATACCAATCTAGGATACAAAATTTATCAGTGAAAGACAGATGGATCTGAATGATAGCACATTAGAAGAAAAGAGGCAATTGTATAAAGAAACACTCCTCAATTGTACTGAAGAGGTCTGTGGTAGGAAACAAATTAAAGGAGATAGGAAAAGAACAGCATGGTGGAATGAGAAGGTCAAGACTAAGATCAAAGAAAAGAAGGATGCATAGATGCATGGAAAAAATATTTGCAAACAAAGAAACCAGAGGATAGAGTAGATTACGTCAGTAAAAGAACTATCGCCAAAGAGGAAGTTAGGAAAGCAAAACAGGAACAGTAGGAAGAGTTTGGACAAAGGCTTCAAGAAAGCTATCAAGGAAATCAAAAGCTGTTCTGTGGAGCAATGAAAAGCGTGAGAAATACCAAAAACATGACCAATACGACATATTAAGAACGTCAAAGGAGAAAGAATGAAAGGAGACAGCGAAATCATGGAAACGGGGACAAAGTATTTTCTACAATTACATAATCCCTCCAGAACATATGAAACAAGGAGTACAGATCAATTATTAAGAGTAACAAGTAATGGAGATGAGACAGCTGAAGATGTAGATATCTCAATGGAAGAAATCCAAACAGCTATAAGAAAAGTGATATTAGGAAAAGCCCCAGGAGCAGATCAAGTTTATCCAGAAATTATTATAATAGAAACATTTCTTGGAGAGAAACATTGACTTGCACCTGTGTTTTATTGACTTAGAAAAGGCATTTGACACTGTGAGGAAGGACGAACTATGGCATTCCTTAAAAGAACACAATGTAGACCAAAATTTATCTAACTCTTCTTTTGTTTATCACATTTATGGATTCAGTCGCAAAGGCATCCTCAAACATGAAGAAAATGAATGTAGGTATGTGGAAGCTCAAACCAGTAAATGTATTAATGCTTTTATTTGCCGATGATTTAGTTCTGTTTGGAAAATCAGAAAGCGATCTTCAGTCGAATATCAACATTATGAACAATGAACTAAATAAAAGAGGAATGAGAGTAAATGCAAAGAAAACCAAAACAATGCTAGTAACTAGGAAAGCTAAAACACAAAATCTTAAATTGGGCAGGGAGAATTTAGAACAAGTTCAAAGCTACCATTACCTAGGAGTAATGATTAACTCAGAGGAAAACTAAGAGAAGAAATCAGCCAGAGAATCCAAAAGGCAAGTGCAATATATAACCATCTAGGAAAGCATTTGTAGGTAAGCAAGAATTGTCAACAAAAACCAAAATGGCAGTATACAATACAATACAATTTATTGTCCTACTCTTCTCTATGGCAGCGAAACCTGGGCCTTAGACAGTAGAGAATGCAGAAGAGTACAGGCAGCTGAAATGAAATATAATCTAAAAAGAGTAATAGGGAAAACTAAATGAGACAAAACCAGAAACACAACAATGAGAGATCAAACCAAAGCAGATGGCATAAAAACTAAGATAGAAATATATCAACTGAGATGGTTTGGGCATGTAAACAGAATGAATGACAATAGAATAGCTAAATCAGTATAAAGTACTAAAACCCAAAGTAAAAGACCAAAAGGCAAACCCCGGAGAACGTGGGAAGAAGATATAAAAGAGGCATTAAAGCAAAGAAATTATTTTATTTTGGAAGGAAACAGAAAATGCCAGGACAGGGCATCCTGGAGAAAGATCATCTCGGGCATCTGAACTCATACAACGAAAGCTAGAATGGGAACTGATACAGAAAGAAAGAAAGAAGGATACCGAAAACAAATGTAAAAGAAAAGGCCAAAATTTACCAATGAAATTTGCCAAAATTTTGAAACGTGCACAAACATTACCAAAAAAAAAAAGAAATGAAGAAAAAAATGTACATCATAGAGTAATACTAACAATAAGCAATAAAGTTGTAATAAAAACAGACCTTTTCAATCTATATCTATATAGTGAAATCATTTTGAAAACATCGACAATCATGACGGTGTTACAATGGGAAGATGGAGTATAAACGATTACGTCATGCTGGTGATATTTTGCTTGGCGAATTTGAAAGAAACCTACGACTCACGAGCCATGTTAATGTTTATACTATACGTTGTGTGTAGTGCCAGTGAAGAGAAAGGATTGGATCTGAACACTTAGAAAACACAAACTAAGGTCATAATAAGGAAGGAACTAATAGTCATACCAAAATGTAAACCTATTGAACAAGTCAAAAACTTCGAATACTTGGGATGCAACATTACATCATACGAACATTGCATAGACGAAATAAAAAAAATGTATTGAGATACTGTTATAGCCAAACAAACCTGTTACAAAATGAATCATGTCATGAAAAACAGAAATGTTATACAAATACCAAGATGTGTGTTCTGAAGGCGTACGTTTGGTCAGTTCTTCTTCATAGCTGCGAGTGCAGGACAATAAATAAAGATATATATATTGTGCATTGAGATTGCAGAGCTGTGGTTTATGCGTACAACGTTGAAGATTTCGTGGAAAAAGATAATATAACCAACGAAGACGTGGTGACGAGGACTGGAAACAACCCCTCATCACTAATGAACACTAATCGACAGAGAGACAAGGATGATACTATAGAGAGAGCTGTTATGTACTTAATGGAAAGGTCAACGGCAAGAGAGGCAGAGGAAGACCGAGAATGACACACATACGAAGTTTGAATGCCTAGACAACAAGGGGTAGACTAAGTGATAGATGTACATACTTCTCTTCTTGCGAGCTGGCAACAGGGAGGAGTGGAGATGAATGATCCCTGATGTCTGCAACAAACCTAGCACATAGGAATAATAATAATACAAAAACATTTATTTTTCCATGCGAGCACTAAATTCCTTGTTGAACTTGAAGGCTTCTTTATTTTTCTTTCAATTCGGTGTTCTCCGTATTGATCTTTGGCTTTGATATAGGCATAGTAACACTAACAGCCTAGTCTTCTCCTGCCTTTTTAGCTCGCTGGAAGCATAGACCATCAACAAACAATCTCAATCACTTTTCTCCTGGGCCAGCCTCTCCATAGATTTCCATGTTTGCCCCGTCTTCTTCGTCTCCCCTTCCAGTTCTCTTCTCCATGTAGCCCTTAGCTGACCCCTCGACCTTTACCCTGTGGGTTCCATATTAGACTCTGCCTTGTTATTGTGTTGGGGTTCTTTCTAAACGTGTGGCCTATCCACCTCCCTTTATTTCATTTTGAATCTTAGTCAGCTGATAATTGCCTAGTTCTTTCCCATAGATTAGTGTTAGTTTGAGATAACTTCAGGCCTGAATATTTTGACAATTCTCCTCAGACATCTGTTTATGAATGATTGTGTTTTTTGTAGGGTTGTTTTGTGGTTCTCCAAGTTTCAGAACCAATTGTTAGCACCGACTTGACCCTTGAGTTGAATATTCTTAGGTTGATTCTTTCTGGTAAACTCTTACTGGACCGTACCTTGTTAACAATGCTTGTCGTGCCTTCTGTATCCTGGTTTTGACATCTTCGCTTCCCTGGTAACAAAATACATCACACAAATTCGAGCCCCCCCACACACACACACATACACACCCCACACATCCCAACCGACCCCAACATACACGCTCTCGATCAAAGCTCATTCATCCATGATGGTCACCCCCTCCCCATTTGTTTTGATGAATACATCACAGAAATGGATAGGATACATCCTTATTCGACTCTCCCCCCCCTCCCCCTCACACACACACAACACTTCCTAACCGATCTCCACGCGCCCTCGGTCAAAGCTCATTTATCCATGCCAAATCCCCCACGTCCATTTGTTTAGATAAATACATCACAGAAATGCGTAGGATTATGCAAAAGTTTTTTTAAAAAGTAGTCAATTTTATTAATCAAATCGCTATCATTATCTATGCAGGGAAGTGTCAGTACATCACCAAGACTTTGTTGGCCCATCGTTCGTCGTTTGACATCTTTAATTCTGTTTCCTTTCGAAAAAGAGCGTTCTCCCGAGCAGTTGGTAGTCGTAGCCATCAGCTATAATAAATTTGGAGTGCTAGTTTGGTGTTCGGCAATGCATGATGAAGTCGGTAGTGTGCAACTTTGAAACACCCCTGGACACTTTCAATTGGCGTTATTTCATCAGGTCTATGCTCTTAACACCGGCATATTGTCATTGTAATTATCCACTGTTGTGTGTGTCTCTCTGTGTGTCTGTGTGTGTGTGTTAGAGAGAGAGAGAGAGAGAGAGAGAGAGAGAGAGAGAGAGAGAGAGAGAGAGAGAGAGAGAGAGAGAGAGAGAGAGAGAGAGAGAGAGAGAGAGAGAGAGAGAGAGAGAGAGAGAGAGAGAGTTGTTTCTTATTTATTGTATTTATAAGATATATCATAATATAATAGTAGTAGTAGTAGCAGCATCATGCTTATTATTATTGTATATGTAATTTGTTTCATATCATATTAGTTAAGAGACATCTGCAGCACCATGGAATAATAATATGACTCAGTACGTTTTTGTTGTGCTCTTTTTCACATTTCAGTTGATCAATGATGACATATTAAAGGGTGCTCACTTTAATCTTTGGCTGTGCCGACATCCCTTTGACTACAGCAGCTATGGCATCTCCATCACTGACAATACTGACATGCTTCTTACCCTTGGGTACTCGCCACTTTCAGATTTATAGTCTATGTGCTGCTACCACAGCGATCACCTGCCTGATACTCATAACAGTCAAACTTCACCTGGCATTCATCTAAGAATTTATCCAAGCTCTTTAGAAGAACAATAGCTGGTGTTAATTCGATGGTGGGACTTTACAGCAACTTGCTTCTGCGGTTGAATTGCTGCAACATGTAATTCCAAACTTCACACATTAGGACAACTGCAACATGTAATTCCAAACTTGACACATTAGGACAACTGCAACGGTATCCAAGTGTTTGGCCAATGTATCTGCTTCAGTTCGTGTGCTGCCATTCAGAGTAGTACATTGTAGCATCCCCAGAGATAACACAGAGAGCACTTTGAAAATGGTGGTGCCTCCAGAAAACTGCTTCTGTAGCATCAGGCTGGGTAGACCAATGAGTGCCGGTATCAGATGGGTGTTTTGGAACAAGGCATTCATCATTCAGCTTGCTCTTAAAAGTGAACGTCAAAGTATCGGTATCAGATATATGCATTATCAATTGTCTGACCAGGCAATTTTCGAAGTTGACGTCCCATTCTAATAAAGATTGAAGCAGAGTGTCAGCAAGACTCTCCTCCGTGTGATTGGATATATTGATGCATTTCAGAAAACGTTCCAAAGGTTGGTGGTCAGTGAAGAATGATGGTTAGCTGGTCGGTATGGGTAATATTTGAAGTGGTCCACTAAAACTGAAATGTACCGTGACATTGCAATCTCACCCTTGATGAAACCAATTTCTTGTTTACCCATCATTGCAATTATTTCTTTGCAGATTGTATTTGAGGTCCGTGATTGGTATGAGTACAAATGTGTTGCGGCTAAAATGGACCACGCATTGTTCAACCAACTCCAAGATGCCAAAACAATCACCGTTGTCTCTGAAGCCAAACATTTCATTACCCTCGAAGATCCAAACTTCTCTCACAAAGAAAAGTGATTGTCGTAACACAACGTGGGAGAACATTTTTCCAGTAGTTGCACTGCTCTAACATATTATTGCGATGCACTTGCTCACTGAGATGGAGAAGGATGCCATTTGTTTACAATGCATACAAATGAAGGAACGCCTTTTTGTCACCACTTGCTAACTTTTTCTTTTCATATAATTTTTGTGTGTATTTTTTGGCTGGCCCTAAGGCACGTGCCTTAATTGCCTAATGATTAATCCGGCATAGCCTAGATCAGATGAAATACATGTTGAACACGAGAAACACATGAGAAACACCATAGGCGTCCACTGGCCTGCAATAATCAGTAACAACAATGTATACGACCGCTGCCGAATTAAGACTATTAGCCAAAGTTTCAAAGAACAGCGGCGTAGATTATTTGGACACATCATCAGCAGAGATGATAAAATAGCAGCTCAAACAGCAATGAATGCGTACATGTACTTTAGCGAGGGCTGAAATACAGGGAAAAACGCCGACATCATTGCCAACGACACTGAACCACGATTCACAAAACTACACACATTCTTATTTTTATGCTAACATCCATCCAGCCTCTGGAACACCGAATCCCAAATTGAGAAGACACAAACATACCAACAAAACTGAAAACAGAAAGAGTAATAATCGCTTTGAAGACTCTAACACATGATCGATACACATAGAGATACGTTACAACACAAATTATCATCAACACTGAGATTGTTGACCAGCGTTATACTTTATAGTATAGGGCAAGCGTCTTTATTGTGGTCATTGAGGCCATTCTTCTTCTTCTTCATTCCAAAGAATGGCGATCAACGTGAATGCTCTAAAACAACGCAAATTGCGTTAATCTGCCATACACGCAAATAAATATTCAATAGTATAATGTAATAGGAAAGTACATATATCTGGAAAAATAAGCTTGAAGTAAGCCTACCAGTCGGCTACACAGAAGCCAGCAGAGAACAATGGATTATATGCAGGTCCTGAGACAAATACTAAACTCGAAACACGAGATCTAGAAACTTAATGAGGTATGTGCGAAAAAACCAAATTAAGGAGAAAGACAGAAAAAAGGATATATTTATATTAATAAAAAATTCGACCCCGACGAGATTCGAACTCGCAATCTTCTGATCCGAAGTCAGACGCCTTATCCATTAGGCCACGAGGCCACTATAGAATGAAACGCAAAAATAGAGATACATTTCTTCTAGACTCTAACCTTGCTGAGGAAAGGGTACTATCTTCGCTGGTTATCGGCCTACTCTTACTGCAGTTGAGTTTTATTTTGTTATCACTTGTTCGTTCAGAGAGATACTAGACTCTAGATCTAGATAGAGTCTAGGTTTTATTGTCCCCTTATGGAAGAGCGGTTCTACGATTTTAATTAGGCTTGGATCAACATCTAAATCCAAATCTAAATGTAGACATCTTTAGATTTATATGTAAAAAGTCTGATTGCGTCCAAGCAATAATTGTGAATAGCCAAGGCCCAAGGCGACATAGGCGTGTCTGTTTTATATAGGGGGAATTTACTAAGTGGAACAAATAGGGGCGACAGTTACGTCCCCTTGATACGATTCATGATTGTGTGTTGGCTGTGGATGTAACCTAGGATGCTATGTTTATAGACCTATTTATATCTAGATAGTCCTTACACGAGCGAGTGATCATTCAGTTCATTCACTGTGGATTTTGTGATCTGTAGGCCCACATACATAGATCTAGATTTAGATATCCATCTTACTCTCTTGGATTAGTCTGGTCTGGTCGTGAAAATGATCCTTTATTTGTAGTTTTGCTGGTTGGTCATATTTTCAATTATCTTGTTGTCTGATCTGATAACAACTCTCAAAACTTTCAATCATGGAGAATCAGAACCCGAGCCAAGACCAAAGTGAAAGCCAAGGGAGTCAGGCTTTTCATGACGACCAAGAGGCAACTCCCACCTGCAATCCTATGGACCTCTTATGGTAAATTTATTTTTAAAAATCATATTCTTGTGCCATTCTCATGAAATTTTTACAGTGACATATTTGGGACATTTTCCTCATAATCATGAATACCTGCTGAGCGTAACTGTAACTTGAAAGTGGAAGGACTTCCATGGTTGAGTTCATACTATCACCGTCCTTGAACCCCCCCCATCTTAGGCAAGCTCATCCCAACGAAAATCATATCGTATATGGTCTGTCCCAACTATAGGACTTGTGAGTCCTCCTGAATACCGAATACCTCAGGTTGGATTTAATAAGAATTTTGGCATTAGATCTAATCTAGATTCTAGATTTTCTTTAATTGGTGTTCTGGTGATATATAGAAGATCTATAGCTATAGAAGATCTATAGCTATAGAAGATCTATAGCTATAGAAGATCTATAGCTAAATCTATGGAATGATTGGCCAGGTATGAATGCCACTGGCAGGTTTCACAATGGTCTGTCCCCATACCCTCTTTTGTCAAAATTACTATATTTCTTACAAGTTTTATGTTAAAGCTTAGAACCTGAGGATTCCATAATATGACTTTAAGAGATAGCAAAGGACTGAGGCGAGTAAATTAGCTTTAAAAGTCATGTTTTTTTCAGTCAGGGCATAATAACTGAAAATTCTAGGTCCAATACCAGTGACACAATTTTACGTGGCACTGCAGGGCCCGTCGACTGATGTTTCCCTGGCATTTATTTAGTGACCTTAACGCTTGGGCATCTGTTTTGGAGAGTTCCCTGACTTTTCCTAGTTCGTCTGTGTTTGTGTTTCCCGATACCTCGGGCGTGAAATCCATGGCAGGTGCCTTACTGTTGATCAGATGACTCGTGCGTTCCGGATCGTGTGGATGGATGAAAACTGATGCTTTTTGTCGTTTTTTTTTTTAAATTCTGTGACTGTACGCCTTTATACTATTCTTATTATGTGTTATGGGTTTATCGTGTGTGCCATTGTGCTGAAACCGGTACAGTAAACTTCACGACTTATATAATGAAAGTGAGGATGCGATACGTATAACCTGATATTTGCCAATAGAGAGAGAGAGGGAGAGGAGGAGAGAGAGGGAGGAAAGAGAGAGAAAGAAAAAGAAAGAAAGGCACCAGCAACAAAACCCTAACCGAAAAAAAGCGCTTTGCCGACAACGGTGAAAGCCTATTGATTGCCGGCTTCTTTACATTAAATTTCACTCACGATAAGCCAAAGCAGATTTTGGTAATGCAACCGAATGTAACCTGATCTGTCTCCTTTCTGATGAATGCTCATCGTCTACATTTTTTTGTCCTTGTGTCAGCGGGCGTTCATAAGGAGACAGTCAAAGAAAAATATTTCTTAAAGCCAACCGGACAATTTGAAAACAGAAATTTCAGGATTTCTTAATAGTCTTACATAAGATGAACAATGAGAAATAGCTCGACGTGATATTACGTTATTAGATCCCACATTGAAAAATATTTTTGTCCGACTGTAAGGTCATGCAGACCACTAGTAGTCTCATGATATTCTAACACTCATTTAAAGTTACTTACGATTTTGTTTTGGTCTTTTATAGGATAAATGGCGTAGAAATAAATTTTCTTTCACTCCAGATCATAAAACGGTGCTATTATAAATGTATTTTTCAACCGTTTTCAGCTCTTACTGTGCGTTCATTTGTAGACCACAATTGTTACATAATAACGAAAATCTGAACCCTGCCTCACATGATCGCTGCAAAAGATAAAAATTTTTTAGACCTGACCAAATTTTCTTTGAACCCTTCTCTTTCACATATAATTGAAGAAAACAGAATAAAAGGTCATTGACCTCACCTACCTTAAGGTGAAAAAGGACTTATTAAAAGAGGGAAATGCCAGAGGTCTCAATTCCTGACGTCTGCATCCAAAAAATATTCACAAAACACACAAATTGAAAACAAATTTCACAATATTACGTTTTTATATATCTGTGATGTCAAGTTATACATGGACCAAATGTTAAGAAGATTCATCAATTAGACTTTGAGAAAGATTAATTGAAGAGTTCAAGTTATCATTGGGTCCCATTTTTATGAACCTGCCACTGCCAAATAATGCTAATTGCTTCTCCCCCTCGAGGATAATACATTGGTGTCGCATGCAAATCGCGGTACTCTTGACATTAAATGTTCTGATGACACAAGGAATTGTTGACCAGATAGGAATACCATCGTCAAATTTATTTGCCATTTTTTTTAACTCCAAAAAACGCCGACCCTTTATTTAGGCGCTTTACAGTTAAGCCAAGGAAGCGTGCAGATAGGGCTGCCGTCATTGGCACGAGGAAGTGTGCA
The DNA here is from genome assembly GCA_037039925.1 of Doris montereyensis. NCBI lineage: Eukaryota > Metazoa > Mollusca > Gastropoda > Nudibranchia > Dorididae > Doris > Doris montereyensis. Next base: position 194,359 of record JAXRKP010000721.1, read on the forward strand.
GGCCCTATATTTAGGGCCAGACACTTGGGCTTCTTTAATGGAAACTTCCACTTTCCTTTAATGGTTTATAATGTAGTTTGACCTTTGAGTTTATAGTTAAACAACAGCCAATGAGATTACAATTTATTTTAAGCTCTTGGCTTTCCCGATCGCCTCATTATCATTCGTCAAACTGATGCTTTCCTATTCAACACACTTCGTGCAAGCCTAAGTTGATTACACAGCTATCGCTGCTATTGTTTAGTCCTTAGTTTAAGTTTCTCTTGTTGCAATAACATCTCAATATGAATTCCTTATTCTTTCAACTTTTATAGAAAATGCATGTTTTATAGGTCTTTTATCATCCGTAAATGTGAACTCATTGTTCAAACTAAATCTAAATCCTAGATTCACCTGTTGCACACAGTCGTTTTTTCATGCAAATGGCCGGGAAACCCCTTACTGTAAGAAGGTCACTTCCGCTAACACCGCAAAGCTCTACTTGGGTTAATGGAAATGATGTCAAGATAAGGGAGGAGTTGAGGGGGCTTCCCCTTGGTTACGTGCATGTGGGGGTGGGTTCTGCCCCCTGGTTCGAAAAGAACTAGTAAAAAACAAAGGGGAAGAGGATTTCAGAGGGGCCCCCTTGAATCAAAGTCACTT
>JAXRKP010000721.1:200000-230000 GCA_037039925.1 Doris montereyensis
CTCAGACACTAATATAGCAAATTATGACAGTATTGACAGAGATACCAATCAAGCAAATTATGACAGTATTGACACAGACACCAATCAAGCAAATTATGACAGTACTGACACAGACACCAATCAAGCAAATTATGACAGTATTGACACAAACACCAATAAAGTAAAGCATAGGTGAAAAACGTAATTTTGCATTCAGTGGATAGTCCAGTTCAATCTTGCACAAATTAATTGTCACTTATGTTAGCTTATAAATCATAAGACTGTATAGCGATATGTTTGTGTGGTTTGTTCATGCTGAAAGTTTGTATTTTATAATTGATTAGTTTTATAGTGGGATCAATGCTGAGTCAGTAACAATATAATAGAGAATGTGTAAAGATGTCAAAATGATATGAGCTTATTTGATGTCTTATTTCTTTCTATTTGTGTGTGTGTAGTTTCTTTATTTCTAAAGGATCCATTGTTGACAAATTTGGTGGAAATCTCAATTCAACTCCTCTGCATTGGGCAACCAGGTATTCTTCTTATTTTTTACCATTCCTCATGATATTGCAATGTAAATGTAGCACCTGTATAATGCATTTATAAACATGTCTAATATATTCTCCATGTTATTGTTGCAATGATCTTTTCTATTGAACTGTTGTTTGTTTATGTACACTTTTATTCTATTGTTAGACTTACACTTTTATTCTATTGTTAGACTTACACTTTTATTCTATTGTTAGACTTACACTTTTATTCTATTGTTGGACATAGGAATAGAAGTAGCAGTATCTGGAGTAATAGTAGTTGGAATAGGACAAACAAGTAGTAATTATCTGGAGTAATAGTAGTTGGAATAGGACAAACGGAAGTAGTAGTATCTGGAGTAGTGGTGGTTGGAATAGGACAAACGGAAGTAGTAGTATCTGGAGTAATAGTAGTAGTAGTTGGAATAGGACAAAGTTGGTCTCATCAGGGGGTGAAATAAAAATAAAAATAATTCGGCTTTTTATTCATTCACAGGCAAGGTCATCTCTCTATGATTGTTCAGCTTTTGTCATTTGGGGCAGATCCTTCTCTTAGGGATGGTGAAGGTACGTGCTGCTTTGTGTATGCATGGGTTGTTGTTGTTCTGTTTTATCTGAGGTGGGGGTGATTTTTTTAACTTATGAAAGTTATTTAATGCTTTTCTTTAAAGACATATTATTGAAACTTATATTAAGTTGGTTTGGTTTGAGATCTTTTGTGTCAGTGGCGGGTCATACATCTTTTATTTGTTCAATAATTTGCTGTGTAGTGGACCAACTTGTCATTAACCTTTTTGTGTGTGAATTGTTGACTGTCCTTTTCACATTGTGGCATTGGTGACAGAGTGGTTATGCTGCTAGACTGGGGATCATGAGGTCCCGTTCAATCCTAGCAAAACTAGGTCCGACGTGTTCCTTGGGAAAGACACTCAATACGCATATACCCCACTCTGCAATGGAAATTAATACAAGCACTAGCTTTGGAGCAAAAACCTCGTCAGACTAGCGTCCTGGCCAGGAGGTGATTATTTTGTCATCTGGGCCCGTTTCCACGCTATTGAAACTGTGATACGCTCCGGCTCCATGGGCCGTAACGGTCTTGGAAGGAACGTTACCTTTCCACATTTATACAACTAACTTTTATTTCTCACTTAAAATGTCTCATTATTTCATTCAATTTTCCTTTCATATAAATTATTTCATTCAATTTTCCTTTCATATATTATTTCATTCAATTTTCCTTTCATATAAATTATTTCATTTCATGAATTGAATTGAAATACCTTGATTTTGTTAGAATTAAAAATGCGGATTCTATTTCTTTGCAGGATGCAGTTGTATCCACCTTGCTACCCAGTTTGGTCACACTGCCATCGTGGCTATTTGATAGCCAAAGGTCAGGATGTCAACATGGTTGACCAGACTGGCATGACTCCATTGATGTGGTCAGCGTATAGGGTTTTGGGTGAGGGAACACTTCTTTTCTCCTGGCATCTATAAGTAATCATTCGTACCACAAACTATCACCAACTGGAATCCTTTGTCTAACTGGGGCGTTGTGTTCCAGACAAATGAACAGTTCAAGAATACTTTATCAAAATATAGACATAAAAAAGCCACTAATTAAGAGCCTTAACACCTCCATAACCTGCTCACGTTTTGAGACACTTCTGAGTACTCAATACAGATACAGATGAATGAGACATGTGTGAAGCTCAAGGTCTTATCTTTGTCTTTGAATGATGTATTTATTTTGTGCATTTCTTACTATTTTCTTATCAAAGTTAAAAAAATTTTATTACAAGAGCATAGCTGCCAACCAGTATGATAAAGCTTAATTTAGTACATTTTGTTTTTGGGTTTTGGCCTAAAATGCTAAATATGTTTCGCTTTGCAAAATATGTACTGAGGGTTTACTACTATCCGTAATTTAAGATCAGCGAGTGATCTTTCTTCTGTTTCTTATACTTTTTTAAACTTAACAGCCGGTAGAAAATCTTTTATTTAGTTTGGCCCAGACATCTGGAACAACCTGAACATTGGTCTTAAAAGTGCCAGAAATTGTGACGCTTTCAAAATAATTTTTAGAAAATAGTTTATGTTAAACATTTTAAATTGGTAATTAACAGACCATTTACCTACTATTAATGCCTATAATTAACGTTTTAACTTGTTTATTTCTCTCTTACATTGACGTTTATACACATCCTTGCTTTCATTTGCCCTCATTATGTTTATGATTTATTTATACCCAAGCCCTGGGCCATGGAGAATTTTGACATCATTGCATCATCAATGATACTAATGGTTTACATTCCTGTGTTAATTTCACAATACAGATATGACCCAACACGTTTGCTACTGACTTTTGGGGGCAACATGAACACAGCTGATAAAGTGAAAGGCAACACGCCACTCCACTGGGCTTGTTTGAGTGGAAATCACGTCATCATTAAAGTCCTGTTGGGGAAAGGTGCTGACATTCATGCCCTGAATTTCAAGGTTTGTTTCTGTTTGTCTTCTTTACATGGCTAACTTAGCCATTTTGTTAATTGCATGTTTGAATAGGACACAGTGGTACCATTTACCTTTTGCATGCTATGAACATATTGGGTTTCAGATATATACACACACACATTAGGGAGGGAGGGGGGAGTAGCACTACACAATGTGGGGACACCTGATTACGAGGACCTACTCCAAACCCAAATTGAAACTTTACACCTGTCATTACAAATAATAGACCAATGGAAAGAATTTGTTATTGAGAGTACTTTGGTACCTTCAATATCTTGATATGATAATGCTTTAGAAAGTTATATTATCAAGGTTCAAATCTTTATGAATAAGCAGCATTTTTAGTAATTTTTAAATAAGTGGGAATAACAGGTTTTTAAGACAACCTGGAGATGTTTTTGTGTTATTTTAGAAGGGAGGAGATTTTAACTATATTTTTTTCAAATTCCTCATGTGCTAATTAGTGGGAAAATATTGTGTACAGCAGAATTTCTGCTTTTTTGTAATTTAATTGAGGGAAAATGTTTTTTTGAATATTTCATCTTTTGACAGGTTTTCTCAGATCCACATGCAAATTTTACTTTCAGTAGGAGTTGAAGTCGACTATCATGGGAGTGTTGATTATCACATATTTCTATAGCAGGCATGTTTTTTACCACTGTGTTATTGAATAACTTATTAACTTTTACTTCATCAGGTAAATCTCCTTTGGACATTGCTATAGACCAAAGTAATGAACAACTGGTTGCTAAATTGCGCTCAATGCAGGCAAAAGCTCAGGCCTCAAAACAATCACTTCTTGAAAGATACGCCTCAAACAAGGTAATACCGTAAGCAAAGTAGTCTAGAGAACATTTTACAGTAGTATTTTTCAAACCTGATGTCTTGAGATCATTCATTGCAGATGGCAGATGGTTTCAGATTTTGTTTTGTCTTATTCTTAGATTTATTGAAATTTTGATTCCAAGTCCAAGTAATAACAAGCTTTATGAAATGGTCCCAAAAATAACAAGCTTTATGAAATGGTCCCAAAAATAACAAGCTTTATGAAATGGTCCCAAAATAACAAGCTTTATGAAATGGTCCCAAAATAACAAGCTTTATGAAATGGTCACAAAAATAACAAGCTTTATGAAATGGTCATAAAAATAACAAGCTTTATGAAATGGTCACAAAAATAACAAGCTTTATGAAATGGTCACAAAATAACAAGCTTTATGAAATGGTCACAAAAAAATATGCTTTATGAAATGGTCACAAAAATAACAAGCTTTATGAAATGGTCACAAAATAACAAGCTTTATGAAATGGTCACAAAAATAACAGAAAGACCAAATTTATAAGTAAGAAATAGGAAAGAAGAGAGCGTGTTAATCTGCCTCCATATTGGTCACTCCTGGCTTACACAGGTTTTCCTGTTGACCCATGATGACCAGCCTTTCTGAGACTCCTGTGATTGCCTTTTTACCAATGTTTTACTCTGGTCTGGTTGATAACGATAGAGGTATTATTCCAAAAGAAACGTTTACAAACTTTTTTTCAGTCTGATCCGAAAAATATTTTCCAATATTCACAAGAAATCGGACTGTACCACCCAATCCAGAATAGAAGATCTTAATTTTTAACACATTGACTGTAGTTTTTTATTATGTACAAATGAAGAAAATCTTAATTTTTAACACATTGACTGTAGTTTTTTATTATGTACAAATGAAGAAAATCTTAATTTTTAACACATTGACTGTAGTTTTTTATTATGTACAAATGAAGAAGATTTTAATTTTCAAATTTTTAAAAGTATGTTATGTCTCACTCAGACAGTTGTGAGAATATTAGTCAGTTACTTAACCTCAAATCACCGGCATGGTGGACAGGGTTGGCATTAATGGAACAAACAAAACAGCTGAGTTCATGTTAGTGCACTCTATATATCACATTCTTGATTTCAATTATTGAATGGAAAAACATGAGCCAATTTTGAAATAAAATGGAAAGAAAATGTGAAAGCCAATTCATAATGAAGTTTGTAAACTTTCTGGCCCAAAATTCACATGGCAACGGGAAGCACAGTCCCAAATGTCAATGTATGTGTCAACTTGCATTCCATATAATCATTACGCCTGTAGGCAAGGCAAGTGTTCACAATCAAAAGGGAAAGAGTTTGTTCCAGGTGCCTCCCTCCCTCCCCTCCCTCCCTCCTCCTCCCTCCCTTCCCCACTCGTCACACCACGCACACACTCAATGACAAGCCTATGATTCTTCACTTTCTTGAGACTTAAAATTATTCAAGTAGTTATTTTCAGTTGTAATTCTTCATCTTACCCTGCACAAATTTTTGGTCACAATTTCAGGCTTTCCGTCGAAAAGTTGTCAACACATTCCCTTTTCTGGCTGTTTTCTTCATCGGCTTTATCCCAGAGATGACAGCTGGCTGGATGGTGAAAGTTGCTCTAGCAGCTTTTTTTCCTTATATATGCAAACATTGTCATCAGGCAAGGATTGGTTTCATCATTCTTTTCCCATATTTAATATCTGATGTGATTTTTTACATTTTTGTTGTTGTTGTCGTCCTTGCTTGGTGCCTTAATTCAAGTCAGGATGTACGTTGTTGTACTTGTTGTGAGTGAGGGGCTTCAATGAGTAGCCTATACGGGGGACTCCATAGTCCAGAGGTAAGGAGTGTCGGCCTCTCAACCAAAAGGTAGTGGATTCGAGTCCCGCCAACGGTTGAAAAATGTTCTCAAGTTTTTTTCGAGCAAAATCTACTCCCCCTTGGTCCAGGTAGGTGAATTGACAGCTAGTCCTATCGGAGATGGACGTTAAAAAGGGGAGGCTCTGTGTGCAGATCAAAACACTGTGCATGTTAAGAATCGCTAGGCTGTTTACAGGGCAGTCCGGGCAGAATTAAAAATCCTACCAAAAACCCAGAGATCACCTTAGTCGTAGTTGTGGGTAAATCAAATCAAATAGAAAAAGTAGCCCATAGAAACATCATCGCTTTCAAAGAAAAGTCATCTGCTTTTCACAGGATACACAACATTCACGCTGGTACTGGTGTCAAGTGTTTTAGAATGAGAAAATCATGAAAAGTGAAAGTATCTATAATGGAATAATAGTTCTATAAACGACCATAGAATTCATGCTGAGTTAGGCCTGTGATCCATTTCACTTTGTAAAACCATTTTGTACAAGTTGAAACCATGGTATCACTATAAAACTTATATAAAAGATCTTTTATAAGTTATGATGAAAAAAAAGCAAAAAAAGGAAAAGCAGCCTTAAAACATATCACAAAAATTCATTAAAAACTTATGTTATATATTGGACGAAACTGTACTATTTTTTCCTGTTGGGAAATTTTTATCTTGAAGTTTATCTGGAGAGTTTTCATATTACAACAATTGGAAAAAAAGAACTTCGTTATTTGCTGAACATTGTTGCAACTTGTTTCACAATAAAAACCGTCCGGATAAACTTCATGCTGTGAGAAAAAATAATAAGGTTTCTTCAAATAATCTAACATACGATTTTTTAATGAATTTTTGAATTGTATATTATGGCTACTGGCAGGTTTACAATGATGATAAAGTTTCTTTGGCACAAAGATCTGGATATATGTCAATAAGTTTGCCCAGTTTGTACCATATTCATGTATGGTTTTTCTTTATATATCATTGTGATTTTCACATAATTTTTAGAGGATTGTTGCTGTGTAGAAGAAATGGTTTCATTCCTCTTGTGCTCATCACGATGGTTGTTATTCAATTTCTCATAAATGGAGAGAAAAAAAAATCTAAGGATCAAGGCATGATTGACATGTAGGCTTTAGTATAACGTGCTACGGAGATTTATGAATATTTTGCTAGCTAAACATATTGGCATCGTACATGGTTGTAATAATTATGTTGTGAAAACTTTCTGTCTTATTCACAGAAACTTTTTGATGACTCAACATTTACTAAAATACCTGTAGCTGTCTACCTTGGCACAAAGATCTGGATGTATGTCACTTGGTTTGCTTATTTTTTACCGTGTATCCTTTGCCATACTGTCATTTTGGTTTTCATTTAATGTGTTTTCAATTGTTGATTGTTGCAATGTACAGTATTTTTCCAAACTTGGCAGCCTTGCCCAGGAGGCATGAAAATAAAAGATATTAGAAATCTATTTAAGTCCAATCAAATCATCACATTATTCTTACAGTGCTGCCTCAATGCCAAGGATGGTAGTTTACAAAACCTCACATCCACTCCCGGTCTGCCAAAGCTTTGCTTATCGCAATTGTTTTCGTTTAAATAATCTCCTATTGTTTCTAGATTTACGTTAACATGTTGTGGAATGTGTAAAGGTGTAAACATTGATACCTGTATGGTAGTGAGTTAGGATGGACATAAAGGGTGTGTGGGGGGAGGGGGAGAGGAGGTTATTAAGGCATGGGCGTTTATTAGGAAGAATATGGCAAATGTTTCTATCCTCACTGTGCTTGATGATGACAATTTCTGCCGTTTACATCAAATTTATTTTGTAAAAAAATCTTGGGGTCTATCATGTTTTTCTGCATTTGAGGTGCTCGTTATTTGATGAAGGGGGGAAGCAAGAAAATGAAGAATTGAACTCTTAGGTGGCAGGCTTTGGACCAAAAGGTTGATTTTCTGTTCTTTGCATATTCGTAGAACGATCATTTATCTACAAATTCATGGCAGAAAATTGTCCATATGACGTAAAAAATTTTTAACAAAATATTTTATAGGTAGGTAAAAAAACAACAATTTTAATGTAAATTACCCTAACCCTGACTGAGAAGAGGGCAGTAAAAACAGCTATATTGGCAGTTAATCGCCAAATGTGGCAACACCGACGGGACTGCTTTGCTGGGACACCGATCGACGCTTCGCCCATCGCTATGTGATATAAGAGGCGTTGCGCACAGCATGTATGTAAACATGTGTACAAGATTAGGTATGGTGGGAAAAAAACAAGAAACTAGTCATTTCGATGCCTGTTTTCACAACAGCGCACATCTAAACCTAGATTTATAATCCTATTTACATAAGTAACAATGCTAGAGACTGTCGAAAGAGTAAGGGAGCTGCTACAATAAGGGAAACTGCCTGAAGCGTTTGTTTTGTGTTTTTTCTTTTGTTTTTTACTTGCATTTTTCTTGAAATGTAGTTTTTCTACACTAAAATTTATCTCCTTCGCCAGCAAAATGCTGTTTTTGTACATTCACGATAATTTCAAAAATTGATTTAAAAAACCTATTAAAATGATAAAAAGAACTTGACCACTGCCTTTTAGATATTGAATGAAAAGACGATATGCACAGGTTTTGAGTGATTTTATTCATAACTAAGGGTGGAGATATATTTTGAAAATTGAGTCATCCAAGATGGCGGATGTTTCTATGGCAAACTAAGGACGCTACAAACTTTTCATCAATGATATAGATGACTGTATTTTGACAGTTATTCATGTACATACTAAAAGCAAAAAACCTAAATTCAAAAGCAAAAATAATCACTTCAGGTCCCCCGCCTCCCCCCCCTTAAGGATTCTTTTATGTATTTTTAGTGATTTGTTTGTTTTCGCTTAATATTGTGTTGCTTGTTCATGTATTTCCATTATTTTTTCTACTCTGTTTACAGGCATAATTTGATTTTAATAGAATTAAATTGTGAATCTTAACGTTTATAAAATATTTGATTAATTTTTTGTTTTTTTGTTTTGTTTATTAAAACAGAATTTAGTCATTTTTCTTTTGTGGAAGAGGGTGAGGCAGGTTATTAAAAAAACTAAATCTTAAGATTGACCTTAACCACGCTGACCAGATGTCACGGAGGTTTCCTGCTGTACACTTTATCTCGCTGCCAACACCTTTCTTCTGACGTACAATTTCTACCAAGCATGCCACAAAGACCCAGGTTACTTAAAGACCAACAGGGAAATGAAAGTGAAGGTACATCATGGAGCTCAAGTTTCACTCAAATCACACCTAGTGTTGCTTTTTTTATTTCAACACTTTAATACCATGATGTTAAATCTTTTTTTATCATGAACGCTTACCTATGAATACAGCTATTTTAGTTGATTTGATTTACCCATATCCACAACTACTGTGATCTCAGGGGTTTTTGATAAGATTTATTTTTGGCCCGACTGCCCTGTAAACAGCCAGGGAATCTTGAACGCACAGTGTTGTGATGTGCATACGGGTCCTTTCTTTTACGCCCATCTCCGAGGGGCCTAGGTGTCAATCTACCTACAGACCCAGAGGGTATAGATTTTATTTTTAAAAACTCTGGAGAAAATTTTCAACTGTCAGCGTGGCCTGAACCCACAACCTTTTTGTTGAGAGGCCAACAACTTGCCTCTTTGACTATCTTGAATACAAGAGTGACATAAAAATGTAAAAAGGAATACGCAGCAGTCTCACTAGAAAGAAGCTCAATCGGGAGTTTTTAAGACAAGAATCTTAAAGAAAACAAATTCTTTCAAATGTTTTGACCTTGAACTCCCTTGTATTTCCTATGTGGGTGTCAGGCTGCACCCAGGTGACAACTCGTGTGTGTCCCCTCTGCTCGATGATTTCTTGACCCATGAGGCCATTTATCAAATGGGCCACATGCGTGTATGTCATTTGAGCTCCTCGGAACCCCGGAAATGGTGACCTACATGCTTACTCTGGGCCTCAGGTTGTTGAGGACTAGATAAAGAAGGCGCTGTAATTTCCTTTACGATCTCGGTAGTTCAGAGGCAAAGTGTCAGCCTTTCAACCAAAAGGTCTGTAAAATTTTCTCGAGTTTTATTAGTGAAACCTAACACCCCCCCCCCCTACCCTCCTCCTGATCCAGGTAGATGATCGACATGACAACTAGGCCCATCGGAGATGGATAAAAGGTCTGGTGTGCAGACCACAACACTCTGTGTACATTGAAGATCCTTGTTTGTTTCCAGGGCAGTCCGATCCCTTGTTTGTTTAGGGCAGTTCCGGATCCCTTGTTTGTTTACAGGGCAGTTCCGGATCCCTTGTTTGTTTTCAGGGCAGCCCGATCCCTTGTTTGTTTACAGGGCAGTTCCGGATCCTTGTTTGTTTACAGGGCAGTTCCGGGATCCCTTGTTTGTTTTCAGGGCAGTCCGGATCCCTTGTTTGTTTACAGGGCAGTCCGGATCCCTTGTTTGTTTACAGGGCAGTCCGATCCCTTGTTTGTTTCCCCAGGGCAGTCCGGATCCTTTGTTTCCGGCAGTCCCCTTGTTTGTTTACAGGGCAGTCCGGATCCCTTGTTTGTTTACAGGGCAGCGGGATCCCTTGTCTGTTTCCAGGCAGAATAAAATGTTACCAAAGCCTCCAAGACCACGTGGGTGAAATTAAATCAAATAAATATTTTGGTGATGGGGAGACTTGATGAATACACTGCATAGCTTTGAAAGGCGTCTTTGCTATTTGATAGGAGAGTTGAGGACCGCAGTCATTGTGGGCCGACATCCATTTTTATTCTTTACCGAGGATAAGGAAAGTGATGGCCAGAGATTTTACAGGCAATTTGTCAGATTCCTTTGAAAACATTTATCCAAATGCTTAATATGCTTGCCGTTGCTAGATTTTTTTCAGTTTGTCTTTGACCTTTGCCAAGCTGCCAATTACACCTCACACATAGTGGACATTTTCAGTATCTATGATGCAACCTCTCATTTTCTCTTGATCAGATCCAGCTGGAACTCTTTTCTGTTGTGTCTACCAACTGCTTGAACAGTCTTCTACTTGGACACTTGTTATTAAGAGTCGCTTTAAGAGGGCTTACATCAATACTCTTAGGCGAAATATGACAATAAGTGACAACCCACTAATAAAAGACAGAACAAACACGTGACATTTCGGGGTATAACCCTTCGTCAGACAACAAACGAGAAATATCTAGAATCTAGATCTAAGTACTACCTCAGACATCACAAAATGTGTAAATTTTTGCCTTGATTGATACTTCCCTTTCATTCATTCTCTATCATTTCTTCTTTTCTAGACCCAGTGAGATATAGATCTAGACTTATAATTATTCTATTTTTCGTTCTTGTTTCCCATACTCACACCTCTCTCTCCCTTTCTTTCTTCCTTTTTCTCTCTCTCTCTCTCTCTATATCTCTCCTTCTCTCTATCTCCTTTTTACCTTTTATTACTTACTTATTTTCATACTTTTATTTCATTCTAGATCTGAACCTTCCATTCTCGCCCATTCTTCACATTCCCCCTACTACGTTTCTTATCATCTCTGTCTTTTCTTTCTTTCTTCCTTCTTTCTGTTTATCTTCTGACATCACGTTGTGTGATGCCTGAGGTAGTTCTTAGATCTAGATTCTAGATATTTTCTGACGATGGGTTAAACCCAAAACGTCACATGTTTGTTCTGTCTTTATTAGTGGAGTTGTCACTTATTGTCATATTTCGTCTTTGACTTCACTCCACTGTGGCTCCTTCATTATCAATACTCCTACAAACTCTCTGCAGGTCACAGTAGTGTGCAGATTTTCATGGGAGAGTTTATGGATCCTGCAGGCATGGCATTGTCAACTCATTTGTGGAATGATTAGATTTGTGGAATTTGAAGGTTAAGGGTCAATTTATCACACAAGTTAAAAAAAAAAGGAGGGATTGGAGCTGTCGACAGCTCTTCAACAGCTCGCTTCTCATTTTTAGCTGAAAATTGTACCTTTGTTGTAGCTTGAGTAACGTGATTCTCTGTGTTGATGATGAAGTTCAGACCAGTGTATTGTTGTGTGTCTCTTTTCCATGATGTTGCTGCTCACAGCATAGAATTGAGCACTCTAAGACTACTTCATGCTCAATAAACATTGTCTCAACATTTTAACTGGCATTTCATCAATGTCTTGACCTATTCTTGATTTAAATTTATATTTTTGATATGTTTTCAGGATGCACAACACATACAGTGCAGTCAGATTGTAGTGAGATGTTATATGCGAATAACCTCACTTTTTTAAATCAAGGAAGATTTTAGTAGTTACCAACCATAGTACCCAATGAAAATGACACAACTGTCTTTTGAAATGACACCACTCAGTACTCAATGGAAATGACACCACCCAGTACTCAATGGAAATGACACCATCACACCAATGGAAATGACACAACTCAGTACTCAATGGAAATGACACCACTTGTACTCAATGAAAATGACACCACTCAGTACCAATGGAAATGACACAACTCAGTACAATGAAAATGTGGCAAGGTTTGAAAATGACACCACTCAGTACTCAATGGAAATGATACCATCAGTACTCAATGGAAAATGACACCATTCATTAATGGAAATGACACCACTCCAGTACTCAATGAAAATGACACCATTCAGTACAATGAAAATGACACCTTTGCAGTATCTTTATGGAAATGACACCACTCAGTACTCCAATGGAAATGACACCACTCAGTTGAATGAAATGACACCACTCAGTACTCAATGGAAAATGACACCACCTTTACTTCAATGAAAATGACAGTTGCCACTCAGTACTCAATGAAAATGGCCTATAACAGATTACTTTTGTTGTGTTATTCTTACAGGCTATTCTAGAGCTTGCAGAGTCTCCAAACATTGAAACTTGAGAATTTCTAGCACTTGTTTGATCCGAAACTGCTAGTCCAAGCACAGCATATGCGTACAAGTGTGTGGCAAGGTTTGACCACCATTGTCCATGTAGATAACTAAGTGAGTCATTATGAAAACCAGTTATCTTATTAAAGTTTGAGGATTTTTTTGTTGCTTCATCTTTATGTGTTTAGTTGTATACATGTTAAATTGATTAAATTATGGAAAAGATTTTTTCTAATATCATAGTTGCCAATCAGTACGTAAAATAGGTATTTACTATAGGATTTTTATCCTTCTAAGAATATTTACCTTGAAAAGATTTTGCGTGGTAATTTGGGTCTATTTTTCAATTTGAAAAGATGCCATTCTGAATTTGCAAAATTACTGTCGCACTTTGCTATAAAAGTAAAGCTGTTTTTCAATTTCAAAGGGGTTAATTCAAGTTAAATTATAAATTTTTTACTGAATATTATGGGACGTCGTGCAAGTTAGAATTAAGTGGTCAGGTCTTTTTCAATTTGAAAAGGTTGGCAGCTGTGTCATATGTAATAAGTAAAGCTGTTTTTCAATTTGAAAAGGTTGGCAGCTGTGTCATATGTAATAAGTAAAGCTGTTTTTCAATTTGAAAAGGTTGGCAGCTGTGTCATATGTAATAAGTAAAGCTCAGCTCTCAAAAGGACTGTACTAGATTATGATGCACACGTGTAGGCTCCATAACTACATGCCTTGGCACACCATTCGATTCATTTTGTGGCTAATCATTGACTTGCTAAACTTGGCTTCATTTACATTTCACCTGTAAAAGTTGGACACTAACATGAAACTAAACAACAGAAGCAAAAGTATGAATGTTTGGGAATGATTTGATGTGTAATGAGTTTCTCGTCATCTGAACAGGTGCAAACAATCACAAGTATTTCTTGGGCTTTCTGTTTTTTTAACCGGCAAGCTGGCGTTTTGTCTGTATGGATGCTGGTCATGTAAGTAAACATGCTTACATGTTTAATTAACTTTTTCATTTATGTTTTGATTTTGGAAGTCTGTAACTTTACTCACTCTTCTTATTAATACAAATCACAAAACCTGGCTTTATTTCCTGCTGCACTTTCAGAAATCATTAACATTTATTCTTGGACTCATCATTTATGATAAAGAAATAATTTTTTTTAGATGATTTTCTTTTGTTATAACTTATTTACTACTGCTTTGATGAATAAAAGAGTTAAGGGTAGAATTCAAAATTGGCTGTTTTCATTTTTTTCTACTTTTCTTACTACACATACCTAGAAAACAGCTGACTCTTAAATCTTCATTGTAACAATTCTCCTGAATAATTTTTGTTACTCAAACGTTCAATCCATTATTTCACTGTCCCCAATCTTGAAGATGATCTATTAAAAATTGTTGACTCTCAAATCTTCAAAGTAAAAATTCCCATGATTAATTTTGGGACTCAAACATTCAATCCCTGACTTCATTGTCCCCAATCTTGAAGATGATCTATTAGAGCAACAAGTTACATCATTTTTTTTCTACTTCTTGTCCAGTTTGGAAAGCTGAGAGTCCAATTGATTTCTACGAGGACGGCATCACAGGTGTTGTGTACAAGCTGTCAACAACGTCACCATGGGTGTTTTGGATTAGTTTGAATGCTGCAGTCCATATTATGTGGGTGGTCTGTCTGCTGCTGAGTCAGTTACATCAGGTCAGGCAAATAGATGATTATTGGGTTTTGATTGGCTTCATATATTGTGAGACTTGTAACTTATTGGCAAAAGCGAAAACCGTGCATGCACTTTGATTATGAGAAATGCAAATTATGTGTTTATGTAGCATTTGTAAGACAATTTTATTTTTGCTATACAATCGACTCCGGTTAATCCCAACACTATCGGAGCGGGAAAAACTGTTGTTATTATGCGATGTTCCGATAAACCAGGCTTTTGCCTTGGGCCCAGCATCTAGGGTCATTTTACTACTTGATGACTAGGTATGTCTTCTCAATTTTTCTTTTTGCATAGACAAATTTGCCCTTGGAGTTCCAAGGACTTTGAACCATCATGAACATTCTCATCTGTGTCAGTTGTATGCCTTCAAACAGATATTACGCAGTCAGCAAAGCATGCTACAGTAATTCCGTTCATTGTTTATGTTGAGCTAGCTGTGTAGTAAGCTACAATGTGCAGTGCGTGATAAGTGACTTCACTCCCTTTGTTCTGAACAATTGGTCGTCTGCTGCCCGCTCGGTTTATGTACAATACTATGCTGCCCAGCTGTCTCTATGCAAGGCCAATTGCGCCTTTTAGTATCTGCTAGATTGCATTGTTATGGCTGCTAGGTAATTACACGTAGACGGGCATTCATTATTTAGCAAAGTGTGAAATCGGAACAAGAACGACCAAAAATCTCAGGCACGGTGATCATCTGAAGTGAGTTGTGATTTACCAGTGACTTTTATATAGAATTAATCGGCTGCTTGGGTAAAGTTGAAATTAAGCGGCAATTGTGATTAGCAGAGTTGCGATTAACCGAGTTGCGAAGATCCCGAGTCGACTGTATTTGAAGAATAATTTGACTTTTTTCATGACGCCTACTTCACATTGTATTCAATGTATTTCACATTTTTTCTTTCTTACCATAGATCATGTGGCTGGGAATGACACCTACTTCACATTGTATTTAATGTATTTCACTTTTCTTCTGTCTTACCATAGATCATGTGGCTTGGAATGACACCTACTTCACATTGTATTTAATGTATTTCACATTTTTTTTTTTCTTACCATAGATCATGTGGCTGGGAATGACACCTACTTCACATTGTATTTAATGTATTTCACATTTTTTCTTCTTTCTTACCATAGATCATGTGGCTTGGAATGACACCTACTTCACATTGTATTTAATGATCATGTGGCTGGGAATGACGACTAATGAGCGTATGAATCAACTGCGCTATTTTCACACGCAAAAAAGTTTGGGCCTCATGATGGCCAAAGTCAAGCCAAGCATGGGCACAGCCATTCAAAATCACCCCAGCCTGCCAGCCCTTATTAGTAAGTATTACCCTGACCTACCTGACCTATCTGACCTATAGGCCGTCTGCTGAAGTGTCGTCTGACTCTTCTGCCTGGGCTGCCCTGTAAAGTTTCCAGACTAGTTATTTCCATTCTGTTCTCTCTTTCGTAATCTGGCTTAAATGACAGAGGTCTGAAATAGTGTTTAGTTTGTTATACCAGGCAGTGTGGGGAAAACTTTAAAGGTCTTGTTCAAATGTGGACATAATAGATGTTTTTGGTCACCTTTTGCGGTTCATCACTTTTGATGAAAATATTTGATCATTACTTTATTGGCTGGTGTGTTGGGATCTTGTCTTAGAACGTGTCCAAACAGTCTCCACATGGCATATTGGCTGTGTGTTGGGATTT
Organism: Doris montereyensis; assembly: GCA_037039925.1. Taxonomy (NCBI): domain Eukaryota; kingdom Metazoa; phylum Mollusca; class Gastropoda; order Nudibranchia; family Dorididae; genus Doris; species Doris montereyensis. Next base: position 216,066 of record JAXRKP010000721.1, read on the forward strand.
TGTCTTAGAACGTGTCCCAACAGTCTCCACATGGCATATTGGCTGGTGTGTTGGGATTTTGTCTTAGAACATGTCCAAACAGTCTCCATGTGGCATATTGGCTGTGTGTTGGGATCTTGTCTTGGCATATTGGCTGTGTGAACGTGTCCAAACAGTCTCCATGTGGCATATTGGCTGTGTGTTGGGATCTTGTCTTAGAACGTGTCCAAACAGTCTCCACATGGCATATTGGCTGTGTGTTGGGATCTTGTCTTAGAACGTGTCCAAACAGTCTCCACATGGCATATTGGCTGTGTGTTGGGATCTTGTCTTAGAACATGTCCAAACAGTCTCCATGTGGCATATTGGCTGTGTGTTGGGATCTTGTCTTAAAACTTTGTCCAAACAGTCTCCACATGGCATATTGGCTGTGTGTTAGGATCTAGTCTTAGAACATGTCCAAACAGTTTCCATGTGGCATATTGGCTGTGTGTTGGGATCTTGTCTTAGAACGTGTCCAAACAGTCTTCATGTGGCATATTGGCTGTGTGTTGGGATCTTGTCTGAGAACGTGTCCAAACAGTCTCCATGTGGCATATTGGCTGTGTGTAGGGATCTTGTCTTAGAACATGTCCAAACAGTCTCTACATGGCATATTGGCTGTGTGTTGGGATCTTGTCTTAGAACATGTCCAAACAGTCTCCATGTGGCATATTGGCTGTGTGTTGGGATCTTGTCTTAGAACATGTCCAAACAGTCTCCATGTGGCATATTGGCTGTGTGTTGGGATCTTGTCTTAGAACGTGTCCAAACAGTCTCCACATGGCATATTGGCTGTGTGTTGGGATCTTGTCTTAGAACGTGTCCAAACAGTCTCCACATGGCATATTGGCTGGTGTGTTGGGATCTTGTCTTAGAACATGTCCAAACAGTCTCCACATGGCATATTGGCTGTGTGTTGGGATCTTGTCTTAGAACTTGTCCAAACAGTCTCCATGTGGCATATTGGCTGTGTGTTGGGATCTTGTCTTAGAACGTGTCCAAACAGTCTTCATGTGGCATATTGGCTGTGTGTTGGGATCTTGTCTTAGAACGTGTCCAAACAGTCTCCATGTGGCATATTGGCTGTGTGTAGGATCTTGTCTTAGAACATGTCCAAACAGTCTCCACATGGCATATTGGCTGTGTGTTGGGATCTTGTCTTAGAACGTGTCCAAACAGTCTTCACGTGGCATATTGGCTGGTGTGTTGGGATCTTGTCTTAGAACATGTCCAAACAGTCTCCACATGGCATATTGGCTGTGTGTTGGGATCTTGTCTTAGAACGTGTCCAAACAGTCTCCATGTGGCATATTGGCTGTGTGTTGGGATCTTGTCTTAGAACATGTCCAAACAGTTTTCATGTGGCATATTGGCTGTGTGTTGGGATCTTGTCTTAGAACATGTCCAAACAGTTTCCATGTGGCATATTGGCTGGTGTGTATGGCACAGTCCCACCTACCTAGGGTACAGTGGGCTAATTACCTGCTTATGCAAAAACAAATAGATTCAGAGAACTAAATGTGAGATAACGAACTGACCTTTTGGTAACAATCTTGTCAACAAACAAAGACCTTGGTGTTTGGAATGTGGAATGTTGGGGCAATAAATGCCAAAAAATTAGTATTAGCTGAAGAATTCGAAGCATTCAAAGTAATTATTTTGGCTATCACAAAAACAAAGAAAAAAAGACAAGAAATAGAAAATGTAGGACCAAGTCATACTGTCATCTTTTCAGGTGTAGATGTAAAGGATAGAACCAGAACAGGAGTAGGCCTCCTAATGCATAAAAGACATGGATTAGAAAGTTTGAAATTTATAAGCCTCGGGCTATTAGGGGCAAACATTAAACGAAAGGAAGAGAAAATAAATTAATAATAGCTATGGACCAAACGAAGATGCCACCAAAGAAGAAAAAGATATCTGAAAACAATTTACATAGCTGCAGAGAATCTCCAACCAAAACAGAAACTAATGGTTTAAACGCTAGAGGAGACAACAATGTAGAAATATCAGGTGAAGTAAAAGGTAAAGGAGAGATTCCATTATCTCTCTACACATGCGTGTAGAGCACTGTATCAAGTCAAGAAGACGGATGTTTGAAAGTAGAGTTTCATTTCATGGCCAATCTTACTACAGGTGAAGTAAAAGGTAAAAGGAGAGATTCCATTATCTCTACATATGCGTGTAGCACTGTATCAAGTCAAGAAGACAAATGTTTGAAAGTAGAGTTTCATTTCATGGCCAATCTGACTACAGGTGAAAACAATCCAAACACTCTTGAAGTTGAAGCGTTGATGTTTGACTGGAACTCTAATGAATCCTTGCACTGGGTTGTATACAAACTCCCGCCTACGTCCTCTAAAAGCTCATTCAAGTCTTCCCTTAGAACGTATCTTTTTAATGAATGCTTTAAATAATGCTTTCACGCTGTATTTTATCACTCTTATGACAATTCCTCCTTTAATGAAATTTTAAAGCTCATATGTTATTATTCTGTTCACATTTTATCTTCTTTTCACCGTATATACAAGTGTGTGTGGGTGTGCGTGTGTTTATGTGTTTTTGTTCTCCCATTGAAACCTCATGGACACATCCTTGGTTTCTCATTTGTACCCAACCCTTTCAAAGGTCACGTACCTTATAACGCAAATGAGCCGTAGTGGAGTGAAGTCAGAGGTGGTAGCGACAATAAGCCGGTGACAACTCCACCAATAAAGACACAACAAACAGTGACCGTTTTTACCGTATAAGTAAATTTGTTTGGTGTTTTAATTAAAGAGATCTGTCATGTTGTTATGCTCACAAACTCACAAGCACAGGAAGTTCTTTGGCGATAATTTGATCCGTTTGGCAATTTGCAATAATCTTTTCTTAGGTCACGATTTTCTGATGATTGTTTTTATATAATATAATATGGTGAACATGGACAGTTGAGAGTAAATCATGAAAGCACCGGTGATGTGAAGAATGAGGGCGGTTGGCGGGTGCTACTTGTAGGTTCTACTTCCAGCCTGTCACTCTTTCTCTTCTCACTTCTCTTCGTCTTGCTTTTTTTCTCTTAATTCACCACGAGATCACCACATAAGGTGGATAGGGTAAATTTTTATTAAGCAAACAAACAAAGCAAAGTGTAAACAGTAGCCTTGTTTTTTTTAATTTGTCTTTTCAGTCAGGTGTCTTCAAGAATCTGATTGATGTTTTAGGCTGGCGTTTAGGGGCCTCTTCCGCCCTTTGAAAGTGGATTGGACGCAGAAATATAACATGGATGATGACTCAGGTCCCATGTTTGCTTCTTCAAACAGACATTCTACAGAGAAAACTATCAGCTTATCTAAGGTCATATGCTTGCCCTTCAAACAGACGGCGAGCAAAAACTATCAGTTTGTCTAAGGTCATATGCTTGCTGCCTCAAACAGACACATCTACAGAAACTGTCAGTTTGTCTGAGTGGCAACCTCGATTCCGTTTTCTCTTATTGTTGCCTTTAATTTTTAAAACTTTTGTAACTTCTTTTAAATTTCTTTTTTACGAGTGGGCAGTAGGTGGACACTGCTGTATAATCCTGCTTCAACTCCTTTTTATGTGGGACTCTATGATCCATTGGCAAGGTGTTGCCCCCAAAACCAAAAAAAGTTTGCGGTCAAGCCTGTTTTTTTTTAACCTGGTCCAGGTAGGTGGATGGACATCTTGTCCCATCGGAGACAGAGGATGAAAGGAGATCCTGAAGCCAATCACAACACTCTGTGTGTGTTGAAGATCCCTTGCTTTTACAGGCAGTTGGGGCAAAATTTAAAATCCTACCCAAAACTCCTGAGATCACTTTAGTTATGGTAAAGTTTCCTCTAATTTTCCCTTGATCACATAGAATAAATGAAACAAATTGCAATGGGGAAAGTTCCTTTTCACAATCCTTTAAGATATCATTTATATTTTTTTGTGAATTTTTACATATGATGATATTCATAACCTTCACTGTTTTACCTCTCATTGTAACTCTTAGAGTCAAAATTGTTACGTATGTGTGTGTGTGTGTGTTTATGTGTGAGGTGATGATGTGTGTATGTGTCTCTCTTCAGAGTGTGTGAGGTTAATCTAGTATTGATGATGAGCTATAGAAATGTATTTGTATTATTATTATTATTATTATTATATAATTCTTCTTCTTCTTATTTCAGCTTTGTATCCATTTTTTCATGTTTTTAGAAATTTTAAACTCATTTCTTTTTCTTATTCTACTGTAACTTTCGCCTGTTTTTTCATGTCTGATGATTGAACATACATTAATGAAGCATTCACTGTACTGTAACCTATTCAAAGTAGAATACATTAGTGAAGCATTCACTGTACTGTAACCTATTCAAAGTAGTAATACATTAGTGAAGCATTCATCAAACTGTAACCTATTCAAAGTATAATACATTAGTGAAGCATTCACTGTACTGTGTAACCTATTCAAAGCAGGTAATTGGAGATATGCACTGCTCATTATGATCATCCTTTCATTAACCTGGTGGTAATTTTTACCAATGATTATGCAGCTGTAGGTATTATTTTGGTGGTTTTTCCCAATGACTTTGTAACTGTAGGCATTGTTTTTGATAATTACTCAATGATTTGTAGCTGCAGGGTATTATTTTTGGTAGTTTTGACTGATGACTTTGTAGCTGTAGACATTATTTTTGCTAATTTTTTCCACTGATTTTGTGGCTGTAGGCTTTATTTTTGGTAGTTTTGATTCAATGATTTTGTAGCTGTAGGTATTATCTTTGATAATTTTTCCAATGATTTTGTAGGTGTAGGTATTATTTTTGTAGTTTTGACCAATGATTTTGTAGCTGTAGGTTTTATCTTTGGTAGTTTTACCATTGATTTTGTCCCCAAAACTGCATAGACATGACCAACATGGAAAATCTATTTTTCACCCTAGTGCAGGCACGTCAAACTCGCAGCCCACTGATGCCTGCGGCCCTTTACAAGTTTAGCCGGATCCACACAAATAATTGATTTTATGATATTATATAGTGATTAGTTATCATGGGTGGCCCTCATGACAACTAGATGCAACCCATGTGGCCCTCATGACAACTAGATGTAACCCATGTGGCCCACATGACAACTAGATGTGACCCATGTGGCCCTCATGACAACTAGATGTAACCCATGTGGCCTCATGACAAACTAGATGTAACCCATGTGGCCCTAATGACAACTAGATGTAACCCATGTGGCCCTCATGACAACTAGATGTGACCCATGTGGCCCTCATGACAACTAGATGTAATGGTGACAACTAGATATGTGGCCCTCATGACAACTAGATGTAACCCGGTGGCCCCCTTTCATGACAACTAGATGTAACTCATGTGGCCCTCATGACAACTAGATGTAACCTATGTGGCCTCATGACAACCAGATGTAACCCACCCATGACAACTGGCCCTCATGACAACCAGATGTAACCCATGTGGGCCCTCATGACAACTAGATGTAACCCATGTGGCCCTCATGACAACTAGATGTAACCCATGTGCACCTCTATGACAACTAGATGCGCACTCCCATGACCATGTGTTTGACACGCCTGCTCCAGTGTATGACTTACCCTAAACCAAAAGTCCTCACCATTCTCTTTCATCTTAGCTTCCTCTCCAACAAACCATAGCATTATTATATTATAATCTCCCATTACTATTTAAGGATATTATTGGTGCTGTTTATTTCATTTGAAGTTTTCTGTAAAATTGTCTACTTCCCTCTTCATCTGCTGCTTACATTGGGGTACATATACTTGAATCAGTGGGGGCATATACTTGAATCAGTGGGGCACATACTTGAATCAGTGGGTTATATACTTGAATCAATGGGGCATATACTTTGAATCAGTGGGGCATATACTTGAATCAATGGGGCATATTCTTGAATCAGTGGGGCATATACTTGAATCAGTGGGGCATACTACTTGAATCAGTGGGGCATATACTTGAATCAGTGGACGTTCTTGGCCTGTCCTTGTCGTCTGATACTTAATATTCTGTTGCTTACTAATTTATACCCTGTAAGACTGTTGGTCATGTCCTTGGTCAGATAGATAGCCACGCCACTGTCTCCGTGCTTTCCTCTTTTCCAGAGTGTGTCATTCAGCCTCCACAGATGGTGTTAAAGTGTCCTTCCTGGCCTGCCTGCTACTACCACTACCTTTATCTTTCCTCAATGATTGTATTGAACTTTTCACCTGTCACAGTCTGTACATTCCATGTGACGAGTTTGATATTTTCTCTGTTGAAGCTCTTTCCTTGTCCAGCGGCACCACCCTCCTCCCTCTTGGTCCTGATGACAGTGTTAGACTTGGAGATATTGATGGAAGCATTACATAATAACAAACTGAAAGAGAAAGTCGCCAGTGAAGTGCAGGTCGGTTTCAGAAAGAACGGGACCGGACGTTTGGTCACATGTTCAGCCTGCATTTTGTTATTGAAAATGTCGTGAATTCAACAAAAAGTTTACACAGGCTTTTCATAGGTTACCGCACCAAGGCATTTGACTATGTTGATTTTTGTCATGCAGGTTTATGTATGTTGCTTAAAATTGTGTTCCTCTTCAAACTAAAAGAAATTCACTCTCAGAACCCGCTCTTTTTTCTGTCTATTCCTATATCTGTCTCATCTTTGTTCCTATGGGGCTTTCATATTATCTAATGTCATTACCTTCATTAACAATGTAAAGAAGCGGAAACTCACAAATATTTTGGCCGCATGAAGAGAATGCAACAATTTAAAAAGAATATTAGAAGCAAAAGGAAGGGCAAAAGAGGGAGAGGGAAATGAACAGTAACACGCAGATGGGAACAAGATACAACCGACTGGCTACACGACTGTAACGGAGGCTGGAAGGTTGCTGCTAATTGTGAGGACTTTCGTGCCAAGATTCAGGAAGTGATGCAATTTTCTGGATAGGCCATAAATGGAAATAGAAGTTTAATATTGATTTTATTTTGTTTTGTTTGTTCATTGTAGAAGATCTGTTTGAAATGATTTTTTTGCAACTCGGAAAGAATGTGATCTGTTTCATACCGTGTCATTAAATCTGTAAATTGTAGTCATAGGCTTTTGAACCAGACTTCATCAATTCTATAAACTGTTAGAACAAATACAGAATACAGAAAACCTCTCAAATCGAAACCCGGCAAATCGGGACGATTTTACAATCCACCAAGGTATTCCATTAGAGAGTTCCACTGTATTAAGGGTCATTGTGTGCATAGTAGTAGTAGAACAGGCCAGCCAGGGAAATTATTTTGATCTATTTAGATTTAGATATTTTTGAGGATGAGACCCATACACCGACAGGTAGAATGGGAATTGATAAAGAAAGAAAGAAAGATATTTTTGGTGATGAGACCTGAACATGTCAACTTAAGGAACCATTCCACCATCTTTCAACCCTGTGAAAAATTTAAAAATAAAAATATACAAGTTTGAATTTGTCTTTTTCAAGTTCCATCAATGGTAGACTAGTTATATATAACTAAGGTCTTTTTCATGAACATTTAAAAAATTATACAATTTGTGTGTTTACATTGTATTATATATACCTATTTGCTAATCAGTATGTAAAAGCGTAATTCATATGTTTTCTTGGCTTTTTGAGTCTGTAAGTCTGTATTTATCTTGAAAAGTATGTATATATGGGTCAACTGTAATTTATGTTTAAAGAAACCCATAGTTTCACCTGTCTGTAGAAAAATGTATTTTGTATGTTTTTTCTGGCTTTTAGTCCGTAAGAGTATTTTTATTTTAAAATTAAGTGCATGTGGGTTAACTGTAATTTTTTTGAGTGAGATTACGAAATTACTGTCGTATTTGGTCACAAAGTTCAGCGATCGGCTTTTTGTTTTTATTACCTAAAATGGGAGTTAATTCAAGGGAAATTATCAATGTTTGCTTGAGTGCAAGGGCATTCAGTGAAGTTGTATCCAGTGAAATTGAAATATCAATGTTTTCTGGAATATCATGGAGAAATGCAAGTCAGAATTAGTTTGCATGGTTACAAGTTACAGTCTGTTTTTCAATTTGAAAAGGTTGGCAGTCATGCATATAAACTGCTGTCAGGTAATCGATAGAGGTTTTTAAAAAATCATTGTTTTTGTTGGGGATGGAGTCAGCGGAGGGAAGAGGGGGTTCTTAGTTAAGAATTTTATTCCTTTAAGACATTTGTCTGTATTTTACCCAGCACAATATTTTAGTAAGGCTGGCATTAAATGAAGTATATATTTGTATGGAAATGATATGTGACATCTGAACTGTTTTTCTTCTTACTATCCCATCAAGCAGGGAAATCTACAACTTTATGACTGAAACGTGAGCCACTCTTTGTTATATTGTTTATTGTGGTAATTGTCTGAAACGTGAGCAGTTGGAGCTGTAGCCACCCTTTGTTATATTGTTTTAGTAATTGTCTGAAACGTGAGCAGTTGGAGCTGTAGCCACCCTTTGTTATATTGTTTTAGTAATTGTCTGAAACGTGAGCAGTTGGGAGCTGTAGCCACCCTTTGTTATATTGTTTTAGTAATTGTCTGAAACGTGAGCAGTTGGGAGCAGCTGGGAGCTGGATAGCCACCCTTTGTTATATTGTTTTAGTAATTGTCTGAAACGTGAGCTTTAGCCACCCTTTGTTATATTGTTTATTGTAGTAATTGTTTGAAACGGAGCAGTTGGGAGCTGTAGCCACCTCTTTGTTATATTGTTTATTGTAGTAATTGTTTGAAACGTGAGCAGTTGGGAGTTGTAGCCACCCTTTGTTATATTGTTTATTGTAGTAATTGAGCAGTTGGGAGTTGTCCTACATAGTGTTTGTAGGTCTTCCTAATGTTGGAACTGCAACACATGAGCGATGAGACGCCCTGTTTCTGCCTTTGTTTTTTAGTTTTTTATTGTTAATGTTACTAGTGTTACTAGGTAACCTACAATGTGTTTATTTGTGTACTGCTGGCGGGCAGTTTGTGGGTGCTGCTGGTTGGTCTTACTTCTTTACTTTTACTCTTTTACTTCTTTTTATCTTACTATTTCCCTTCAATTCACCCTGAGATCAGCACAATGGTGGACGGGGTAAATTTCAATCAATGAAGTATACTGCTGTTTCAAGACACTCAATGGCCTAGATAGTGCTAATGTGTGATATTTATGTCTGAACACAAAGCCAATGATTCTCATCATAATATTAATTAATACTTGTGTGATTTTTAAAATTCAATTTTGAATTGATTTCATGTGAAATTTTCAAATAATATGCACCTTTTTGAACTCAATCATACATTAAAATTATCCGCTATAAACTTTGTCAAGTTTTGTGTTTCATCAGGTTTATAAAAGTTTAAAAAAAATATACACATACACACAAGATGTCACGCTTTTTTACACTTTTGAGAAAATTGAACATTTAACTTTGAAGACTTGAATATTTTGGAGATTTACAGTAATTTTCTGAGATTTACTGTAATTTTCTGAGATTTATGGTAATTTTCTGAGATTTACAGTATTTTTTGAGCCTCTTTTAGCGGAATAAGAACTCTATAAATGTTTATTATTATTATTATTATTATTATTATTATTATTATTATTATTATTATTATTATTATTATTATTATTAATATTATTATTATTATTATTATTATTATTATTATTATTATTACATTTACAGGGCAGTCCAGGCAAAATTAAGAATGCTATCAAAACCCGCCAGATCAATTTAGTTGTGGATGGGATGTGGATCAAATCAAATCAAATCAATTTAGTTGTGGATGAGAATGAATCAAATCAAATCAAATCAATTTAGTTGTTGGATGAGATGTGAATCAAATCAAATCAGATCAATTTAGTTGTGGATGGGATGTGGATCAAATCAAATCAATTTAGTTGTGGATGAGATGTGAATCAAATCAAATCAAATCAATTTAGTTGTGGATGAGATGTGAATCAAATCAAATCAAATCAATTTAGTTGTGGATGGGATGTGGATCAAATCAAATCAATTTAGTTGTGGATGGGATGTGGATCAAATCAAATCAGTTTAGTTGTGGATGAGATGTGGATCAAATCAAATCAATTTAGTTGTGGATGATGTGAATCAAATCAAATCAATTTAGTTGTGGATGAGATGTGAATCAAATCAAATCAAATCAATTTAGTTGTGGATGAGATGTGGATCAAATCAAATCAAATCAATTTAGTTGTGGATGGATGATCAAATCAAATCAGATCAATTTAGTTGTGGATGAGATGAATCAAATCAAATCAATTTAGTTGTGGATGAGATGAATCAAATCAAATCAATTTAGTTGTGGATGATGAATCAAATCAAATCAGATCAATTTAGTTGTGGATGGATGTGGATCAAATCAAATCAATTTAGCTGTGGATGAGATGTGAATCAAATCAAATCAAATCAATTTAGTTGTGGATGGATGTGGATCAAATCAAATCAATTTAGCTGTGGATGAGATGTGAATCAAATCAAACCAGATCAATTTAATTGTGGATGAGATGTGGTAATTCAAATCAGATCAATTTAGTTGTAGATGAGATGTGAATCAAATCAAATCAAATCAATTTAGTTGTGGATGAGATGTGAATCAAATCAAATCAAATCAATTTAGTTGTGGATGAGATGTGAATCAAATCAAATCAGATCAATTTAGTTGTGGATGATGTGAATCAAATCAAATCAAATCAATTTAGTTGTGGATGAGATGTGGACTCAAATCAAATCAGATCAATTTAGTTGTGGATGAGATGTGAATCAAATCAAATCAATTTAGTTGTGGATGAGATGAATCAAATCAAATCAGATCAATTTAGTTGTGGATGAGATGTGAATCAAATCAGATCAATTTAATTGTGGATGTGATGTGGATCAAATCAAATCAGATCAATTTAGTTGTGGGATGTGGATCAAATCAAATCAATTTAGTTGTGGATGAGATGGAATCAAATCAAATCAAAATCAATTTAGTTGTGGATGGGATGTGAATCAAATCAAATCAAATCAATTTAGTTGTGGATGGGATGTGGATCAAATCAAATCAATTTAGTTGTGGATGGGATGTGGATCAAATCAAGATAAAACAAATAAAACAATTGGATGGGATGTGGATCAAATCAAATCAGATCAATTTAGTTGTGGATGGGAATCAAATCAAATCAATTTAATTGTGGATGGGATGTGGATCAAATCAAATCAATTGAGTTGTGGATGGGATGTGGATCAAATCAAATCAATTTAGTTGTGGATGGGATGTGGATCAAATCAAATCAATTTAGTTGTGGATAGGATGTGGATCAAATCAAATCAGATCAATTTAGTTGTGGATGGGATGTGGATCAAATCAGATCAATTTAGTTGTGGATGGGATGGATCAAATCAAATCAATTTAATTGTGGATGGGATGTGGATCAAATCAAATCAAATCAATTTAGTTGTGGATGGGATGTGGATCAAATCAAACCAGATCAATTTAGTTGTGGATGGGATGTGGATCAAATCAAATCAGATCAATTTAGTTGTGGATGGGATGTGGATCAAATCAAATCAATTTAGCTGTGGATGGATGTGAATCAAATCAAATCAATTTAGTTGTGGATGGGATGATCAAATGAATCAAATTGTGGATGAGATGAATCAAATCAAAGTCAATTTAGATGGGATGATGTGAATCAAATCAAATCAATTTAGTTGTGGATGAGATGTGAATCAAATCAGATCAAATCAATTTAGTTGGGATGATGATGAATCAAATCAAATCAAATCAATTTAGCTGTGGATGAGATGTGAATCAAATCAAATCAAATCAATTTAGTTGTGGATGAGATGTGAATCAAATCAAATCAATCAATTTAGTTGTGGATGAGATGTGAATCAAATCAAATCAATTTAATTGTGGATGAGATGAATCAAATCAAATCAGATCAATTTAGTTGTGGATGAGATGTGAATCAAATCAGATCAATTTAGTTGTGGATGGGATGGATGATCAAATCAAATCAATTTAATTGTGGATGGATTTTGAATCAAATCAAATCAATTTAGTTGTGGATGGGATGTGGATCAAATCAAATCAATTTAGTTGTGGATGGGATGTGGATCAAATCAAATCAGATCAATTTAGTTGTGGATGGGATGTGGATCAAATCAAATCAGATCAATTTTGTTGTGTGGAAGGAGATGTGGATCAAATCAAATGAGATCAATTGAGTTGTGGATGAGACTGGGATCAAATCAAATCAAATCAAGTTGATTTTGTGTGCAGCACAATTGCCTGGTGAACTGAAATACTGAAAATTATCACTCAGAGACAGAGACAGACAGACAGAGAGAGAGAGAGAGAGAGAGAGTGAGAGAGAGAGAGAGAGAGAGATGAAAGAGAGAGAGAGAGAGAGAGAGAGAGAGAGAGGGAGGGAGGGAGGGGGGAGAGAGAGGAGGGAGAGAGGAGAGAGGGAGGATTAGAGAGGGAGGGGAAGACGGAGAAGAAGAGAGGGAGGGAGGGAGACCGGGAGAGAGGAGAGAGGGGAAGGGAGAGAGAGAGCCTTTAGCGGGAGGGAGGGAGAGAGAGAGACAGAGGGAGGTAAGGAGTTAGAAAGAGAGGGAGGGAGGGAGAGAGAGAACAGAGGGAGGGAGGGAGGGAGGAGAGAGCGAGAGGAGAGGGAGGAGAGGGGAGGGAGGGAGAGAGAGAGAAGAGAAAGAGAGTGTGAGAAAGAGAGAGAGAGTGTGTGTGTGTGTGATAGAGTGTGTGTGTGTGTCTGTGTGTGTGATGTGTGTGGATAGTTGGGGGGGGGGTACTAGTACTACTGAAGATCAGTAGCAATGTGATCTTTTCACTAGGACCATTGTGCTAACATGAACATTTAAATAGCGAAAAGTCAATATTGTCAAAAGCCTCCTCTAAACCCCTAAATAATAATATTATGTTAATTTTTCATCCCAAGCAGACACCAAAGGATAGCAAGAGATGTAAATGAGAGAAAAACGATATTGACACAGTTACATCTCACACCGTTGTAAAAGTGAAAGGTTCAGATATTGACCATCTGATTCTGACAATGACAGACAGCAGTACAAATCTAAATCTATGTGTTTGCCTTCTTCATCTGTCCATGGCTTTGAGTGTTGATGCTAATCAACCCACGAAGCACCAACGCCTTATTCCATTTCTTCATTCTATCTACCTTCAAACTCAAACCCATTCTGCGTGCACGTGCCAGCCTTTGACCTTCAAAAGCCAACACCTTTCAATTCAGTGGCGATGCTATTGCCAATCGCTATCGTCTCGTGTGCTTGTTCTCTCATCATCTGCACTACTCTGCCTGTACAACCTGGCGCGGTGCGTTCCTATCAACCTAGTCTTGGGAGCATTCCAGAAACGTTCATTACTAGCCGATGCTAGACTTATATTTCAAGTACAACTTAGATGAAATCAGTGTAAAGCTAAAGTGTGCATACGGACGTGATGTGGTGAGAGACACGGAAACGTTGATGCTAGTTATCAGAGGGACTCAACGTTGATGATAACAGATTCTGTCTGCCAGGTATTTCATCGGGTTTTTCTTCTTCTTTGATAGAATCCATTTTTAAATAAGTGAGAAAGAAATCCCTGGCTTTGGATTTCACGCTCAGGTAAGTTGATCGCCTGCATACAAACTGTATATTGTTAATATTTTGGTCTATTTCTGGCTTTGTTTTGTTTGTTTATTCATTTTAGTTTTTCTGCCCCCCCCCAATCTTTGCTTATTGTTTGTCACCTTTCACGATACTCTGTACACAGTCAAGATCTGCGGTGTCACTTGAAGATGTTCATCACGTGAGCTTGAACATCATTATGTGTTTTTTGTGAGCCTTACGATTTTTTATTACAATAAGTCTAAC
>JAXRKP010000722.1:7500-12500 GCA_037039925.1 Doris montereyensis
CCAATTAGTCGTTAGATATCTTTTTCAAAGTGACGCCCAATTATACCTCAGGTCAGGTGCATCTCTAAAATCTACGCACGATTAGCCGTCATATACACGTTTTAACCCAACGCCTAATTAACGTCAGGTGTGGTACCTAATAAACCGTCAAATACATGTTTTAAACCGAGGCCTAATTAGCGTCTGTTTTGAGCGACCCCCTGAAATAAGAATCATATTATCTCAATATAATCCGATTGCCGTTTAAAAGCACAGGAAAACTCTACAAATTGAGGCCCAAAAAAAAAAAAGATCAATGTGTAGAAGTTCGGCCTCACCTTGATTCCGATAGACAATAAAACGAGTCCGAGGCATCCTTATTTCCTTCACGAGGCTTTGGTCAAACCATCCTTATTTTTTTCACAAGTCTCACCTAAACCATTATGACGTCCTTTGCGGTTGTAGGTAATAACCATTCTTATTTTCTTTACGAGGCTTTGATAAAACCCAATTTTACTTTTTAAATTCTTTCCAAACACATGGATACAGATAAAACATATCTGGTTTTTCCAGTCCCCCACCCTATTCCCTGCTTAGCTCAGAAAAAAAAACACAATTCGTTTTTCATAATAATAATAATAGTAATAATAATAATAATAATAATAATAATAATAATAATAATAATAATAATAATAATAATAATAATAATAATAATAATAATAATAATAATAATAATAATAATAATAATAATAATGATAATAATAATAATAATAATAATAATAATGATAATAATAATAATAATAATAATAATAACAACAACAACAAACAACAAACAACAACTACAACAACAACAACACAGCCCGGATGGAACATATAACCCAAATACATTGTATTTAACAAAAACAAGAACAACAATAATAACGATAATAATAATAATAATAATAATAATAATAATAATAAATGATGATGATGATGATGATGATGATGATGATGATGATGATGATAATAATAATAATAATTGATCCTGCAACCTCCGCGTCGGCAACTATCGTCTCGTCATGAAAAGAGAGCACACTATCAACTTCGGTGCCCAAAGATTTTCTTCTGTCTACTCCTTGTATTTTTGTCTCGTCTTTGTTTCTAGGGGCTTTAGTAATATCTGATGTCATTATTCTTCACTTTCGACATGCCCCTTGCGTCATTGTTTATCTTTGAATGTTGCATTATTAACTGTATTGATTTTATTGGTGTTGAATTAATGCTTGTCAAGATTACCACAACAGCAGCAAGATAATGTTTTACATAATTCCTCAGGCCATCTTCATTCTTGTTCTCCTTGGTTGGCTCTTCATCCCAGTGTACATCGCAGCCGGGGTAAGTAGGCCTACATCATCATCATCATCATCATCATCATCATCATCATCATTATCATCATCATCATCAACTGCATTTCTCATAGGATGTTTGATCCTTGACAGTACATCTCTACCTCTCTGCCCTGTGGAGGAATCGGTAGTCCAGATTTAAGATGTCGGCCTCTTAACCAAAAAGGTCGTGGGCTCAAACCAAGGCAGGTTGAAAAATGTGCTCGAGTCTTTTCGAGTAAAATCTTCCCGCCTGGTCCAAGGTGGGAAGGGGGGGTGGGCGGATCGACACCTAGTCCCATCGGAGACGAACGATAAATAAACGATGTACAGATCACAACACCCCCACCCCCAGATCACTTCAGTTGTGGAAGAGGATCAAATCAAATCAAATCAAATTTTAAAAATAGCGATTCTATTTATCTATCTATCTATCTATCTATCTATCTATCTATCTATCTATCTATCTATCTATCTATCTATCTATCTATCTATCTATCTATCTATCTTTCTATCTATCTATCTATCTATCTACATTATTTACATATGTATGTGCCTATCTATATATCGAAAACGTTGGAAAATCAATTAACAGCAAATTATATGTTCATAAATTATATACGAATCTGTTACAAGAATTGATGCGCATTATTTGCATTAAGCGCCATACTGATCACGCATCACTTCATCTACTTGCTGGTAAAAACCCTTGTAGGTCTTCACTATGCCCGAGTACCTACGGAAGAGATTTGGAGGTCAAAGAATCCGTGTGTACCTCTCTCCTGGCTTTGATTCTCTACGTGTTCACCAAGATATCGGTAAGTCGTGCGACGCACTCATCGACCTTTGGAATAATAATAATAATAATCTATTATTAAAAAAATAGTCAGGGGAGCCTTGGTGTGAGATCTGTAGTCTTCGTAAAAAAAGTAAGCATTGGATATAGATAGATCTAGGTAGGCGTTTAAAAATTGCCGTTATATATTCCATAGTTGCAAAATCTTACAGCGCAGTGTACGCAACCCATCTTATTTAAGCTTTCAAGCCCATTTGTGAATAATCTAACTTTTTAAAAGTTCCAAAAATTGCAGCGAGGGGGAAAATGTGATCCCTTTCAGCTTCTTTCTAGATTCTAGATCTAGATCTAGATCTAGCACGTCTTGAATTTAATCATGATCGACAAATTGACCCAGTTTCACATCCGCGTAGTTCTAGATCTAGATTCTAGCTCTAGATCTAGATTCTCTGCAGAAATATTTTGATTGAAACATCATTGAACAAAATATCTAAAACTTAATCTCTAGATCTAGAGCTAATGCCACAGTGAATCGAAGACAGCAAAAGCAGAACAAAAGATCTAGATCTAGATCTATGTCAGCATTCACTTTGATCTCATGATTTGTTTAGCGTTTAGCTATCAGTTAAGTGGGGGTTTTTTTTCGTTTCTTTTTTTTCATTTTATTATTATTATCATTCTTTTGGTTTCTCATAACCTACGCTGAAATAGAACTACTCCCATGTAGATCTAGATTCTAATAGTCAGACCCTAAATGTAATTTATTTTCTTCTTCTTAAAAACATTCTATATAGTGGTCTAAATCTAGATTTAGATCTAGATCTAGAATCTAGAGCTACGTGTGTTTAGTACATACATCTAAAACAATAACTGATAAATTATGTGTTAAGTGTGAGCAATTGTTATCTTATCTGAAAGGGAGTTCCGTAGTATGGATAAGCTATTGATCTGGATCTAGATCTAAATGTAGATCTATGTCAAGAATTAAAACGATGTTATTTAGACTGGCTCTCGAGGCAGATACGATTTTATTTCCCTGACATTTAGTTCTAGGCTACTGTTTTAACTTGAAAACGGTTGAGGAGAAGAAGAAGAGGGGAGGAGGAATGATAATAATAAGAAGAAAAAACAAGAAACAGAAGAAAAAAAGGAGGCAGAGGAGGAAACGAAGAAAAGGAAGTGAAAAAAAGAAGAAAAAGGAGGAGAAACAGGAGGAAGAGAAGAAGAAGAAAATAATAAGAAGAAGGAGGAAGCGTGAGAGGAGGAGGAGGAGAAGGAGAAAAGGAAGAAAAGAAGACGAAAATAATACTGATAAAAATAATAATAATAATAATGATGATAATAAGATGAAGAAGGAGGAGAAGGAGAGGAGGAAGAGAATGAGAAGAAGATGAAAAAGAAGATGTGAACATAGATGATCTTACCCGCGAAATCGCGGGAATTTTACTCGTAATGATAATAAAAAATACTGCTACTACTACTACTACTAGGCGAAATATGACAATAAGTGACAACTCCACTAATAAAGACAGAGCAAACACGTGACGTTTCGGGTATAACCTTTCGTCAGACAACAAACGAGAAATATTTAGAATCTAGAACTAAGTAATACCTCCGGTATAGAAGATGACTATAGATCTAGATATATTAGCAATATTCAAAAAAAGATAAATAACGTAAACAGAGATATGTGGCAATGTGAACTATCTACTACTACTACTACTACTACTACTACTACTACTACTACTACTACTACTACTACTCCCTACTACTCCTACTACTCCTACTACTACTACTACTACTACTACTACTACTACTACTACTACTACTTACAACTACTACTAGTACTACTACTACTGCTACTACTACTACTACTACTACTACTACTACTACTACTACTACTACTACTACTACTACTACTACTATTACTACTACTACTACTACTACTACTACACTACTGCTACCATAACTACTACTACTACTACTACTACTACTACTACTACTACTACTACTAATAATAATAATAATAATAATAATAATAATAATAATAATAATAATAATAATCATAATAATGATAATAATAATAATAATAATGATAATAATAATAATAATAATAATAATAATAATAATAATAATAATAATAATAATAATAATAATAATAATAATAATAATAATAATAATAATAATCATTTTCTTTGACTTTCGGCTTTTCTCGTTAGGGGTCGCTACAGCAGATCACCTTTCTCCGCCTTGTCCTATCTTATTCGTCCCCAATCTCTTGCACCAACGATCTTCATGTCTTCCTGCATCATATCCATATACCTTCCTCTATTTTTGGTCTTCCCCTCTTCCTCCTGCCCGGTATGTCCATCTGCAACATCTTCTGTCCAAAATATTCCATATCTCTTCTCTTTACATGTCCGTACCATCTCAGTCTGCTTTCCCTAACTTTGCCTCCTAGCCTACCTACTTGGGTTTTGGATGTGTTCATTTCGAATCTTATCCAACCTTGACACACCCAAGGAGAACCGCAACATCTTCATCTCAGTCACCTCTAACTCTTCTTCTTGTCTTTTTGTCAGGGCAACGGTTTCCAGGCCATACATCATTGCTGGACGAACTACTGTTTTATACACCTTCCCTTTCATTTTTGCAGATATCTTCTTATCACATATCACTCACGTCACTTTCCTCCATCCATTCCATCCTGCCTGGATTCTCTTTTTGACTTCTCTCCCACATTCCCCATTGCTTTGTACAGTTGACCCTAGGTACTTAAACTCCTCCACCCTTCTAACCTTATCTCTTTGTAATCTTATGGTTTCTTCATTCTCCTTCTCATTTACACACATGTATTTTGC
>JAXRKP010000722.1:17500-231306 GCA_037039925.1 Doris montereyensis
TCTCTCTCTCTCTCTCTCTCTCTCTCCAACTTACGCCAACAATTTCTTATAATAACTAATTTTTTGAATTTCACACATATGCAATGTACAAAACTTACTGCAGGCATAATAGTCACAACCTCAAAACAATTTCCTTATCTGTCATCCACATCAGCCAGACTCATTATTATTTGCTAGAAAAGTACAAAACTCATAATGTCTTCTCTCTCTCTCAAACAGAAAAGCTTTTTCTTTATTCTCTGGCACTCTAGTAGGTTCTACTTGTTTCACTTCTCTCTCACATGTCCTACATGTTTTGATGTTTCCTATTAATTCTCCCTCAGATCATAGCATATGGTCTGGAGAGAGGAGGGAGAGAGAGAGAGAGAGAGGGAGGGAGGGACGGGAAGGAGGAGGAGGGAGGAGGAGGGGAGGGAGGAGGGAGGGGAGCGAGAGAGAGAGAGAGAGACAGACAGACAGACAGACAGACAGACAGACAGACAGACAGATAGACACATAGAGAGCCAGACAGACAGACAAACAGACAGACACACAGAGAGAAAGAGAGAGAGAGAGAGAGAGAGAGTGAGAGAGAGAGAGAGAGAGAGAGAGAGAGAGAGAGAGAGAGAGAGAGAGAGAGAGAGAGAGAGAGAGGTGATAAATTTGTAATTTATATACATTTCGCGCCTCTCAGTGTAAATTTTTGTCTTGATTGATACTTCTCTTTCATTCATTCTCTCATTTCTTTATTCTAGACCCAGTGAGATATAGATCTAGTCTTACATTTATCCTCATTTCTCTTTTTCAGACCCAGTGATATATAGATCTAGTCTTACATTTATCCTATTTTTTCGTTCTTGTTTCCCATACTCACACTCTCTCTCTCTCTCCCTTTCTTTTTTCTCCTTGCCGGTTTTCTCTTCTTTCTCTCTCTCTCTCTCTCTCTCTCTCTCTCTCTCTCTCTCTCTCTCTCTCTCTCTCTCTCTCTCTCTCTCTCTCTCTCTCTCTCTCTCTCTCTCTCTCTCTCTCTCTCTCTCTCTCTCTCTCTCTCTCTCTCTCTCTCTCTCTCTCTCTCTCTCTCTCTCTCTCTCTCTCTCTCTCTCTCTCTCTCTCTCTCTCTCTCTCTCTCTCTCTCTCTCTCTCTCTCTCTCTCTCTCTCTCTCTCTCTCTCTCTCTCTCTCTCTCTCTCTCTCTCTCTCTCTCTCTCTCTCTCTCTCTCTCTCTCTCTCTCTCTCTCTCTCTCTCTCTCTCTCTCTCTCTCTCTCTCTCTCTCTCTCTCTCTCTCTCCTCTCTCTCTCTCCTCTCTCTCTCTCTCTCTCTGTGTCTGTCTCTCTTCTCTGTCTCTCTGGCTCTCTGTCTCTGTGTGTCTGTCTGTTTGTCTGTCTGTCTGGCTCTCATCTGTCTGTCTGTCTATCTGTCTGTCTGTCTGTCTGTCTCTCTCTGTCTCTCTCTCTCTCTCTCTCTCTCTCTCTCTCTCTCTCTCTCTCTCTCTCTCTCTCTCTCTCTCTCTCTCTCTCTCTCTCTCTCTCTCTCTCTCTCTCTCTCTCTCTCTCTCTCTCTCTCTCTCTCTCTCTCTCTCTCTCTCTCTCTCTCTCTCTCTCTCTCTCTCTCTCTCTCTCTCTCTCTCTCTCTCTCTCTCTCTCTCTCCTCTCTCAACTCTCTCTCTCAACAATCTAGATCTCTCTCTCTCTCTCTCTCCAATAACTCTCTTTTACGAATCACTCCCATGATTAGATTTCCTCTTATCCAATAACTAATGTACAAAACTTACTCTGTCCCAGTTTCTGGTATATCTAGTCACAACTCCCAAACAATTTCCTTATCTTATCATCCACATCAGCCAGACAGAGTTGTCATTCTTTGACGCTCTCTCTCTCTCAAAATCTCTCTAATGTCAACACTTCCTGTATAACACTTCCTCTCCTCGATTCCGAGTTTTTATTTTATTTTCAGAAAGCTTTTTATTTCATTCTAGATAAGTGAAAGTTCTCTTTTTTTCACTTCACTCCACTGTGGCTCCTTCTCCCATTATAGTTTTAAAGATAGTAACATAGAAAGACGTTAGGGAAAAATAACATATTTGACAGGTAAGTATTGGTAGGTTCTACTACTTTTCTCTTAAGTCTTTTGACAGTTTATCTTACTTGTTAATACACATTGAGATCATCATTCTCTCACATGTCATGAAGCAAGGATTATCTTGTAAAATTAATGAATAGTTTCTAGTCTTACATTTTATCCCTCAGATCTTTGGTCTATGGGAGAGAGAGAGAGAGAGAGAGAGAGAGAGGGAGGGAGGGACGGAGGGGAGGGAGGGAGGGAGGGAGGAGGGAGGGAGCGAGAGAGAGAGAGAGAGACAGACAGACAGACAGACAGACAGACAGACAGATAGACACTCTAGAGAGAGCCAGAGACAGACAAACAGACAGACACACATTAATTTATATCATTTCGTTTCATTAAAGTTTTGGATACTTCCTTTCATTCATTCTCTATCATGGCTACTAAAAACATGGGCATTTATCTATATTTCTTCTTTTTCTAGACCCAGTGATAATATAGATCTAGTCTACATTTATCCTATTTCTTCTCTCACATTAGCTCTCTCTCTCTCTCTCTCTCTCTCTCTCTCTCTCTCTCTCTCTCTCTCTCTCTCTCTCTCTCTCTCTCTCTCTCTCTCTCTCTCTCTGTCCCTCTCTCTCTCTCTCTGTCTCTGTGTGTCTGTCTGTTTGTCTGTCTGTCAGATGTCTATCTGTCTGTCTGTCTGTCTGTCTCTCTCTGTCTCTCTGTGTGTCTCTCTCTCTCTCTCTCTCTCTCTCTCTCTCTCTCTCTCTCTCTCTCTCTCTCTCTCTCTCTCTCTCTCTCTCTCTCTCTCTCTCTTCTCTCTCTCTCTCTCTCTCTCTCTCTCTCTCTCTCTCTCTCTCTCCCTCTCTTTCTCTCTCTTTCTCTCTCTCTCTCTCTCTCTCTCTCTTCTTCTCTCTCTCTCTCTCTCTCTCTTCTTCTCTCTCTCTTCTCTCTCTCTCTTCTCTCTTCTCTCTCTCTCTCTTCTCTCTCTCTCTTCTCTCTCTCTCTCTCTCTCTCTCCAACTTACGCCAACAATTAGATTTGAACTTGAGAAGTGCTTCAATTCGCAGTTTCTGGTATAATAGAAGTCAAAAACAATTTCCCTTATCTTATCATCCACATCAGCCAGACAGAGTTGTCTCCCAAAAATCATGTCAGGTCTGATTCTTTGAGTGGGGAGTTGGTGGCACTGCTAGGTTCAAAGAACTACATGTTTTGATGTTTCCGTCGCTTCTTCATTTGCTACAATAGTACAAAAAAAACTTCTTCCTTCTCTCAGTCGTCAAATTTCCATGAAGTTGGCGGCCTCTGAAAACATATTTTTATTTAAGCTTCGCTTCAGTTTTTTAACATAGAAAGACGTTATTGAAAAATTCTTCCTTCCTTTTCTCAATCATGTCAGGTTTTATTGAAGTTGGTGGCTACAAAGAACTTGAACGTCGTTTTCTTTTCTATCTGCCTACCCTGACACCACGCTTGAGAAAATGGGCAGGACGGATCTCAACAAGAGTGAATCTCGCTATGTGGACGGATCTCAACAAAAAAATCTCGCTATGTGGGCTGTTCTGGCATTCCTCCAGACAACTCTTACCACCGTGGTCAGGTCAGCAGACGACGGTGATCTCAGCAGACCCTGGCCCGGGGTTTTCATTGGCTTGACCATTTCCTCTGTCTGGTATTGGTGCTCTGATCAGGTAAAAAGCCGATGAGTCCAAAATTTATAGGAGATAAATACGTAGACTTAGGATTAATTAATATGAATAGATGAATAATACAAAAAAAGAAAAGTAAAAATACAATAACATTACAAATAAATAAAAAGAATGATGAAAAATTAATTTAAAAAAAGATAAGTAGATAAATGAAAATCATAGATGATATAATATAAAGGAATAGGGATTGTAAATAGATAAATACTGTGATAAACACCTTTTCCCGATCAAATACTATTAAGAAAGATCAATTACATCAAAGAAACTCCAAATAGGGAAATCGTCAATCCAAGTCAACATAAAAATTACAAATTCAACACTATAGAAGACATACACAAATAAAATGTCAAAACATATTCACACCCCTGTAATTTCAAATTTAAACAATAGAAAAACCAAATTCATCTTTGAAAGTTCAAATTTAACATAACTTATCGACACATTGTAGTCGATCAAAGTAAAAGAAACAAGTCTAAGTTGCTGGCAACCTGTCGGTTTTCATCGCTTGACAACCTTTTAAAAGTAACACATTTTGTGTTCTGCTACCTTATCTGTAATAATTGACATCATTGAGCTTTGTTTTGGTTGTGCACTAGCCCAAGTTCCAGCAATATTCAATTTCAATGGGGAAAAAAGTTTTAAAATGTTTCACAATAAAGTGAGTGAACAAGACAAAATGAGACTGATTGAAGAATTTCTGTGAGGGGACGATTTTAGTAAGCTTCCACTTTAACAGTTGAGAATAAATCGGGTGCACTGCATGCCGACTGTACTCAGAGGAATTGAGAACAATTATATTTCATAAAAAGACAGGTGAGAAAAGAGGATAAACGATGAGTGAAGAGATGCCGGAATGATTGTCTTTCAATTGTTGAAAGTCATCCAGAGCTTCGCCTTGTCTTCCACCTTTCGGTCATGAGCATGGGTGCTACTGGTAAATTCTACTTCTTTCTTTTTATTCTTTGACTGATCTTTCATTATGCTGTTTCCCTCTTAACTCACACTGAGATCACCGTATATGGTGGGTAGGATTTTTCATTTAAACAAACAATTTGTCAGTCATGAGCCAGGTGATGTTGTGTTTCCATCTCTGTTTCTGTCGTTCTTTTCTCCTCACCCTCCCTTCCCCCCCCAGTGGTACCTTGAATGATAAGTTTGGGTGGGCGATTAAAAGTTGATCTTGAAGTACAAATTTTCAGAGTAATAAACTGGTTAATAAATCTGTATTACAATGGGTTGTAGGGATATTTCTAAATATGCCTTTTTTGGTAGGAATTAAATTTTATCAGGGTTGGGATCGGAATAGCCTACTCTTTTTATTTCAAGTACCAAGGGTACTTTAACATACGCAAAGGCATGTGGGACCTGCGAGATTATTGTCTGTTTCCGACAGGACTCGTTACTCATATTAATATTACCCTGCCTACCACAGGATAAGGGAGCACAAGAAATCCGATAAAAACAGATTTCAAACTCAAGCCTGCACGGCTGGGATTTGAAGCCACGACCTTGGCTTTGTAGGCAAGTGCCGCACCTACTGAGTTATCCACTCTAATATAATGAGCTTACCTAACCTATAATTTCTTGGCTTCATTGCAGGTCATTGTCCAAAGAGCTTTAGCTGCCAAGAATCTTTCCAACGCCAAGGCTGGATGCATTCTAGCTGGTTACCTCAAGTTCTTGCCCTTGTTTCTCATCGTCTTCCCAGGAATGATTGCCCGAGTGCTTTATCCCAGTAGGTCTCACGTAATGACTAATCGGTAGGCTCTGAATTAAATTGTCCCAGTGGCGTCGACGAAGTAGTGGATAAGTTGCAGGACTCAGGATCATGACGTCCCTGGTTCGAATCTTGGCAATGCTTGCTAGGTCCTACGTTGTGTGTTTATTGGGAAAGACACTTAACGCGCATTTTCCTACTTGACCCACCTACAAATTGGTACCAACAACAGTTTAGAAGTAAAAATAAATATGCTTCAGACTAGCATCCTGTTCAGGGGGCTGATTATTATCACCTGTTCAGCTTCACGCTACAGAAACCGGGATAAGCTCTCCGGCTTAATAGGCCATAAGAACGTTGAAGGAACGAACTCTGCACAAACCTGTTTTGAGACAATATTATTCTGTGCTGTCGACTAGACAATTTGGGAGTTAAAGTCAGTATCATATTGAGAGTTGCCAATTTAAAGAGATTTAAAGATAAGGGAGTGGGGGTGGATTGATAATGAGAAGACCAAGGTCCAACATAGCCAGACAAAGTTTGACATGAAATCCGCAAGGAAAAAGATCTAGTGGGCGACCAACATTGAGCTGGAGACGGAGATGGCGAGACGGAGGAAAACCTAGGAAAAGTTTCAGACATAGATGCCGAATAGGGATGACTCTTTCTTGGTGGCCTGTGATCCACAGGAGACGGCGGGAGGCTTATGAAGTGATTTCTTTTGCCGGTTCAGTTTGGGTATTTACTTTTAGTATATACATGAGTAACTGTCAAAATATAGTCATCCTATATCATTGAAAAGTTTGTAGCATCCTTGAATTTTTGTGTATTACAAAAATGGCATTTTTATTTTTTTTTAAACTATTTTCTCAAAGGGTTTACAAGATATCAAAAACAAACCGACGTCATTCTATTCACATTGACGCAGAGGAACATGTGTGCGAAATATAATACAAATTGTTCGCTAAAATGACGGAGGAGATACAAGTTTAGTGTATTAAAAAAACATTTTGAGAAAAATGCAAGTACAGACATTAAAAGAAAATATCAAAGCAAACGCTTCAGACAGGTTTCCTTTCTTGTAGCAACCCCTTTACTCTTTCGACAGTCTCTGGCATTGTTACTAATTAAAGAAGATTGTAAATCTAGTTTTAGATGTGCACTGTTGTGAAAACAGATGTCAAAATGACCATTTTTTGTTTTGTTTCTTCTATTACTATGCCTGTGCACATGTTTACATATACATCAATGCGCAACACCTCCTACGTCACTCAGCGCTTGGCCAAATCGACGTACGGTATCGATTTAAAACCAAGCAAAGCTGGTATTGCCACATTTGGCAACTAGTCGCCAATACATGGGTTTTTACTGCCATATTCTCACTCAACTCAGTGTTAGGATAATTTACGTCAAAATTTTGACTGTTTTTGCTTACAAAAATATTTTGTATAAAAAAAAATTATATATCATTGGGACATCTTTCTGCCATAAATGATCGTTCTACCCGAATATGCAAAGAACGAAAAATCAACATTTTGGTCCCAAACTCGCCAATCCAGGTTAATCTTCTTTCTAAATTCTTCTCATCCCCATTTATGTCTAGCGCCTTAAAACATAATCATCTATGGACTTACTACATTATAAAAAAATAATTTATTATTATTATTATTATTATTATTATTATTATTATTATTATTATTATTATTATTATTATTATTATTATTATTTTATACCATTATTATTAATATTATTCTTAATATTATTATTATTATTATCATCATCATCATCATCATCATCATCATCAACATCATCATTATCATAAGCAACAGCAACAGCAGCCGCATCAGTAGTAGCAGTAGTAGTATAATTATTATTATTCTAAGCATCATCATCACCATCATCATCATCACCATCATCATCATCACCATCATCATTGTTATTATTATTATTATTATTATCATTATTGTTATTAATATCATTATTATTATTATTATTATTATTATTATTATATTATTATTATTATTATATTATTATTATTGTTATTATTATTATTATTATTATTATTATTATTATTATTATTATTATTATTATTATTATTATTATTATTATTATTATTATTATTATTATCATTATCATTATATTATTATTATTATTATTATCATCATCAAGACGACACTCGCTCAAAATCCATGGCTGACCCAAGTGTTTTTTGACGATGTTGTACTCTTAAGGAGCATACTTCACTCTGCTTTCTTCACTCGCCTCAGGTGTGAATGAGTAGCAAGCTATAGGTAGAAAAGATTATGTTAATGTGTTATAGAACAAACCGCCTAACAGACAGCTGTACTGTATGATCCCCTTGGAGTTCAGACGGATTTTAAAAGACAAATAACCTGCTGGAGAATAAATAAATGATGTACAGCCGTTTAAACCACACTTGTACGTGAATTCTGACTATAAATGTATCTTTATCTTTTTTTAAATTATTATTTTAAACAAATTTCCTCCATCCACAGACCGAGTTGCCTGTGCCGAGCCAGACATTTGTCAAGAGGTGTGTGACGCGACAGCTGTACCAACATCGCTTATCCAACCCTGGTCTTGAAACTCATGCCTGACGGCCTGCGAGGTCTGATGTTGGCTGTGATGATGTCAGCTCTCATTTCCTCCCTCACCTCTATCTTCAACAGCAGCAGCACCATCTTCACCATGGACATCTGGCGAAGAATCAGGAAGGACAGTTCCGATGTGGAACTCATGATTGTCGGCAGGTTTGTAGCGTTTGGTGTGAAGAAGAATAAAGAAAAAAGAAGAAGAAGAAGAAGAAGAAGAAGAAGAAGAAGAAGAAGAAGAAGAAGAGGAAGAAGAAGAAGGAGGAGGAGGAGGAGGAAGGAGGAGAAGGAGAAGAAGGAGAAGGAGGAGGAGGAGAAGAAGAAGAAGAAGAAGACGAAGAAGAAGGAGAAGGAGAAGAAAAAAGAAGAAGAAGAAGAAGAAGAAGAAGAAGAGGAAGAAGAAGAAGAAGAAGAAGAAGGATGACGACGACGACGACAACAACAACAACAACACCACCAGCAGCAGCAGCAGCAGCAGAAGAAGAAGAAGAAGAAGAAGAAGAAGAAGAAGAAGAAGAAGAAGAAGAAGAAAGAAGAAGAAGGAGGAGGAGGAGAGGAGGAGGAGGAGGAGGAGAAGAAGAAGACTGGTTTTACTAAAGCCTTGAAGCACTTCTCTTTTACATTTTGAGGACAGTTGTAAAGGTTTCTTCTGAGGATGGCCAAAAAGGCCATTTGCTTTTCTGCATAGTGCTCTATGTCGTTCTTTCTATTGCAATTTAGTGTCTATTATAACGCCTAGGTATTTTGCACTGTTGCTTATTTTTAGTTTTTGGTTATGTATGTAATAATTGAATTGACTACTTTTACTTTTTTGCATATTGTGAGTACCTGAAATTTATCTAAATGGAACTCCATTTTCAACTTTCTCTCCCATTCTTGCAATGTGTTTAGGGTCATTTTGTAATATTTTGCAATCCTCCATGTTATTTATTTTTCTATACAATAAACTATCATCAGTAAAAAAAGTATTAGTTTGGTACTTGGTGAGAGGTTTTGGTTGATATTGTTGACATATATTTAAAAGGATAGAGGACCCAAGAGAATTTCCAGGTAACATATGACAGCACTGGTTTGGGATTAGATTTAATACCTTCAACAATTACCTTTTGAGTGCGTTTTGAGTTTTTTGAGAAACGGTTTGATGCATTCAGAAAGAGAATTGTTAATACCATACCCACCCAATTTGATTAGTAATCCATTGTGGTCTACTTTGTCAAAAACCTTTGAAAAATCTAGGAGGATAGCATCTAATTGGTTTCTTTGATTTAGAGAATTACTGAAATCATTGGTTGTTGTAATCAGTTAAGTTTCACAGCTTCGTTTTTGTCTAAATCCAGGTTGAATATCTGTTAGGATGTTATGTTTATCTAGGTGATCCATTATTTCACTATGTATTATGTGTTCCAATAGTTTACTTGTTACTGAAGTTATGACAGGTCTGTAATTTTCTGCTCTTTGGCAATTTCGTTTTTAAAATAATGAGACTAAATTAATATTTTCCCAGTCATTTGAAACTTTACCTTGGTTTCAAGATGCCTGGAATAACATCACATAGATGTCTGTTATTTCATGAGCACATATTTTCAATATTTTCCCAGGTATTTCATCTGCACCTGTTGCAGATTATGTTCATATGTTCAGTAATTTTAGTATTCCTGCTTTTGTGACCTTTATTGGATTCATTTCATGATATTTTATACCTGTAGGTATGTTATGGTTAATCTTTGATAGCAGTGATCAGAAAATACTGAAGAAAATTGATTATTCAAGAGTTCAGCTTTAGAATTGTCTTGAATTAAAACAAAATCATTTTTTATGTTCTGAAATTCCAACATTTTTCTGGGTTTTTACATTTTTGATGTATGTCCATCAGTTTTAAAAAAAATATTTTCTTTTCATTTATCATATTCTGATATAATCCACATGCGCTGTTCTTCAGTTTATTTCTTTATATTTACTTTGTTACTCTTTCTGAGTTACAGTTTCTCATTTTGATGAACCATTCTTTCTTTTTTCTGCGAGCTAGACGTTTACTTTCAGTTGTGAACCAGGGCTGGAAATTGCCTGAGGTATATTTTGTTGGTACATTTTGGTTTAAAGTGACCAGTAGTTTTTTTTTGATGATTGTCCACATTTTATTTACATTAGAGTTAAGGTTATATCTTTGTAAAAATTATTTTTGAAAAAAGGATTTCCTTTTTTAATTTTATGTTGGTCACATTGTTCCACAGTTGTATTTTACGTTGTTTTGCATTCTTTCTTTCTGGGTTAAGATTGGATGTTATAATAACTGCTTTATGGTTTCCTGTAAAAGGCATGATGTTGATTTTTTAATTAGTCCTGGGTTGTTTGTAAAGAATAGATTTAATATTTTTTCTCCTCTCGTGGCAGAGTCGACCATTTGGCTCCATCCTAGTTCATGAATTGTATAAAGGTATTTAAGATTGATGGAAACTTTGGTTTTGGTGTTGTTTTTAAGCCTTCTGAACTCCACTCTATATCTGGTAAGTTAAAATCTCCTCCTATCCAAAATAATGTTTTAATTTTAATGGTTATTTCCTGAAGTTCTTTACAAATTTCAGTGCTGGTGTTTATATCTGTGGTGGTTTGAGCTGAGTCAACAATGATGTTGATATTTTGCAGAAAATGGATTATTTGATTATTTTATTTAAACTTTTCTTAATAGCTATGAGAACTCCACCTCCTTTTATCCTGATTCTATCTTTTCTGTCTACTTCATATGTATTAAGAAGTAGTTCTGTGTTTGTTTTCAGCCATGTTTCTGTTCCCAGTATTACATCTGGCTTTATGTTTTCATTTAATTGGCATAATTCAGCAGTTTTTCTGTACAAACTTTGAAAGTTTATGACTAAGCATTTTAGATTATCCGGCTGTGTTGAGTTTGAATGTTTAGGTTTACATCAGGATTATCATTGTTAAGGGTTGATATTTGGCGTGGTTTTAGGTAAAAATCTAGGTCATTGGAAGAGTTTAAACAATTTGACCTAAAGCTAGTTCTGTTTGATCCTTTTACTTTAAATGTTTTAGTTTTAGGTTTGCTACATGTTTCAGGTTTAGATATATTGTTTAAATTATTAAGATCAAGGGCACTGAACCTGTTTGAAGTTCATAAATCAAAAGTACTGAATATGCTAAAACTGAAATTGGGTAATCCACATTGTGTGCACCCTATGTTACATTTGAATTAATTATTACCACCTGTTGCTTTACCATACACATTAATGACGTCACACCCCTCCAGACTGTGCGTCATCATCTTGGTAGGCGTGGGCATCGCATGGATCCCAGTGGTGGAGAGCGTGTCGGAGTTGTTCCACTACATCCAGGCCATTACCAGCTTCCTGGCACCACCTGTCTGTGCCGTTTATGTGCTGGCCATCTTCTGAAGAGGACCAACGAAACCGTGAGCCTTTTGGGTTTTTGAATAAACTATTTATCTAGTTATTCATTATTATTTATTTAGTTATTTATTTATAATTTATTTTATTTAGTTATTTATATATTCATCTATCCTGGTGCTTGACGCTATTCTATTTTACTAAACATTGCAGCCTTGACACTTTGATTTACTACTATTGCAGCCTAGATGCTCTGATTTGCTACTCCAAAGTGTGTAACCTGCCTAACAGGCAGCTGTGTTCTAGAAAGCTCTGTGTTTTTCAATTGATTTTTAGCTGTTTCTCACTGTTTGTGAAAAGATTTTTTGAAAATACTATACTGTACAAAAACGACCTTTTTATTACCCCAAAATAATATCTCAAAAAGTTTACACTTAATTTTAAAAACGATGTAATTGTATTAAAATTGACAAGAGGAATCTGTGTGCCAAATATAATACACATCGTTGGGTAAATGGTGGAGGAGATAGAATTTTAGTGTGAAAAACTAAATTTCTGAGAAAAAATGCAAGTAAAAAAAAATGAAAATAAAATAACACAAAACAACCGCTTAGACGGTTTCCTTTGTTGTAGCAGCCCCCTTACTCTTTCAACAGTCTCTAGCATTGTTACTAATGTAAAGAGGATTATAAATCTAGGTTTAGACGTGCACTGTTGTGAAAACAGACATCAAAATGACCAGTTTTTTTGTTTTTTTCCTCTATATCCTATGCTTGAAGCATGTTTACATATATACTGACGCACAACGCCCCTCACATCACACAGCGATAGGCCGAAGTGACGAACGGTGTCGGCACAAAACTAGGTCACATCGGTGTTGCCACATTTAGTGATTAACCGCCAATATACAGGTTTTTACTGCCATCTTCTCAGTCAGTCTTAGGTAATTTACGTAAAAAAAATTTACTCTTTTTGCCTACCCTCGCCTACAAAATATTTTGTAAAAAAAAATTATATGTCATATTGACATTTTTTTTACCATGACTTGTAGATAAATGATGTTTCTACCTGAATATGCAAAGAACAAAAAAGCAACTTTTGGTCCAAACTTGACAGTCCAGACGATGACAAAACTGAACTTCTTGTTTTTAAGAAGAAAGAGTCTAATGTCATTATAAATGAAATTATTGTAAACGGTTGTAACATCAAACACTGTTCAAATGTTAGAAATCTTGGCGTCCTTTTTGACCAACATTTCAGTATAAAAGCTCACATGGCAAAATTATGTCAGTGTCTCTTCTTTCAAATCAATAACATAGGCCGTATAAGAGACTTTCTAGACACTGACGCAACTAAATTGCTCGTTCACTCACAAGCAAATTGGACTATTGCAATTTCTTTTTTGTATGACCTTCCTAAGTCTCCAGACTCATCACCAAAACCAAATCTTGAAATAATATTCTGAAATCCCTTTATTGGCTTCCAATAGTCTAGAATAAAATTCAAAATTGCCTGTCTTAACATTTAAGTTCTAAATAATATGGGACCAAGCTATTTGAAAGATCTCATTAAAATACATCAGCCTTCACGACAACTTAGATCATCATCTCAAACTGTCTTAGTCAAGAATATCCCCAAATCAAATTTCTGTTGCAGAGCTTTTTAATTTGCTGCACCCGAAGTGTGGAACTCCTTGACTGAGGACACGAGAACTTAAAAATCTTTGAATGCTTTTAAATCAAAATTGAAAAACTGAACTCTTTAAGAAATCCTTCTTAGTATAAGACCTTACAATGAGTTGAAGATCTTTTTGATATTAATATAAACATACTGTTATTTTTTTTTTACATGATTACTTATATTGCACTTTTAAATATAGATGATAACTTTTTATTCACGATTTTTAATGTCGTACTTTTAATTGTCAATGAATGAGCTTGGATATTGTGTAAAACTTTTTATTATCTTTACTATAAATCATGTTAAGCGCCACTGAGCATTTCAAATGGATATTGGCGCTATATAAATGCCTTATTATTATTGTAGCCTTGAAGCTCCTGTTTTACTACTAATTGCAACCTTGATGCTCTGTTTTACTACTCGTTGCAGCTTTGACACTTTGTTTAATACTCATTAAAGCCTTTACACTCTGTTTCCTACTCATTGTAGGCTTGACACTTTATTTAGTACTTATTGCAGCCTTGACACTGTTTACTATTCATTGCAGCCTTGACACGCTATTTTTAACTCGTTACAACCTTGACATTCTATTTACTACTCATTGCAGCATTGATACTCTATGTATTACTTATTGTAGCCTTGACACTTTATGTACTACTAATTACAGCCCTTCACGCTCTATTTCACTACACATTGTAGCTTTGACACTCTATTTGCTACTCATTACAGCATTAACAATTTGTTTTACTACTCATTGCAGCCTTGACACTGTTTTACCACTCATGACAGCTTTGACACTCTGTTTCACAACTCATTGTCGTCTTACCATGCATTACAGGCTTCACACTCTGTTTTACTACTCATTGCAGCTTTGAAACTCTGTTTTACTACTCATTGCAGGCTTGACACCTTGTTTTATGACACATTGCAGCCTTGATACTCTGATTTACTACACCTTGCATCCTTGGCGCTCTGTTTTAATACACATTGCAGCATTGACACTCTGTTTTACAACACATTGCAGCATTGACACTCTGTTTTACTACACATTGCAGCCTTGATGCTCTGTTTTACTACTCATTGTAGCCTTCGCACTCTGTTTTACTCCGCATTACAAACTTGACACTCTGTTTTACTACCCATTGTAGTTTTGACACCTTGTTTTACCCCGCATTTCAGACTTGACACTCTGTTTTACTACTCATTGCTGCCGTAACACTCTTTTTACTACACATTGCAGCATTGACACTCTGTTTTACAACTACATGCAGCTCTGTTTGTCAAGGCTCTCATTGTATCCTTGACACTCTGTTTTATTACTCATTGCAGCCTTAACGCACTTTTTTTATTACTCATTGCAACCTTGAAACCTTGTTTTACTACTTATTGCAGCATTGACACTCTGATTTACTACTATTTGCAGCCTCTGTTTGTCAAGGTTTTACTACTCATTGTAGCCTTGACACTCTGTTGTACTACTCATTTCAGCCTTGAAGTTCTGTTTTACTACTAATTGCAGCATCTGTTTGTCAAGGGTCTCATTGTAGTCTTGACGCCTGTTTTTGCCACCATTGTAGCCATGACACTTTTACTACTCATTGCAGCATTGACGCTCTGTTTTACTACTCATTGCAGCCTTGATACTCTGTTTTACTAGCCATTGTAATCTTGACACTCTGTTTTACAATACATTGCAGCCTTGACGCTCTGATTTGCTACTATATGCAGGCTCTGTTTGTCAAGGCTCTCATTATAGTCTTGACACTCTGTTTTACTACTCATTGTAGCCTTGACACTCTGTTTTACTACTCATTACAGCCTTACATAGTTGTTTTACTACACATTGCAGCCTTGAAGCTCTGTTTTTCACACATTGCAGCCTTGAAGCTCTGTTTTACTACTGATTGCAGCCTCTGTTTGTCAAGGCTCTCATTGTATCCTTGACACTCTGTTTTACTACTCATTGCAGCCTTAACGCACTTTTTTATTACTCATTGCAACCTTGAAACCTTGTTTTACTACTCATTGCAGCATTGACACTCTGATTTACTACTATTTGCAGCCTCTGTTTGTCAAGGCTCTCATTGTAGTCTTGACACTCCTGTTTTACTACTCATTGTAGCCTTGACACTCTGTTGTACTACTCATTTCAGCCTTGAAGTTCTGTTTTACTACTAATTGCAGCATCTGTTTGTCAAGGGTCTCATTGTAGTCTTGACGCTCTGTTTTGCCACTCATTGTAGCCATGACACTTTTACTACTCATTGCAGCATTGACGCTCTGTTTTACTACTCATTGCAGCCTTGATACTCTGTTTTACTAGCCATTGTAATCTTGACACTCTGTTTTACAATACATTGCAGCCTTGACGCTCTGAATTGCTACTATATGCAGGTTCTGTTTGTCAAGGCTCTCATTATAGTCTTGACACTCTGTTTTACTACTCATTGTAGCCTTGACACTCTGTTTTACTACTCATTACAGCCTTACATAGTTGTTTTACTACACATTGCAGCCTTGAAGCTCTGTTTTACTACACATTGCAGCCTTGAAGCTCTGTTTTACTACTGATTGCATGCAGCCTTGAAGCTCTGTTTTACTACTGATTGCAGCCTCTGTTTGTCAAGGCTCTCATTGTATTTGACACTCTGTTTTACTACTCATTGCAGCTTAAGCATACTTTTTATTACTCATTGCAACCTTGAAACCCTGTTTTCTCATTGCAGCATTGACACTCTGATTTACTACTATTTGCAGCCTCTGTTTGTCAAGGCTCTCATTGTAGTCTTGACACTCTGTTTTACTACTCATTGTAGCCTTGACACTCTGTTGTACTACTCATTTCAGCCTTGAAGTTCTGTTTTACTACTAATTGCAGCATCTGTTTGTCAAGGGTCTCATTGTAGTCTTGACGCTCTGTTTTGCCACTCATTGTAGCCATGACACTTTTACTACTCATTGCAGCATTGACGCTCTGTTTTACTACTCATTGCAGCCTTGATACTCTGTTTTACTAGCCATTGTAATCTTGACACTCTGTTTTACAATACATTGCAGCCTTGACGCTCTGATTTGCTACTATATGCAGGCTCTGTTTGTCAAGGCTCTCATTATAGTCTTGACACTCTGTTTTACTACTCATTGTAGCCTTGACACTCTGTTTTACTACTCATTGCAGCCTTACATAGTTGTTTTACTACACATTGCAGCCTTGAAGCTCTGTTTTACTACACATTGCAGCCTTGAAGCTCTGTTTTACTACTGATTGCATGCAGCCTTGAAGCTCTGTTTTACTACTGATTGCAGCCTCTGTTTGTCAAGGCTCTCATTGTATCCTTGACACTCTGTTTTACTACTCATTGCAGCCTTAACGCACTTTTTTTATTACTCATTGCAACCTTGAAACCCTGTTTTACTACTCATTGCAGCATTGACACTCTGATTTACTACTATTTGCAGCCTCTGTTTGTCAAGGCTCTCATTGTAGTCTTGACACTCTGTTTTACTACTCATTGTAGCCTTGACACTCTGTTGTACTACTCATTTCAGCCTTGAAGTTCTGTTTTACTACTAATTGCAGCATCTGTTTGTCAAGGGTCTCATTGTAGTCTTGACGCTCTGTTTTGCCACTCATTGTAGCCATGACACTTTTACTACTCATTGCAGCATTGACGCTCTGTTTTACTACTCATTGCAGCCTTGATACTCTGTTTTACTAGCCATTGTAATCTTGACACTCTGTTTTACAATACATTGCAGCCTTGACGCTCTGATTTGCTACTATATGCAGGCTCTGTTTGTCAAGGCTCTCATTATAGTCTTGACACTCTGTTTTACTACTCATTGTAGCCTTGACACTCTGTTTTACTACTCATTACAGCCTTACATAGTTGTTTTACTACACATTGCAGCCTTGAAGCTCTGTTTTTCTACACATTGCAGCCTTGAAGCTCTGTTTTACTACTGATTGCATGCAGCCTTGAAGCTCTGTTTTATACTGATTGCAGCCTCTGTTTGTCAAGGCTCTCATTAAAGTCTTGACACTCTGTTTTACTACTCATTGCAACCTTGACACTCTGTTTCACTAGCAATTATAGTCTTGTCACTCTGTTTTACTACTCATTGTAGTTTTGACACTGTTTACTACTCATTGCAGCCTTGACGCTCTGTTTTTCTATTCACTTTAGTCTTAACCTTGTTTTACTACTCATCGCAGCCTTCCGGCTCCTCTTTATCATAAGGATTATCTCCCCTTTAGATGAGATCCTGATCCAATTTCATGTTTTAAGGAGCAAATTGAGCAAGATTCATAATTCGCTCTATTTACCTGGCCAAGCCATGAGTACTGGTGTGGAGGTTGTGCGTACAATCAAACTGATGCCCACAGTTTTCGTTTTTGTTTTTTTCCCCTGTATTTGTTGCGTCTGTGTCCCTATGGGGCTGCAGTATAGTTCATTGCATGTCCTTATTCGTCATCTATTAACCTCTTTCATATTCTTCTCCGGCATTGATTGCACTTAAAGCTCAGTACGAACTGGGATTAAGTTTTTATTAAATGCTATATTATTATTATTATTATTATTATTATTATTATTATTATTGTTGTTGTTGTTGTTGTTGTTGTTGTTGTTGTCGTTGTTGCTGTTGCTGTTGTTTTTGTTATTAATATTATTACTATTATTATTATTATTATTATTATCATTATTCCATTTGCAGGGAGCTTTCTGGGGTCTAATGATAGGTCTCGCTGTCGGAATCACTCGCTTTGCCTGGGAATACTCTTTCGACAACTATCCCTGTGGAGAGGAGTTTAAGGACGACACGCCTACCATCATTAGCAAAGTACACTACCTGCACTTTGGCATCCTTCTCTATGGCATCGTCACCATCACCACAGTCGTCGTCAGTCTGATGACGATGCCTATTGATGATAAGCACGTGAGTACCTGCTCAAGAGACGAAAGAATAAATCCTTCAATAAATCAATACATGTGGCATCGGGTGGCCGAGTGGCTAGGCTGCCAGATTTGGGATCATTAGGTCCCAGGTATGAATCCTGGCACAGCCAGGGCTGATGTTATGTTCCTTTGAAAAGACGCTATTAACACCCATTTTTACCCAGGTTCAAATAAGTACAAGCACTAGCTTGGAAGTAAAAACCTGCATCAGACTAGCAGCTTGTCCAGGAGGTGATTATTATCACATGTTCCGCTTCATTCTATGGAAACCGGGATGTATTCCGACATTATGGGTTGTAATGGCCTCGAAGGAACTTTACTAAATCAATAAATAATAGGAATGCATGAGTGATTGAATAAATAAATAAATACATAGATAAATAAATGATCCGGGCAGTGGACAGGTAAGCACCTGTACGGGGAGTAGATGATCCTGCCCTCCACGAGCCTCCTGCTGCCTTACAGGCAGGTCTTGGCTGACCAAAGGCTAAGGGAGTTAACCCTGACAGAAAATAACAACCTGCTGCCTTACAGGCTGGTCTTGAATGACTAATGGCTAAGGGAGTTAACCCTGGCAGAAAATAACAAGGCCCGGTAGGGGGCCTCAAGGTGGCAGCCCCACCATCTACCTAGGGTACAGTGGACTAATCCCTACTTATCCAAAGCAACATGATTCAAAGTAATACATACAATGATATATCCGGCTTGAACTTTCGAAGACGACTCTGGAAAAGAACACGGACTGTGATTTTTGGAACATGGAATATTAGGGCAATGAATGGAAATGAGTTAGAATTAGCTGAAGAAATGGAAAAATTCAAAGTAGACATTTTGGTTATTACAGAAACAAAGAAAAAAGGACAAGGAATAGAAAATATAGGACCAAATCATACTTTAATCTTCTCAGGAGTAGATGTCAAAGATATAGCTAGAGCAGGAGTAGGCCTCCTAATGCATAAAAGGCAAGAAATGCTACTTAGAGGTAAATATTCAACCAAAAGGAAGAGAAATTAAATTCTTAATAGCTTATGGACCAAACGAAGATGCCCCCAAAGAAGAAAAAGATATCTTCGAAAATGATTTAAAAATAGCTGCAGAGAATCTCAAACACAAACAGGAATTAATGGTTTTAGGAGATTTAAACGCTAGAGTAGGCAACAATGTAGAAACTTCAGGAGGAGTAATAGATAAAGAAGGAGAGACAACAACTTCTCCAAATGGAGAGAGACTAATAGATTTTTGCCTAAAGAATAACATAAAAATAGCTAACACATTTTTTTCCTCATAAAGATATCTACAAAATATACAAGAGTAAATGAAGACAAATGTGAAAAGTCAATTATAGATTACATAATAGTCAGCAGCTCCCTTTTTTACAGTACAATGGATGCTAGAGTAAGCAGAGGAGCTGAAATATTTAGTGATCATCACCTAGTGATAGCCAAAATGAGATTATTAACTGAAGAAAACAAACAGAAAAGGAAAGAGAAGAAAGCTAATAAACTCAAAATAGAAGAACTAAATAAGCCAATAGTAAAACAGATGTACCAATCCAGGATAAAAAAATCTATCAGTGAAAGGCAGATGGATCTGAAGGAAAGCACAATAGAAGAAAAGTGGCAAATATATAAAGAAACACTCCTCAGTTGTACTGAAGAGGTCTGTGGTAGGAAACAAATTAAAGGAAATGGGAAAAGGACAGCATGGTGGAATGAGAATGTCAAGACTAAGATTAAAGAAAAGAAAGATGCCTGGAAGAAATACTTGCAAACAAAGAGACCACAGGATAGGATAGATTACGTGAGTAAAAGAACAATCGCCAAAGAGGAAGTTAGGAAAGCAAAACAGGAACAGTGGGAAGAGTTTGACAAAGACTTCAAAACAGCTATCAAAGAAATCAAAAGCTGTTTTGGGGAGCAATGAAGAGCATGAGAAAGATCAAAACATGCCCAATACGACAAATTAAGAACGCCAAAGGAGAAATAATGAAAGGAGACAGCGAAATCATAGAAACGTGGAGAAAGTATTTTCAACAATTACATAATCCCTCCAGAACATATGAAACAAGGAGAACAGATCAATTATTAAGAGTAACAAGTAATGGAGATGAGACAGCTGAAGAAGTAGATATCTCAATGGAAGAGCTTCAAACAGCTATAAGAAAAGTGAAATTAGGAAAAGCCCCAGGAGCAGATCAAGTTTATCCAGAAATGATTAAAAACCAAGGGAGAGAGGCAGACAACCTACTACATGCAATATGTCAACAAACATGGAAGTCCAAACAGGTGCCAGACGACTGGAAAAAGTAGTACCAATACACAAGAAAGGATCAACCATGAGGGATATCACTACTTAGCGTATCAGGAAAAATGTATGCCAGGATTCTGGAAATGAGACTAAGGAAAAGAGTAGGGGATCAGATTGAAGAGCATCAAAGTGGATTTAGACCAGGAAGAAGTGTACAAGATCACATATTTACAATTAGACAAATAATAGAAAATTCCTTGAGAGAAACATTGACTTGCACCTGTGTTTTATTGACTTAGAAAAGGCATTTGACACTATGAGGAGGGATAAACTATGGCATTCCTTAAAAGAACACAACGTAGAGCAAAATGTAATAGAAGCCATCAAAAGTTTTTACAATAAACCAACATATCGTCGCCCGAATCACATACTAGCGTAAGCCGCTTTTTACCGTTTTGAGCTAGAGGAGTTTTAAGATTTTTGGCACTTTTTAAACAGACATTATGACAGAACAACAAGAGCTATGTTGTTCGCGTTTGTGTTGTTTATAGGTAATAGGCTATATGTCAAGCTGATGAAGTACAATATTGTATAAATTGCAAATTAAATGAAAAATCGACAAATTTGTAACTTACGCTAGCACATGAATGCAAAGCACGAGACAACACTGTCACTTGCGCCATGAAATATGTTACTAACGCTAGTTCGTGATTCCAAAACTAACAACAGTTGAACATTTACGTCAATTTAATCAAACGAAATATAATTAAAATAATCAATTTCAACACGAATATATGTGAGGTAGGTTATACAAATTAATATGCCCGACTTGGACAATACCATTAAACATTATGCAATATAAAATCATATTAAATGTTTCATATCGAGGTTATAAAGCACATTATGCTTATTGTAATAGGATTGAACAGTTTAACGTAATCAGTAGTGAGGTAAGTTGAAATAGAAGTCCTTGTATTCTTGATTTCTGATTACAGGCGTTTCCCTGGAACAAAGGGAAATAAGATCCAGGTATTTCTCTTTGGGAATCTTGTTTGGCTCTGTATTGAGCTTTTGTAGCGCATATAGCGTGTCACATAATTTTCTTTGAGTCGCTTCAGTGATATTTCTGAATAGTTGGCTGCCAGATGGCTGGTTTTGTAAAAGATTGTGTTAGGATACTTTCTATTGACCTTGAGTTCCATAATATCGTTTCAGTTAAAAAAAACCATCTTCTGATTCCTTTCGTGAATTTAAAATTCTTAGATCCTGAGACAATGTTTTGAAATCCACAAAGTCATCAAATTGTAACTAGTGAATTATAGTGTTACGGCGAGTCAAGGCAAATACAGGAACAAGTTGTGATGGAACACATAAATTCCCAGCTCTTTTCATGGCGGTGCTAATTGTGCTGTGAACACTGTCTCCTTCGTTTTGTCCATGAAATGATTCAAAATAATGGAGCGAAATTTCTTGCAGGTTCTTGCTGTTTGCTACTGCATAGAACATCATCACTGGCATGATAGAGTTCTTGTTTTGTCCTGCACAGCCATCGCTATACAAGTGAATTTCCTCAGCTCCATCATCATCATAGATCTGAAGAGCCCTGTAGACAGCCGTTGAAATTTTGGATGTTCCCCGCTTGCTAACACCTTCATGCCAAGTGAAACACTGACAATCTTTGCTTACCATGTCATAAAATGTTAGGTTGTAGTTGAATAACCTCCTTTTATAAAATAAAGCACTTTCAAGGGACTGTGGTAGGAAGATGACTTGTAAGTCAAATGTCGCGTATCTGACTATCTTATGGTGGTTTAATGCCCTTTCCTTTGATACTTTCCTTAGCTCTCTTACTTTTTGTTTTTCCGCAATATGCTTTTCATATCGCGATGACAACTGGTCTGAAATTGGGCTGTTGTCCTTCTTTGCCTGATGCACAGTGGCACACAAAGAGCATTGATCTTTTTTCGGTCTATGAATTGAAAGGTTCATTTCTTCAAAAACCTTCTCATATTATCTAAAGCAGGGTGGGGTTGATCTTAGGGACCACTCCTTACAAAACATTGTGTACATTTTTTGTTTTGTCAGGTCAGAATGTAATATTCTCTTGTTGTGTTTGATCTGCAAAAGTGAGATTCAACTCTGGGAAATCTGTCGATGTGAGACCGTACTGCCTGTTTGATTGTTTCATCTCTTTCAATCAACCTCGTCGTTTTCCTCCCACCTCTCAACTCTTCTTCTAATGTTCCTGTTGGTGTAACTTCAGACAAGGCAATCCGTGTTACTTGCTCGGAAACACTGAGTGTGTTTAGAAAGAACTTTTACAGACCAGAATTTGTTGTGCATTTACGGTAAGATTATACTTTTTTGTGACGTCTCTTCGATACTGTTCTCCTGCACTGTGTTTTCACTTCTGACAACTAGATGTCTCAATGTGTCTTACAATATACTCTCTTTGTAATCAGAGGGTTCCAAGGGCACAGTATGCATTGAATATTTCATTCCTCTGTTCATCTGTGATAGTGTCGCATTTTCTGCCGCATTTAGCAGTTGTCATTACATTACACCGTTGTTTCAGTACCTTGACAGGGACTGTTTTTTGTGGATGGACTGGTGTACTGCTCACCTCTATTTCTTTTGGCATTTGCTTCCTTTTGTTTGTTCTTTTTGGGACTCTTGTTAGCACATACTTCTTTTGCACTACCTTCTACTGCATATTCTTCTGGCTGTTTATCTGCTGGGTCACTGCTTGTTAGAGCAGAAGTTGATAGCACCACTGTGTGGTCTTGTTCTTCGGACGCTGAAGGTTCATGAATAATAGTCTCCTTTTGCTTTTTCGTGTTTGAGCAGTCTTCCCATGTTGATTGCAAGATGATATATCTTCATTGCAATGATCAAGCAAACGAGAATTTCACAATCAGGACACGCAGACCACACTTCTTGCTCACAATGTCTAACCTCACAAACACCAACGTTAAACCCGGTCTTTGTCAGAATCGTAACACTCATCAGACGATTGATCATCACTGATGATATTGTTCTCTACATCTTCAGATACTCGACGTTTCTTTTGCATCTGAATCAACGGAATGTCATCTTCGTTGTCTTTTCTTAAATTTGCCAGTGGAATATTATCATCATCGTTGTCTCTTTTTAAATTTGCCAGTGGAATATTATCATCATCGCTGTCTGCCATTGTATCAATTAATTATCTGAAATAATCAAACCAAACATAAATTGCACAGTAATTGTTTGATCTATCTACATTTTCATGATTATTGTAATGTACTTTAATGACAATAGGGAGTCAACAACATTTGGAGAAAGGGTAATTGAACCACTGATCCCCTGGTTCAAGTAGAGAACACCTTGCTAAAGCGACAACTGCGCTATCATTAAATTTGACGTGTATTAATTAAAATTAAAATTAAATAACTTTTATTTGTCCACAATGGGCTCTTTGTTTTACAATGGCATACATGTTATACATTTCAATGCATGGACATAATGTTAACAATCAAATAATAGCATATAATGACATATAAGAATAACAATAATACATTCAATGAATTACACAACACATCATTGATAGTCGCGGAAGTTCAGCGCCTCTGCTCTCCCGATTTCTGAAATCGGTACTCATTTATACACCTGAGTCGAGAGAGGAAATATGTGTTAAGAGTCATTCCCAAGAGCTATACGTCAGGAATGCACAGGAGGGTATATAGATAATGAAATAGATGAATATTCTCCAAAGATCAAATGAATTCAACACAAGCTCAATATGAAGGTAGGCGGAAATCACAACTGAACCAAAACCGCAAGAGCGTCTGTGTATAGCTTCGCTTTTCTATTTCCAGTTTCATCAGGTTCTAAAAATAGCGGACTTTTCACGAAACAAGGTGTAGCAGTTCCATAAACATGTCAGTGTCAGTGTCACTTACGCTAGTACGTGACATCAGCATATAACCATCCGACTTGGCTGAAAAAGCGAATCACGTACTAGCGTATGATCCCTTACGCTTGTACGTGGTTTGGGATAAATACGAAATTGCGTTTATGCTATGCATGAACCCAAGAGCATCTCAGTAACTATTGCAGGTATCGATTCCGCGATTTGAGAGGATTAAAGAGCAAAACAAATGGATTCGAGTACTCACTGTAACTCAAAAGGCCAAAAAAGCAACTTACGCTAGTACATGATTGGGCGACGATATGCAGTGAGAGTAGCTGGAAATGTATCTGAAGAATTTGATGTAGATATAGGAGTAAGACAGGGTTGTATCCAAAGTCCTCTTATATCACATTTATGGATTCAGTCGCAAAGGCATCCTCAAACATGAAGAAAATTAACGTAGGGAAGCTCAAACCAGTAAATGTATCAATGCTTTCATTTGCTGATGATTTCATTCTGTTTAGAAAATCAGAAAGGGACCTCCAGTCAAATATCAACATAATGAATAATGAATTAAATAAAAGAAGAATGAGAGTAAATGCAAAGAAAACCAAAACAATGCTAGTAACTAGGGAAGCTAAAACACAAAATCTTAAATTAGGGAGGGAGAATTTAGAACAAGTTCAAAGCTACAATTACTTAGGAGTAATGATTAACTCAGAGGGAACGCTAAGAGAAGAAATATATATAACCACCTAGAAAAGGCATTTGTAGGTAAACAAGAATTGTCAACAAAAACCAAAATGGCAGTATACAACACAGTTTATTGTCCTACTCTCATCTATGGCAGTGAAACCTGGACCTTAGACAGTAGGGAATACAGTAGAGTGCAGGCAGCCGAAATGAAATATCTAAGAAGAGCAGTAGGAAAAACTGAAAGAGATAAAATCAGAAACACAACAATAAGAGATCAAACCAAAGCAGATAGCATAAAAACTAAGATAGAAATGAATCAACTGAGATGGTTTGGGCATGTTAACAGTATGAATGACAACAGAATAGCTAAATCAGTATATAGTGCTAAAACTCAAGGTAAAAGACTAAAAGACAGACCTTGGAGAAAGTGGGAAGAAGATATAAAATAGGCATAAACGCAAAGAAATTTAACTTTCACGGAAGGAAACAGAAACTGTCAGGACAGGGCAGCCTGGAGACAGATGATTTTGGGCATCTAAAACCCATACACCGGAAGGTAGAATGGGAGCTGATAAAGAAAGAAAGAAAGAATAAATGATGAAATAATCTTTTCGCTGTGTCTTCTTAATCTTATCATGCTATAACAGAAGTTAGGTCAATTGTGTAATCATGATAGGCTTTCAAACCAAACCTCCATAAATTCTAAAAACTATTTTTGTAAAAGTACAAAATATATTAGATGTGAACATTCGCATAGTCAAAAATAAGTTTATTTTATGTAC
Organism: Doris montereyensis; assembly: GCA_037039925.1. Lineage (NCBI taxonomy): Eukaryota > Metazoa > Mollusca > Gastropoda > Nudibranchia > Dorididae > Doris > Doris montereyensis. Next base: position 43,199 of record JAXRKP010000722.1, read on the forward strand.
ATAAATACTTCGGTGAATAAACCTGAACATGTTAACTTAAGAAAATGTTCTGTCATTAAATTTCTCTCAACCCTGCCGAAAAATATTAACGAGGGACAGACAGTTTGAACATGTCTTTGTTTGTGTTCAACGGACTGAAGGCTAGCATCAATGGGTAGACTAATATTTCTTAATGGACACGGGATATTTGAACTCTGAGAGAACCCTAAAAACGACGACAACTTACTGCAGACCTCAGCTGGGGCTAGTTTCAACCGCAGCATCATACGATATTATACCCCTGGGTGGCCCTGACTGGACACTTGTCTGTACCCCTGTACTAGAGAATCTCACCCAGCACCACTGCCACCCTATTCCAGCCATCATCTTGCGTTATAAACAATGACATGAAATTATATTGAAGCCCTGTACGAACAAAGACGAGACAAATACCAAAAAAAAAGATAGAAAAGTGAAGCTTTAGGCACCACACTGGCATCGAACCCACAACATATGCATTGGCACCCATGGCCTTAAATAAAAAGAGAGCCCACTTCCGAACAAGGCAACCTTAAGGGGGGAATCCTGAAATCGAGTATGATGGTGAAAAAGACGATATTTTTTATTGTATTTCTTATTAGTGGTAAACCCTTCCTGTACATGATTTCTTAAATCATTTGTCTCACTGAAACATTATTAATTGTGGATCAAAACGGTCTCAAAACTGAAGAAAAAGCCATGAAATTGAAGAACAATTGTCATCTCTGCTCGAATACAACCAAAATCGTATCTACTGCTGTCCGAATCCAACTGCATGTTTTGTTACTACAGTTCAGGGTCATAAGACATCACCTGCTGGACAGTGGAAATTCCCATAGCATCGGTACTATATTTCTACAATACAATAATATTATCTATGCTAGCACGTGAGTAGTTTAAACAACTAGGTGACGCAAACGTGTCTGTGACCCCGCTTTTGCCCTAGTTAGTTTTGTGGCAGTAAAGATACATACGGCAACCATTGGCTCGATCGGCAATATTATGAAAATGAACCCGTGATCTCTAAACTGTGCGTTGTGTCAACAACAGAGCGTAGTATTTGGAGTACTGTTCGTGCATTGGATGCTCACTCAGTTGAAAGAAAAAAAGAGGAAAATTGACCAAGGGAAAGGCCAGAGTCTAGAAAGAGGCTGAGGAAAGCGGCCCACCTTATCAGGCGAGAATATTTTGAAGTAAGGCCCCCTTTTCCGTTCAAATTGCCATGTTCTTCTTTCAAATGCGATTTTCTCAAAACTCTCATTTTCGGAACATAAATTCTTTCTCCTTTCTTATTTAGCGACCAATCAATGTGAAATTTTGCATATAACTAGTTCATAGACGTATAAAAAAAAACTAATAGAGAGTTATTTGGAATTTGTTCATTTTTTAAAGTTTATTTGTGACTTAATCGCCAAAAAATAGCAAAAAATGACATTGTCGATTATCCCATTTTTAAAGCGTAAAAAAGCAATTAAATATATTAACTTAAAAAAAGAAAGTATCCATTTGTCTTTAGGTAACATGTTCAGGAATATGTGTGTGAAATTCCAAAAGAATAGCACAAAAACTGGTGAAGGAGATAGATTTTGAAATTAATATATATTGTTTTGTTTACAATTCAAGATGGCGGTCGTTTCCATGGCAACCATAAAATGTAATTGTTAAAATCAGCCGTTTGCCATTAGTTCAGACCTGCTAAGTTTGTATATATTTGTGAAAATGCTGCATGTAGAATAGTTAAGAAAATCACTTTCGAACCTGCGACCTGTCTTGGCACCCATCGCCTAGCCTATGGGGCTTTCATAATTATTATCTAATGTCATTTTCTTCTTTTCTGACATGCCCATTGACTCACTGTTTGTCATTATTTGCATTAGATCTATGTCAGAGGCATACTATATATTGTAATTTATTTATTCGTCAATGTTCAATGGTTGTTTAAATAATACTAGAAAATAGTAGTCTAGGACTAGGACACTGGGGGAACGAACTGTCAGTGAACATGACTGCTAGTCATAATTGGATTCATGCGAAAGACCTTGCTTGTGAAACTCCTTCTTTAGGGAGCATAGTTAGTTCTGTTGGTAGCAGGCTCTTTTTCATAGCGAGGCGATGGGTGCCGACGCAGATGTCGCAGGTTCGATCCTCATGGTAGCCAGGATTTTTTTCTGTCTTTTCCTTGTATTTGTCTCGTCTTTATTCCTATGGGGCTTTCATAAAATTATTTAATGTTGTTTCCTTCGCTAGTAGTAGTAGTGGTGGTGATGGTAGTAGTTGTAGTGGTAGTGATAGTGGTAGTTACTAGTACTGGTAGTTAACAGTAGTAGTAGTAGCAGGAGCAGCAGCACCAGAAACGGTAGTAGTTGTAGTAGTAGCAGTAGTAATATTATTATTATCATTATCATCACCTTTTTGCACAGCTGCACCGTCTCACCTTCTGGAGCCGTTTCAGCACACGGAAAGGATTGACATCTCCGAGGCTGAGGAGAGCGAACCAGAGCCTATGTCCAACAACCAGAGCAGCGAAGATGGTAAGAAATCCTCCATTGTAGTCCGTTCATAACTTTGATTTGATTTTAATTTATCCACAACTAACTTTGATGATCTCCGAGTTTTTGGGTAGGATTTTTCTTTTTAGGTTTTGTCCGGCTGCCCTGTTAATAGCCAATGAATATTTAACATGCACAGAATGTTTTGATCTGTACACGGGACTTCCTTTTTATTGTTGTCTCAAATACGACTAAGCGTCGATCCACCTACGATGACTAGGCGGGTAGGTTTTACTAAAACATAAAAACTCGAGAAAATATTTCAACCTGTCGGGGCATGAACCCCAGACCTTTTGACTGAGAGGCCGATATCTTGCCTCTGGACCACCGAATCCCCCTGTCCATAACAGGCGCACTCTTGTCTTCCTTAGTTTAATGTTGTTATGGCAAAATCATAGCGTTTTGAGTTTATAATCACTACGACACTGGTTCGAAACTGCGAGGATTATTTTCATAATGTAGTACTCTTCAAAAATGTACTTCATTATACAAGATAACGATAAAGATGGATTTATAGTCTGTAACCCGCACAAGTGCAAGCTCACCGACTGTACATTATTTACCCCAGCAGAGCATTTCATTCAGTCCTTCTTAATTCCCGTGGGAGCATACAGTTGTATACAAGCCTGTTAGGCTTTTTGTACTAACACTCTGAGAAGTTACATCTCTACCTATAGCTGGTTAGTAATTCACACATGAGTCAAGTGAGGAAGTAGAGTGAAGTACCATTCCTAAGAGTACAACGTTGTGAAAAACCCCACCGGTGCCATTTGTGGGGCTTGAACCAGTGTCGTAGTGAGTACAAGCTCACAGCACTACAACAGTTCAGCTACGCCTTATTATCTTTCAGATTACGACAGCTTGCCTTGGTACAAGAAAGCAGGCCAGTGGATCTGCGGTATTGAGAAGATGCAGAAAGAAGATCACTTGACCCCAGAACAGCTCCAGGCCATTCAGGATAAGCAGACGTCTATCCATGAAAACAAGTACTGGCGCCGCATTCTGAACCTGAATGCTGTCATCCTCATGACGGTTGCAGCATTCATGTGGGGCTTCTTCGCCTAGGAAATAGTTCATGTTGGGCTTCGTTGCCTAGGAAAAACCTCATAGGAGTTTTTCGCCTAGGAAGAACCTTGTAGAACAGCAAAGACTCTAATATAAACTTTGGCGCTACTTACAAGGGATAATAAACAGCTTTAGTATACCTGTATAAATGGTTTTCATATTGCACGTCGTATTTTAATGCATTGTATTATCATTTTACCATTTTAAACGATCTTAGGAATACTATATGATGATTATCTTTTTATATAGAAATTTAATTTTTACGTATTTACGTAATATGAATATGAATTTAATATATTTTATCTATTTTTGTACCTCTTCATTGTGAATATTGTTTTGTCAAAATATTTCAAGTAGGTTGTAGTTTTGCGACAGGGAAGGGAATTAATGAAGGAGTTTTTTAAAAAATGGGTCGGTCTTACTTAAGTTCCAGGCAAATGGGAAGAGGGTCAGAGGACGGAACTCCGCCGTGAAAGCTTAACACGATTATGTTTAACAAGACAAACATACAATGACATAAGCAAACCAAAACCAAAAAGACTACCAACAAAAACCAACACAGAAATGCCAGTGCCGGTTTATATAGATGGATAGTTTCAGCCATGCTAAAAGGTAACGTTGTTTTTTGGGCAAATCGTGTCTTCGGTATCATTATTTTATTCCATTGATATGACTCTATGAGCATGATATTAGTTATTACAATATTATTATGATAGAAATCTTACATAAACAAATGCTTCTTCCAAAATACCTGTTCAAGAGAGGAAAATGAGTGATACAATGCTATTTCCTTGTTATATATATCATTTGAAAGGTGGAAAATGATTAATGCTTAAACTCTATTGTCTATATTTTATGAATGTACATTTTGTTTTGGGAGTAAGCTAAATTTTATCCTAGCCAATCAAAAGTCACGCAGACATCTTATATCATAGAACGCGCAAAACGCTTTAAGCAACTTCTCTTGTATTGTATGTAATCAGTGAGAAACATGACATAAATGTTGAAAACCCATAGGAACAAAGACAAGACAAATACAAAAGTACAGAAAGAACAATGGGAACCAGATATAATCAAACCTGCGACCTCTGCATCGATACCCATCGCATCACCATGAAAAGAGAATGGCATACCAACCTGGTTGTAGTTGTATTTGTGTCTTCTTTATTTCCATGGAGTTTCAACAAATGTATTCCATGTCTTTATTGAAAATGAATCTTCGTTAATTGGATGATGAATCTTTACCAAAACCAGTAAACCAGAAAAGGAAAAGATTAAAAGAATGAAATATCTTTTTTTCCCCTTGTTTCTTCTTTTTCTCTGTTGTTGTTATTGTTATCGTCTTCCAGTTCAACGACTCTTTCATGAATATAGTATATAATCTGCATTGCCCTTCTTCAAAATTGTTGTCACTGTGAGATACTGGACAACAAAGAAATTGTATTTGATAGTAAAAATATGTACGAGAAGAACAGAAAGTTGTGTAAAGATAATATCATGTTTGAAGGCGAGGGGAGGGAAGATGGATGGAGACATTAAATAGAAGACAGGATAAAAAAAAAGAAAAAGAAAAGAACCTTTGAGTAATGTGACTGTCTGACAAAGGACATATTGGCATCTGGAAGTTAATGGCATACAATGTGGAACATTTACCTCAAAAAGTAGTACATTTATTGTCCCGGCAAGTGGTACATTTGCCTCAGTAAGTTGTACACTCATTATTTGTCCCAGCAAGTGGTACATCTGTCCACATTTGCACCAGCATACTAGTACATTTCCCTCAAGCAACTATACTGTAGTACATTTGCCCCAGCAGAGTTCACCGACATTTTCCATATTCAGATCACGGTCATGCAGCTCCTCTTAACAAACCAAAACATAACATTAGTGGAGGGCAAAGAGGGGAAGGGGGGTTGCCAAGGAGAAATTAAATAAAATAGGATAAAGAGCACCTTGATGTGTTTGTAATGATTAATCATTTCTTCTTTTAACGAAGGTACATTTTAACAAAGATGCATTTTTAACGAATGTACCTAAGTATTTTTAAATGTATGCTTGTAATGTTTGAATGCCAACGATGATTTCTCCTTTTAAATTTAAATCTTCAGAATAAAATATTAATAATAATAATAATGATAAAAAATCAAAATATAATGCATCCAAGTACAATTCCACATGCTTTTTAAATGACTGTTTAAAGTGTTTAGCTCGCATCGTGTAGAATTGTAGTTACTGATTCATATGCAGCTGTTACAAAATATTTAATGTGTTTTTTTCACATTTCACTGAAATTAAATATTAAAATAAAATAAAAATGTTTTTTAATATAACGCATCTTACCAGCGTTAATTGGTCTTTTGTCCTTCGATTGTCTGTCATAAGCCTTCATGGGCAGATAATGGCTACTAAATACTGGTAGGTCCTATTTCTTTCTTTCCACTCTTTAACTTATCTTTCATCTTGTTGACTCCTCTCAATTCATTCTGAGATTATCACATATTGTCGGTAAAACTGTCCACACCTAGGTCCACAACATACGGAAAATGAGATTTGTCCTTTAATGATCAGATTCAAACGTATGCTTTTTTCTTGCCTTCATAGATATTAGAAAAACTGATTTTACGCACATGATCTAGACAAGGATTTCCGTTTCTCTTCCGTCCTGCCTTGGAACTTCATCAACCTCGTAAGTCAAGGAGCAAATTTACTTCTTGTTATCTTTCAAAAAGTTCAGCTCTAGCCATACAAGTCCATTTTGTGCACAACATATTTTCCCTCTTATTATATTATTCTAAAGAAAGTAGTTATTAAATTGTAATCCTAAAAGTTATAGTAAAAGGCATAAAATAGAGTTTGCAGCCTTTTTCAATCATTTATAACCTATTTTGCTTCTCCTGAAAAATTACATCATATGGACTGTAGATAGTTTCATCAACGATATGGTGGCCATGGTAAATTTGAATGAAACAAAGCAATTGAAATAAAAACAAGGGTAGGAGTGAGGGGGAGGGGGCAAAAATTTGAACATTCAACTGCAATCACAAATTATGGTCACCTAAAGATAAAAGGACACTAGGACTAGGATTCCAGGGATAAGATATGGAATCAATGAACACTTTGAACACATAATTTTAGCCATGATTTTTTTTAAAAATGGGTTTATCTCACAATAATGAAGAATTTAAAGAAAATTTCTTGTGTCCAGATGGCAGTTCAGAATATCCCGATTTTAATCAATTGTTTCTTGAATCATTTCCAATTTATCCTGTAAACTTCATCAGCATCCATTCATTCGTTTTTGAGTTATTTTGTTCAGATGGAGACAAGCCCGACTAAAAACACAACCTCCTTTGTTGTTGGAGGTAATAAAATCAATAAAACAGGCTTTCTAGTAGCCATTATTGATAAAGATGGGCTGGTTTTCTGGAGACCAAAAAACTAAATTTGAGCAGAGCTTGTTTGTTTAATTAAGATTTATCTTGTCCCCTGTTTGCAGTGATGTCAAGGTGAATTTAGAGGAACCAACAAGATGAAAGAGAAAAATAAGTGCAAGAATGATAGATAAGAAGTAGGACCTACCATCGCACCCGCCAACATTGGGCAAAGAAGATTTAGTTTCTTTCTTTCATTGAAATTTACCCTGACCACCATACTGTGCAATTAAGTGAAAAAAGAAAAAAAGTTTGTTGGTTTTTTGTTCAATTGAAATTTACCCAAATCACCATTGTGATGATCTCATCACAGTGTGAATTGTGAATTAAAACGAAATAGCAATATAAAAGACAAGTGAAAAAGTAAAAAGAAAGAAATGGGACCTACCATCAGCGCCCGCCAACTGCCCACAAGGAAAGGAGTAGTAACTACCCACTTCTGGAGATCAAAAAACTAAATGTGCAAAGAAGTGTAGAAAGACTAGTATTGTGACATGACCAAGCATGTCAATGCATAACAACAAATGGAAACACATAATGACATCATGTGTCCACACACAACCGAACATATAAGACACAACATGAAAACAAATGGTCATGACCACAAATTGGAGCACATGTCCACACATGACTGATAATGACATCAGATGATAACAAATGGAAACACATGACATTGGGTCCACATATGACAACAAATGGGAACGTGTGACATCATATGACCACACATGACATCACATGACATCACAACACCTAATTTCAAGAAAAAAGCTGGAATACATGAATTCACAACAATTTGCTGTAACTTTTAATAATTAAAAAAAATACATAAAAAGCAAAAATCTACAAAATGCACCAAGCATATCGATAGAAATGATTATGGAATTGTACAAACTTGAGGGGGAAAGAAAACAAACCAAGTACCGGTACATATTTCTACTTCTACTTCTAATGACATTTTCATTTTCTTTCTTCTTCCTCAATAATGGGCCTGGGTCATTTGAGTTCCAGGAGAAACCTTGAAACAGCAAGCATCAAGCATTGCACATTTGCACTCGTTTTTTCTTACTTCTCCTCAGCTAGATGGAAACCTGTTACGATACCAACAGCCCAATACATCATTCATCTATAATGTTTAAATCATTTAGTAACTTTCTCCTGATATTCTGCTATAAAATACGATTTTGGCATGTGCATTAAGCAGTTATCACACCTGTGACTTTAAGATTAGGTTGGGATTGAGACGGCCTCCTCTTACCGCAAGCACAGATATTTTCTTGACTCAATTTAATGTTAACTAATTACAGGCATGATTACTACAGCAAAACTGAGTGGATTGCATACAGAACAAGCACGGAATCAACTTCTATTATAAAAAATATATATGGTCCAAGCGTTTGGCTAAAAACAGATTAAGATGCAAGTCAGTCTAAATCATACTCATAACTGCAACACTAAAGACAATATAGGACCTTTCCTGTCCAGATATAGTGATTGACTTAAGAAAATATCAGTCCAATAATGATAAAGGGGGACTAGATTGAAATAGTAGAGAGCTATATATTATATATATATATATATATATACCTTGGAATTTATGTTATGTAGATCAAAAGTTGACTTGGGAGTAATCATTCTACAGAAGTAATGAAAAAGTCTCGACAGCGATTGCACTTTTTACATCTTAGGCAAACTTAAAGACACTAGTGCATGACTGCTTGGGGTGGTAACATTCTTAAGCAAAATGAAAAGTGGTTTGATCTTATTGTTTGCTCTGGGATATTGTTGTGCAATGAAAATTTTACCAATATCTCTACTTAGCCAATCTAAAAATGTTGTTCAAAGAGAATTCATCAAGTGAAAGATGATCAAACCCACCCCTTTCACCCGCAAATTTCTTATTCTACATGATCTAAAAGAATGATCCTGAAAATTTGTAATGGAGAGGGATAAAGGAGATCCTTCTAGTTCTAGTCTTGTTCTCTTCGGCTTTTGTGAAAAAGTACTGCAGATTGCCGTTGCTATTGATGTCATTGTTTACTACCATCATCATTTACATGTCGTTATAAATCTTACATTAAATCCATACTTGTCTACATGTATGTGTGTAGTTACGTAAGTAGTATGTATGTATGTATGTATGTACATGTATTTAAATATCCCTTATAGCTTCATATACCATACATTTAAAAAAAATATATATATATTTTGAAAAAAAGTGTTAGTCATGTCCAAACTATGCTATATATTATTCACCTTGTATATACTTGGAAATTTTAGCTACTGATGTGGTCAAATTAATGTGCCAATGATGGACAACAAAGTATATTATCATTGTGTTGTGGTTTTTTTAAAGACAGTTCAATACATATTTGTGGTTTGCCGGGGCACCTGGAATAATTTGGGGTAAAAATATCAAAATCGAGCTGATGGCATTTCTTTCTAGTTCCACTTCTTAGCTATACTTACAAACCCCCCCCCCCCCCCAAGTCTGAATTCCGTGCCTTTCTGTGAAAAAAAGCCTTTGAAGACAACAACCGTCACCAGTTTTATGACAAATTATTATATTTTGTCTTATTTTGAGATCCTCACAAAGCCCTTACCCCTCGAATGAAATAGGATCGTCCTATTCATTTACGCATCTCTTCGTATGCGCTGTGCTATTCGTACTGAGACCACATGGTCAGTGACAATAGTATTATTTCGCTATAGTAAAATAATATTGTATTGAGAACTGCTAGAGCGAAAGCAAACAGTTCCATATATGGGCAGAGATTACGCTCAAATGCCACAAACAGTCGCAAGGTATCTCCTCTCACTCGCAGTTGGCCCGTTCAACCAATCAACACAGCTCTTGCACGATCAAGCGTGTGCTTCTCACAGTGACGAGAGGGTCGCCCAATTGGGTCATCGTGATGTTTCGTTATCTATTCAATGATCATATTTGATTGCAGAATATATTCATTCAATTCAAAACGTCGTTTTATTGTCACTTGATGCATGCTGTTTAATATAACGAGTAAAAAACCCTCTTTTGAGCCGAAAGTTGTGTGAAAGGTTTGTTTTTGTATGCCTTTAGTGTTGTGAAATGTCAATTGCGCTTTTCTCAAGATGTAATTTCTTTTACTATTTTTTTTCGCTGTTTGACCTTATTTGTACATATTTTGTCATGAAATTTCACATGTCGATAGCTGTTTACTGTACAAATAAACTTTCTAAAAAACATTTCGTGAAAAATGTATACTATTTGCAAAAATATTTTTTTCATAATTATTTTGTATATAGATCTAGATCTCTAGTAAACTAAAGAAGTTGATATTATATATATATATATAAATTATATAAGAGTGGACAGTGGGCGTGGCACTTTCCCTATGGTCGTTTATTTTCGGAATCGGCGGCATTTAAAAATTCTAACAAAATTACAGACGTGGACAGATTATACCTAACTGTGTTTTTTTAGTTCATTTCAATAAACATACGGATTGAATTTACAACCTTTTCTTTTTTCTTTCGTTTTGCCCTGCCGAGGCGTGCTGTCAAATATTTTGCGATACCGGAAAGCAGTCATTTTGAACTAGGACTAGGACTAAGTAGGAGTAGGAGTAAAAGGAGTAGGCCTACAGTGTTTCCGAATCCACCGTCGAGAGCAGTCTGTTTTTCAGTCCGTTTGACTTATTTGAACTCCGACAGAGATTTTGATAAGTCAAGATAGATCTAATCTACGTGATCTATCTTCTAGAAATTGAGGTAGATCTATATGTAGAGTCTAAAGCCATTTGTTCTAAGCTAGAGCCATCTGTTTAAAAAATGAAGGCGAAATATGACAATAAGTGACAACTCCACTAATAAAGACAGAGCAAACACGTGACGTTTCGGGTAAAACCTTTCGTCAGACAACAAACGAGAAATATCTAGAATCTAGATCTAAGCACTACCTCAGGCATCACACAATGCGATGTCAGAAGAAAAACATAAAGGAGAAAGAAAGAAAGAAAAAAGAAAATCGATCTAGTTTTCTAGACTCTAGATTTGTAGATATAGATCTAGATTTGTTTAAAGATAAAATACAAGTAGATCTCGATCAAGATTATATATATCTAGACTACAGTGGTAGATCTAAGTCAAGATAGATCTACTATCTTCTAGAAATGGAGGTAGATTTAGATCTAGAGTCGAGAGCCATCTGTTTTAACTTACACTTACAGTCAGTTTCAATGTAGATCCCAATCAAGATTCTAGACTACCGCGTAGATCTAGATTTCTAGTCTAGATATCAAAATTTGATATCTACTTTAGATTTAATCGAGATCTAAATATTTATAAGACTAAAATAAAAGATGTAGAGATCTAGATCTAGATTACTACTAGTATTAAGATGATTGAGGATAGAGATCAAGATATATGGAGATTCAATACATAAAAGAGATCAATATCTAGATCTAGGTTTTCTAGAGATCTAGATTAAAGAGGCCCATCGGTTTCTATGCAGATTGAATGTGTAATAGAGATTTTGACTAGAAGTAGATGGAGGTACAGTGTAAGAAAGGAGTACCGCACCACTTTAGATCTCTATTTTGTTATTGTGTTGCTGTTCAAAATAGAGACTGAGACTACAGGCAGATGGAGGTGCAGTCTAAAAAGAAGTAGCAGAAGTTGAGACATAATATTTTGTAGTATAGAGATCTAATATCGGTACCTATAGGATCTTAAATAGAAGATGTTATTATTTTTCAGACCATGGTCAAGCGAAAATCAAGTCTCGGACGACATACTGTTCGGAATTCCAGGCCAAGGATGGTGGCAAATGAAATGCCGAACCTCATCCGACTACGCAGACTGGTTTATTTAAGGGAAATGGTCACTCATAATGGTCTGTGCACAGCTGTTTCCTCCGTGACATAGACACGTTGGCTATTTTCCAAGTGAACAGCAAGCTAAAGGACAGGTGGATACCTTTCCTCTATTGGCATTTCAAAAATGTGCCATGCTGCTTCAGTACAGCTAACATACCTGGAGTAAGTTACTGATTTCGTCCGCATTCCCCAGTAAAGGGGGTAACACAATCTAGAATTTCTTCCTTTAGTTTGTTTGATTTATGGGTGTCCGTTATTATCGTGTTTGAATCAATGTATGCTTATCTTTCACGAGTTTTCGTCTTTTTCCTTTGTGTCAAATTTGTGTTTCTCCTGTTGGAAATGTCTGCGTCATCCAACTTCACGTAGAACGGGTAACCATGCTAGTCATAAATAACACTGAAAGTCCGTTTTGTTGTTGAAAGTTCATAGTCAGTACCTTGAATTTTTGTTAGTATGTGAAGTTTGGAGTGATTTGGTCATTGAGTTTATCTAAATAGCTACCGGTATGTAAAATAACGTGTAAACACGCAATCAGAAAGATTAAGAACAGAAAGTAGCAGGACCGGATGATTTACTTAGAGGCACTGAAAACAAACACAGAGTGCTCTGTTTCTATGTTACATAGCCTTTTCACAAAGATCTGGGAAAATGAAGAATTTCCTAATGACTGACAATTCACTTGGTAAGTCAAGATACAACACATCTGCAATTTTTGATTACTTAGTAGCTAGTTTATCAACTTCCGTCAAGAACGTATTAATTTCTTTATTTCGTTTGTAGACAGGGATGGGTATAAAACAATAAACAAAATGCATATGTATCACATTTAGTCTAAAACAATTTGTCTCAAATCAAACAACAATTTTCTTTTGATACACGTAGGCCTACTGTGTCAAATCAATCAGCTAGATCTATTTCAAAGTCAAGGTAAGCAGTCGGGGATTGAAATATCTTTGTCCCAGTTCTTTTCTCTTACTTTGATACTACTAATGGAGTGTAATTACTGTAATAATACCCTATGTTGAGCATACAGTAAAGAGGGTATTCTTTACAAGATCAAACTCGAAATACGCTATAAAATCAAAATTGTATTACAATGTCTTTTCCTCTATAGTTATAAATTGATGAGAATGGCCAATTATATCAATATCAATTTATGAAAGCAAAACATCCAATTCTTGAGCACCTAAAATCTTGACTTCTGAAGGCATTCAAAGTTCAACTGGAGTACGGTACTCCAGCAAAAAAAAAAATACAAGAACTAAACCATGATGAAGTACTACACTTACAATAATCTTCCCTTGCTCTTTCCTTAATTCTCTCCAGTACACTTAATCTTCCTCTCCCGACGCTTTCATCAGTCTCATAATTCAGAACCAAATAGGAAGAAAACGTAGCCAATCCAAATTAAGTTACACCACAGCATGCCACACCACGTGTGGCTTTCATCATCTATTTCAATTGCTCCTACTCCTATTCTACATTAAAAATGGTCTGTTTTTTTCTTCAATTTGATTTTACCTTTTGTGACAAGTTGCAAGACAGTGGAACATTAAATTGTGTGTCAAATCTGAAATAGGACTTTGGTCATTGCACTTTCTTAGCCTCCTTGGCAAGCGCAGCCCTGTCCTCTCTGTCCATGATGACGTAGTTCTCACAGGCGGCTAGCAGCTGGAGAACGCTGATGAAGTTCTTAGCCAGAGACAGTGGGCAGCAGATGATGGTGACAAGTTTGACGAGTCCCACACCGAGAACAGGGACTGGAAGATAAAAAAAACAAGAGGAAAACAAAATGTTTATCAAATGTTTATCAAATAATATATACTCACCGACAAATGTTACGTGAATAAATACATTGCTAATATTGATGAGATGGAATCAGTGTCATAAATACATGTAATAAATGTTAAAAATTTTTATCATCAGGGTATGGAGTGAAATCATGCATTTATGAGTTCTATTCAGGAATTTCACTTGATCCAGAGCAAATTGCATTTTGAAGGTTTTTTTGTGTGTTGCCATAAAAATTATTAAACAGCAAATAGAAATAACTTATCTTATATCTAACTAGAGAATTCATTTTTAAAAATGAATTTATCTCATATAAATATGAGTAGAACATCGCATCAAAATTCAATTATCAAGCTAAGTTACAGCCAGATATTGGGCTGCAGTTGTGACTGGTGGACGACCGGACATAGGACAGTCATGACACTTAAGTCATGAAAAGCATATTGACCCTATTTTCTGATGATTATTTTGGTTTTGTTGAAAAGTACTCATCCACAATCTGCGGTGATCTAAGGGTGAACTAAGAGGAAACAGCAAGACAAATGAAAGACATGTGAATAGGTAAAACATATATCGGTAAGAAGTGACCAGTGAGACCTACCAGGAGCATCTGCCAATCACCCACTGCCCTGATGAAATTAATTTCAATTTTCCATCCACAGCTTTTTTCTGTCTTACTTTTGTTGTTTTACATGAATTGCTGCATAAAACAACTTGGCAGTGGATACACCTATCCTTGTCCTAATCGACTCCGTCCAAACTTACCCACAGGGCCGGTAGTGAAGTAGCACAAATAGAGCCCACAGAAAAATAACTCATTTGCCGAACACATGGTGAACAGGACTGCCTGGAGAAGAAATATTGACAATGTCATATGAATGGAAGTATACGCAAAATTTTCAAACCGGAAAATATTTCAAGAATTTACTGAATGAATTTGATAAATGAGACGTCACTAGGGTTTAGTTTGTTTAATTGGAACTGAATCATCTACCATTTGCGGTGATCTCAAGGTGAATTAAAAGAAAACAGCAAGGTGAAAGGATAAGTAAAAGGAAAGAAGTAGAAACTACCAGCAGCACCTGCCAACCCCCGACTTCACCAAGGAGGAAAGAATAGAAATGGGATGTTTTAGGTATAGCCCTTCTTCAGACAACAGATGATTAATATCTACACACTTTTACAGTAGTAGATGATAACACACAGAGAATTATTTTTTAAAAGAGGAAAATTGTAAGTGTCGTGACACACCACTCAAGTCAAAACCTCTCACCTAGAATATCATCTAGGCCTACAAATACCAAAAATTTGAAATCTCTAATGTCTTGTTTTATGAATAAAACCATAAATATGGATTTATCTTTGTGACAATGAGGGAATCTAAATTATTTACATTATTACTGTCTTTTTAATATGAAAGCAATCAAATTAATACCAGACCTGCTAAGCTTTAAATAATAATAATAATTAATAATTCTTAATTTATTTAGTGCTAATAAAGTAATAATAATATCCATACAAATATGCTCAAAGGCGTTTTACTATGACAGCGTGATATGGAACATTATGATTCAAGCAGGGCAACAATGATTGGTAATATAGTACTACTAGTACATACCTAGATAATAAATAATACATCAAAAACACACTTAAACTATAACAATATTGCATTCAACTTAGTGTATCGAATGCAGAACAAAAAAAAAGTTCTGTTTTCAATGCTCTTTTGAAAGAGTCAAGTGATTTGGAATTTCGTGTATGAGGTGGCAGAGAGTTCCTGACACTGACAGCTGGCTGGGCCAGAAATGTTAATTTAGATTTTGACATTTTACTATCAACAAGTGATAAGGCATTACAGAATCTAAGCTGCTGACTTGGACCATGAACAGTAATAATAATAAGTGATTTCAGATACTCAGGGGCATCATCATGGTAAACGCATTTAAAAACAAGACAAGCCAATTAAAAGTCAATTTTCTTCTCCACCAGTCACCAATGAAGCGACTGCAGGACAGGTTCAATGTGATCTCGCTTTTTTGTTTTCATCACAATTCTTGCGGCCTTGTTTTGTAATAATTGAAGTCTATGCAGCGCCCTGGTAGGCCATAGAGAAGATAATTGCAATAATCCAGATGACAAGTTACTAGTTTCAACATCTAGGACGTCTCTAATATGGCTTCTCCTTTTGAGAACGAAATGTATGGTTTGAGATACTTTCATTCTGTGGTGGTTCATATCTAACAATTCATCAAAGTGAAATCCCAAATTCCTAACAACTTGAGGGTTCTGAATACGTATGTTGTCGAAGGCTAGTTCATTGATGATTGTTTTACTTTAGTGTCTTATCGTCACCCATGATTTGATGTTGAGAACACACTTGGCGATTGTCTCTGGTGTTGTTTCACTGTCATTGGACGACAGTGGAAGGTAGAGCTGAGTATTGTCAGCGTAGAGATGTAGAGACGGTGTTGGATTTCATGCGATGTAATGATGTCACTTAGTGGCATTGTGTAAAGTAGGAACAAAATAAGGACTGGGGAGCATCAAATTTGAGTAATGTCGGGTTCATGATGACTCGCTGCTTTTGGTTTGTCTGGTAGCTTGAAAAGCACAGCACACAGGTTAACTTTGGAGACCAAAGGGTAATCTCAACTGTATGAAACCAAAGTTGTTGCACTTTCAATATCTGTAATCTTAATTGTACAAAACTATTCCCATCCCTCAAAATACTCAGTCGAGTCAAAGACAAACAAAAATAAATAAAGTAAAATTCTAAAACAATAACAATTATCCATTTTTTCTAAATTTATTGATAATCCAATTTATCTTTTCTTTTATGAGGACTATAGGACACAAATTTAGTTTTTCAAGTTCATAATACTTTACTAAAGTAAAAGCCGTAAGTCAATGTTCACAAGAGCTTGACTAAATGATCGGCGGGCATGGAAAATCGACTTATATTTTATAATGTGATTTATGAGTTATCACCCTTTATGATTGTGATTGGCAGAGGGAGTCAATAAGAGTTGGATTTGTTTGTTTTATTGTATTTTACCCCGTCCACCACATGCTGAGAGCATAGGAAAGGAAGAATGAAGAGGAAACATTAAAATGAAAGAAAAAAAAATAAGAGTAAGGAAAGAAGTAGAACCTACCACTTACACCGACCAATTGCCGCCAGTTGGACTCCAGTTTCCGATAATATTAGTAAGTGCACCCAAATCAAAGTACATGTAGCTCCATTTCCTTAGTTCACTCTTAACTTTCTACCAAGAATATGTGTACCTTGAAAAAACAATCAATATGTAGTTACTAGTAGTAGTAGGCCTACTAGTGGTCCCACATGTAACTGTAACATCTCTCTGTCTCTCTGTCTCTCTCTCTCAAAATCTGTAACGGTGTAGACCAGACAAAATAAATTATTTTGAAGAATTAGCTAACAGGGAAGTACAGGCAAGGAAGTTAACTCATACAAAGCAAGAGCGACAATCTTCTTACCACAAAAGAGAAATAAAGGTCTTGTTGGAAGGAACACACCTCAGAACTGCTGAATCAAATCGACCACAACCCCGAAAACAGAGGAGGCAATTGAAGACCTAGATGTAGCTACAGATTCGCCAACACCAACAGAGATTCCACACGCAATCGGAAAGATTAAGAACGGAAAGTAGCAGTATACCTGGAGAGGCACTGAAAACAAACACAGAGTGCTCCGTTTCTATGATTGTGACATAGCCTTTTCACAAAGATCTGGGAAAACGAAGAATTTCCTAATGACTGGAGTGGAAAGAGGGTCATATTGTCAAATTACCTAAAAGGGAGACCTCAATGAGTGCACCAACTAGAGGGGGACAATGCTTCTCTCAGTTTCAGGAAAGGTTTTCAACAGGAGTATTCTTGAAAGACTAAAAAGGGCAATCGGTGCCGAACTACAAGATCAGCAAGTAGGATTTAGACAAAATAGATCATGTACTGACCAAATAGCCACATTGCGCATCATTGTTGAGCAATCACTAGAGTGGAATCCACCACTACATATCACTAATCTATGGGAAAGAACTGGAGAAGTATCAGCTGAAACACTGAACGAATAAAGAGCTAAGAAGATCTCTTCCATTCAGCCACTAATAAAGCAAAGAAATAAATCTGCCATCAGAGAAATTTCTAGAACATTTGAAAGGCATCAGTGGTTCATATTTCATGCATATCCATAAAAATTCTTTAAAGCACAAATTCAAGGTACACCACCTCCGGGATAGGAAGCTAGTCCCAGTCTGTCATAAGTTTTACTTCCCAGCTGTTGCTGGTATGGTACCAACTTGCATCTGGATTGAGAGGGAAAATGTGTGTCAAAAGCATCTGTCCCTAGGGACACAACATCAGTACTAGATTGCCCGAATACAACAATCTACACACAATGTCATGGCCAATGTGGATACGGATACTCACCTTGTTGTGATAATAATGTCGCAGGATTGGGTTGGCTGACAGGTTTATCATTTTGTGGCTGCCACCTCTGATGGCAGACCTGGAAAGTGTTAAAGAGAGTGTCAGTGTGGATTATTTTATATCACTGTTTATCAGTCTATTCTATCCATAAATCTCTTATAACATTGCAATTTGAGTATATATACGAAGGAAATGTTATTCTGAGTAATCTGAGGGAAGCATTTACAAACTCTTTCGGAATAATGATCTTAAAACTATTTTTGCATTTCTGAAAGAAATTGGAGTAACGATATGTCGACAGATCTAGAATACTAAATACGTATCAATTTTTAACACATTGACTATATTTTTAAAATATTTACAAATATTTACGAAAACTTTTGATTTTTTAAATTAAAGTGCTTTATGTTGTGCCTGGACTAGTCAGCTACGAACCCTGAGATCACCGCCATGGTGGACAGGGTTACTTCAAAGAAACAAACAAACAAAGCAATTTGAGTTTCATAGAACCTACCTCTGGGCTCATAGCACTATACTATAGTAAATGAAGTTCCTTACAGCCATTACAGCCCATAGAGCTTATCCCAGTTTCAATGGCGTGAAGCGGAACAGGTGACAATAATCATCTCCTGGCCAGGATGCTAGTCTGGGCCAGGTTTTTACTCCCAAGCTAGTGCTTATACCCATTTACACCCGGGTAGAGTGGGGAAAATGCGTGTTATTGTTAAATGTATTTCCCAAGGAACACATCGTCGGACCTAGCTTTGCTGGGATTTGAACTCAGGGCCTCTTGATCCCCGGTCCGGCAGCCTAACTGCCCGGCCACTAACGCCACTCTTAGCACTAGACAATCTCAGAAATTCAAGAGATTCTGGGAGTTTCCAAAATTCTAGTAGGAGGATCAATGCCATTTTCCCCCTTCACATAAAAAAAAAATTTTTCAAGTTCATTACGATATTATTTATACATCAAAACAATATTTACTGTGCTTGAAAATTTGTATGGAAGTTAAGTATGGAATGGAAGCAAAAATCAACAGCGATGTTAATATTGTACTGCGCTTGCCATCCTGCTCGCCTGATTGCAAAGTACAACAAAACACAGCAAACATTGCAGGAATTTAGTCTGCCATATATTATAGCCTATTGTCTATGTGAGTAGAGTAAAAGTAAGGTTCCTTCTCAAGGCAGTTACGGCCCTTAAAGCTGGAGCTTATCCAATAGCGGGAAGCGGAACAGGTGATAATAATCACTTCCTAGGCAGGACACAGGTTTTTATCCCCAAGCTGGCGCTTGGTGTCGGCCTAGGAACCCGCCGCCTGAGAATCTAGTCTGCCTAAAAACTTGCTAGTTTCGTACAACGGAATTTTTCTTATATAAAACTACACCCTTAAGACCTCGCTACTACAGCCCGGTCCGTCTTAGAACCCTGTCTGATCATGAGCTGAGAATCATGAAAAAAATATCCACTCAATGTGACTCAATTTAATGCTAACAATTGCCGATGACATGTGATATGTTACAAGTGAATCATAGAAAGACCGGTGGAAAGTCTATTGCATTGGTCTAGACACTAGTAGGTGTTACAAACATGTCACACAGGTGCCAGATGTCAAATGACAATGACAGACACGAGGAAGGCTCAACACCCACTCTGTCCATCTTTCCTAGCCACCTGTGACCATGCTTTGGCACCTCAGACACTACAGACGATCGAAGATTATATAGCTATTGCGTTTCAAAACATTGAGGCAAAGCTATTATGCGGTTCACATTGCAACATCAAAGACAGATGACCGGGTAAGGACAGCCCTCTTATTGTTGTGAGTTTTCTCAGGCCGTCTTGCATTCGTGATCAACTTTCCTCCATTCTGATTGGCTGAAAAATGAATGCCCAATCACATAGTGTTTTTTGTATGGAAGTAATTGTATGTACATTGTTTTGAAGTCATAAACTTTCAATTTGTTCAGCTCGCAAATCTACCTATGTTCCAAATCAGCAGCTTAGATCTTTTACAAAAAAGTTTTGTCATAGAGGGCTCCTCCCCCCCCCCCAGGGAGTCTATGATTTTCTGAAAAACTGAGAACCTACCAAAAAAAACTTTTTTTCTTGCACAACACTGAGTTAGTTAAGGGTGATAAGGACCGGAAATATCAAATTTTCCGTGGTGTTTCTAGAGAGCCAAGTTTTATTTTCAATGGTGTTGAAATCGATACTAAGGTAAAAAATGGTTGAAATGAATATTTTATTTATTGTTTTTACATGAGTTACATAGGAAAAAACGAATTTCAAAGGCCGTTTTCTCATTAAAAGTCTTAAAAATGTACATGATTCACAAAAACACCCCTATACTATTAACAATAACAATGATTCCAATCTTTTGAATTTTCTACATTCAACTGAACGCAAGTAGCTGCATGTTATTTACATTGTATTGAAGGATGGAGAAAATGAGGAGCGGGGGGGGGGGGGGGGGGTATAACACGAAGAGTAAGTTAAGTAGGACGTTTCCCCCCTCTTTTCCCCCTGCCCCTCCCCCCCTTTTCCCCCTGCCTTCCCACGTCCTTGGAATGTCTATTGGTTGTAGAGGATACAGTAGCCCTATTTATCTTTTTTTCCTCTACTATATATCTGTTTTCTTGTTTTGTTTTTGTTTCAGACAGTGACAGCAAATTTATACGATTCTAATCTATGTTTTGAAATATGGCATCTCTGCCGTCTGTATCCTTATTGTCTAAGAAAAGGGAAACATCATCTAAAAAACAGGCAGAATGTGGGGACAGAATGTGTATCCTACATAACTTAAATCATAGTGATTATGGAGAAATCAAAATCATTACTCTAAAACGTTGGGAGACTATTGAGAAATCCAAAGAGAAGCGACGCCTTGCAGAATGTGACAGGGAAAAACAATTGTTGATTTGTGAAAGAATACCAACTTTATTTGACCCTATTCATCATGGTTTTCATGAATACTGTTATAATTCATTTACCAATTTAAGGAACATTAGAAAAAGACATAAAATGTCTGACAAAGAAAGTGAAGCTGGTTGTTCTGGTGGGAAAAGAATTAAGAGTTCATCATTAACTTCCACAGTTCTGTTGCCTTTGCACTGTCTGTTTTGTGAAAATATTACAAAGTCGGTCTCTGGGAAAAGGGGAACCAGACAAAGAGACAATCTAGTCAAATGTGTTACCAGAATAGCTGAGAAATCCATAAAAGAAGCAGTGGATAGGAAAGCGGACTCCAAACTCGCAGGCCAAGTTGGAAACATTGACCTCATAGCTAAAGAGGCATGGTACCATAACAGTTGTAGAAAAGCATACACACGCAAAGAGGAACGGAATGTCCATACATTACACTGTTCGGAAGAGGAGCGAACACAGACGGAAACTAGAAAAAGGATTCAAGCTCCTGAGGAAAATACACATTATCAAGCATTTCAATACATCAGCAAATATGTGGAGGAACATGTCATTGAAAGAGCTGACGTTGTGCGAATGACTCTGTTGAAAGAGATGTATTGTAATTATATGCAAACAAATTTCCCAGAGTTTTACAACAAGAACTATAAAACCTATAAGCTTAAAGATGAATTAAACAATCACTTTAAATCTAGAATTAGGTTTTGGCAAAGGTATGCCGGCACAAGTGACCTTGTGTACTCTGACGAGATTCCAACTGGACAGGCGGTTGGTGCTGCTTTTGAAAATGCTACTTCCGAAGAAAGGACAATTATAGAAGCTGCTATGATAATACGTCGTGCAGTATATTATGATGGCTTCAAAGAAAGTAAAATGTTATCCTGGCCACCTACAGACAGAGATCTTCGCTCAGAGTGAGAGACGGTAGAAAGTTGTCAACGTTTTTAAATTTTCTTTACTCAAAGGATGACAAACTGAAATCAAATCGATGCCAGCGCCGTGCCATGTCTACAGGCCAAGATATATGTTACAATGTCAGCAAAGGTGAATGGAAAATGCCTAAACATATCTTGATAGGAATGAGTGTACGTCATCTTACAGGGAATACACAATTAATAAACATCCTTAATCGCCACGGGCACTCAGTCTCCCACTCTTTCCTACTTGAACAAGACAAATAAAGCTGTCCTCATGCACAAAGTTGATGATGTATCACAGTATCAGCTCATCTGAGTCCTGCCAGGGAAAGACAACACATCCACATAATAGTTGGCAATGCTGTCTTTCATACATTATCGAGTTTACCAGACACGTTTGGTGAATTAGCCCACAATTTATTTTGCACACTTTCCAAAGTTGCCAAAGTCCACTTTCTCACAGACTACAAAGATGAATCCATCAAATCAATGGAACGTCTGCGAAGAGGTGAATCTCAGGCTTACACAGTACGAGGATCTTCCACAAAGCTTCCATGAGACTGAAAGTCCTTTCTTATGAATGATGACAATAAAAAACAACTTACTTATACAGTTCCTGCTTGATGAATGGCAACAAGATACGTATGCAAAGCTCTTGCTGAACAGAGAGATATTCTTTGCATGTGACTATATGTGCTTTCTGCTCACCAGTCTTGATGGAGAAACAACGGATTCAAGACCTATTCAAAACCTTTCATCCAGCCATGAAGAAGCAGACACACTCATAATCCTTCACAGTGTTTACGTTGACAAGACAACAATCACTACTGACACAGATATCATCATCCGTTCACCAGATACTGATGTCTTTCTCCTACTCATTGCATTCTGTCAAAGATTCACGCACACTTTATATTTTGACACAGGGACGGGAAACAAAAGAAAGATGAGCCACATTCAAACTCTCTGTCAGAAAATCCAAATTAGCGTACAGGATTCTGTCCTCGGACTTCATGCTTTCACTGGCTGCGATGTGAATAGTGCTTTTGTGCAGAAAGGAAAAGCAAAGCCTCTTAATCTTCTTATGAAAAATCCAGAATATGCACTCGCTTTCAAAGAATTGGGGAAGTCTGAAACAATATCTGATGATTTATTTTGTCAGCTGGAGAAGTTTGTATGTCATCTGTATGTCATCCTACTCGAGCACAAATAAACTTCGGCACGATCTTGTACGTCAAAAATATGTAGTGAAAGGACAAGGCCTTCTTTCAAGCTTTGAAGGGTTTGGCATAAGTTTGCTACCACCATGTAGGGCAGCTGTCCATATGCATAGCCTGAGAGCAAACTACCAATCAATGATATGGAAACAAGCTGACATTGATCAACCGGTTATTCCAAATCCAGAGGGTCATGAATGGAAGAAAGATGACAACGGGATGCTGTCTTTTGATTGGTGTGAATACCTCGTCCCTCAACAGCTTGCTGATATACTCTCTGCAACGGAAACAACCCAAGAGCAAGTTTAGATAGTGATGAAGAAGACGACCAATTCGACATAACCAATTGTGCAGACGGACAAGACGCCATAGACTCAGAAAGTAGTGAAGATGAGGACTGTGATTAGTCAAAACAAGTAATGCCCTTTATGATAGATAGCTCAACATGGAATGAATACAAATCTTTTTTTTACTTTTTTTCGGCATTTTTGTTGTTTTCAAAGCTTTTTTTTTGGCAACACGTAAATAAGCGTTGTTTCCAAATTCTTAGCAAGTCATCAGTGAAAGTTTTGTACCATGTACTCGTACTTGTATTCAATTAGTTTTTCTAACAAAGAGTTTTTTGTGGGTAAAAAACTATTAACTAGGAATGACTAGATCTATTGATCGCTGTACATTTTGGTCTCCAATACTATTTTTGTGAACTGTTCACATTTTTTGAAAAGGGTTTTTTTTTCACAGAAAGCACATATCATGTACTTCAGAATATCATAATGGTATAAGTTCCTAGGGAGCTACGAGGGGGAGATTAAGTGGCCCAGAGCCTCTAAGGTTGATTTTTTCTTCAAATCCCTAGTCTCGCTTAAACGTGTCTCTTCCGCTATATAAATCAAGTATTTTTTAAAAACAATATATTGTGTGTGTGCAAAAGTATAAACTTTTCATCATTTGAAGTTGAAGTGGCCCACAGACTAACTTGAGAGAAATCGAATCAACTGAGGTGAGACATTAATTTAAGAAAAAGTTAAAACCCACCTGTTTTCCACACAGCCATAAGGCCCACACAGATTCATATTCCTCACTATACAGTAGTCGCTGGATAAACACACACGCCCTTTGGGCGCTGAGAAAAGTGTGTTTATGTGTACCATGTCTTTATGCGATATCACTGGGAGATAACTCTTTATTAAAGGTAAGAATAAGATGTCAGGGATTATTATTGATTATGCCCTTTGGTTATCACTATCCAGGCACATTAGCTTGTTCTTTCTTTTTTTTTGGCTTCTCTGCGTTTTTGTTGTTTTTCTTTATTGTTGTTTTTTTTGTAATTCGCCATCTCGTAAAGCAGATCAGAAGTCATACAAATTTTCGGAATATATGCTTTGGTTCTCGTCTCGGCTTTGTAAAAGAAGTGACTGCGCAAAGGTAGATCTAGATCTATCAATAATTTTCATGCCCAAAACAAACCCTCTAACTATGTACACTTGACCTCGAGAGCCAATCACTCATGGTCTGTGCACATTAAGCCCTACCCTCATACTGAGTCATACCATTGCTCTCTTTCAGTAAGTGTGTGCATCACCTGTCACTGTCACCGATCGTCGTAGTATTCGTAGTCTATTCCATTGCATGAATTCTCCGCTCACTGCCACAGTTAATCAGAACGCATCTGGCTTGATCGATAAATTTGCATTCCACAGAATAATGACCAGGACTTGGGCAAGGACCGCACCTAGATAAATCTGTCTTAAGTCCGTTTTGTCAGTTTTGTCGCAGAATTTAACTTCCACTTGAACCGTACCGCACTAAGACACAAGCATCTTAAGACTGATATTAACGATTCATTTCAAACATGGAATCGACAGAGGTTGCCTGTGTTTGTGCTCCATCAGACAGAAGAAACATAAAAAAAGATTACTGAAAGGGCAGTTTTTAATTTATCGTCTATACGAGGATCTCAGATGTTATTGTTATCCACATAAATTTTTTGGTTATTAATATTATAGAATGAGCATAGAAAGCTTTGATGCTCTTCTACTGATTGTTGGGCCTTCTAATCTATTACTTTTCAGGATACAAAATTCAGAAAGAGTGTACCTCCAGAGGAACGGCTCTCTGTAATGCTTAGGTAAGTGTAAATGTGTGAAAAAACCTTCCCCAGTTCACTTTCCTCAATCCTTCTCTAGATTCTGTTCAGAATCAGAATCAGAATTGATAATTCGCAAAAGGCATTTTGCCCATGAATGCGAATATAGTGTTACACTTCACAGTTCATATTCACACATTTTCACGTCCAAGCACACGTTTAAATTGGTCAACAGATAAGTTGTTGATGACTCTATTTGGCAGGGCATTCCACTCGCAGATGGTTCGAGGAAAAAGCTGTGTTTGTAAATGTTGGTCCGGGTATGTGGGTTGATGAATTTTTGCTGGTGATGATTTTTTGTTGAGCGAGTATATTCATTGTTGCGTTGAGAAAAATAAGTTGGGATTTTCACGGTTGATGTGTCTGTGTTTATTGCTTTGTAAATATGTGTGAGGCGAGAGTGTTTTCGGCGGGTTTCAGAGAAGACCAGTTCCTGTAATGCTTGAGTCACGCATCCTTGTTCTCTTGACCAGCATTTTTTTACAACTCGCTGCCCGTCTCTGTACCTTTTCAATTTGGTCAATTTGGTATTGATGGTGTGGATCCCATGCAGCACTAGCGTATTCTAGCGTCGGCCTAACAAGTGCTGTGTATGCCTGAGATTTAATTTGCATGGGGCATTGACGCAGGTTTCGTGGATAAACCCAAGGCATCTATTTGCTTTTGATGTGATTTCATTTATATGATCATCCCATTGGAGTTTGTTGTTGAGGCAGACTCCCAGATATGGTATGCTTTGATCATGTTCCAGATGCTCGTTCATGAGGGTATAATCATATATGACTGGCTTTCGTTTTGGTGTAATGTTCATCACATAGCACTTGGATGGATGGAATTTCATATGCCACTCTTCAGTCCATTTTTCAAGGATTGACAGATCTCTTTGAAGGTTTTCTGCACTGGCTTTGTTTGTTATTTCTCGAAACAACAGGCTGTCGTCCGCAAACAGTTTAAGATTTGTATCAGGGGACAGATTTTTCCCAATATCATTTATGAACATTAAAAAACAGAGAGGTCCAAGGACTGTGCCCTGGGGACTCCAGATAGGACATGACAAGGTTCGCTTGATTTTCCTTCTAGGATTACTCTTTGTGTCCTACCACGGAGCCAACTTTCAAACCATTTCAGGAGCTGTTGGTTGTTTGTTTCATTATCAGATATATCGTTGGTGTTTCTTATTCCATAATTCTCTAGTTTTTGGAGGAGGCGTTGGTGGGGTACAGTGTCAAAAGCCTTACTAAAATCAAGGATTAGTAGGTCAACCTGTTTTTTGTCATCTATTGATTTAGCTATCGACTCAAGTGTTGATATAAGTTGTGTTTCACAGGAATGGTGCCTACGGAATCCATATTGGTAGTCTACCAGTACGTTGTTTTCTTCCAGGTGGTTCATTATCATGTGTGCTATGATATGCTCCAGTACTTTGCAAGAAATTGAAGTTACGGATACTGGGCGGTAGTTCGAAGCAATGTCACGTCTTCCTTTTTTATAAACAGCTGTGATGTTTGCTGTTTTCCAATCTTCTGGCACGAATCCGGTATTGATTGATTGTTGGAATATTGTGCAAAGATATGACGCGATCTCATTTGCTGTTTCTTTGAGGATTTTAGAGGGGATGTCATCTGGTCCTGTTGCCTTATTCAACCTCACTCCAATCCCCACCCTCTCTCTCTCTCTCTCTCTTTCTCTCTCTTTCTCCCTCCCTGATCGCTTTTTTAAAATTTCCTTTAATGAACAAATAAAAATTAATGCACAAATTAATTGAATACGATCTAAGAAGAGGATAATCAATGATCTTAACTGGATCAAGATCTGAATCAAATCTCACAAAGAGGAGTTAGAAACTAATATTTGTCGAAAATAAAATTCAAATTAGGCCCGTTCAATTCAATCATTCATTTACACACTCGCTCACCCATCCATTCATTGCAGATTAGTTATTGATTTGTTGCTTTTATAAGGGACCATTAAAATGTATTTAAACATCATAGCCTAGAGCTGAGATGGCTGAGAGTGAGAGCCTTCATTGAGTGTATAAAATGGCTCTGATTAGGAGCTTGACGCCGATTGAGTGTTAGATCTCGAATTCGTTAAATAAGATTCGGGGCATGGTCGTTCAAAATGAAATGATTGACTATGAATATGATCAAAGTCAGATGTGGCTGAAGCTGAAACCGGGTAACGTTGGTAAGGGCCCCAGGGTGGGAGAATCGTGTTTGTTGGTAGATGACTTGTCTATGTTCAACACTGTGCATGATTCTCATAATTTCCATTTTTGCCTCAAATCTTTGTTCAGAGCTCATCCTTTTGAAGGCAGGTAGAAGTAGACACATTAAAAAACTTTTGTCCTCGTCAATACATGTGTCTTCCTTGTTTTCACTTTTTTCTTTTAAAATGTCAAGTAAGGCCTGTTCATACCATATTGCCTTTTTCTTGGGACGGCCAGAACTGATTGGAGGGCGTGACACTTGTTCTGTGCATTTTGTCACATCATCAAGATTTGATGTGTTGTCATCAACCTCAGTAGTACTGCCATCAGCTTCAAAGCCTTCCTCCGGACATTCCTTATGAGATCCCACATAACACGTTGTCTTTCTCTCTCCAAGACTGGATAAGAGGAAGAGCATCTGGTCAAAATAAATGTATTTCCTCCCTTTTACTGGCTGCCTGTCCTGATATGCATCTCTTCTGCTCTCTCAGTTCTTGAAGGAAACAATTGCGCAGATTTGTCCACCTTTGCTGGATTTCTCTACCTGAAACGGAATGCAAACACAACGTTACTTAGACAAGCAGATATAATATGGACTTTTAGTTAGAAACACACAAAGAACTGAAACAGCTATGTGTATTTGATACAATATTATCTTAAATTTCAGATATCTAGCGACTGGGTGCAGTATAGTGTCTCTTCACTACGAATATAATCTCCTTGGCCTTGAAACAATCCGTGAAATCATCAGGCATGTTTGTGAGAATTTGTGGACATGCCTTGTACCGCTCTACATGCCAGAAATGGACGAAGATGCATGGTTGAAAACTGCCAGTAAATTTTACAGAAAGACAGTTTCCAAACAGTGTCGGGGCAATTGACGGAAAGCACATTCGAATTCGTCAGCCAAACAGCAGTGGTTCTCTGTTTTACAACTATAAGAATTTCTTTTCAATTGTGCTCTTGGGTGTTGTGGATGCAAACTATTGTTTTATATCGGTAGACATTGGCTCATACGGAAGTTGCCAGTGACTCGTATGCTTTCAAGAACTCAAATTTTGGCCAGAGACTGGAAACGGGTCAGTTAAATCTGCTTTCAAAAATGGAGTTGCCTGGTGATATTGATGGTCCAAAGTTGCTATTTGTTCTGGTCGGCGATGAAGCATTTGCACTTTCAGACCAAGTCCTACGTCCTTACGCTAGAAAGAATCTAACACAAGCCAAGAGAATTTTCAATTTCCGCCTCACTCGCACTAGAAAGGATGGTAGAGCGTGCTTTTGGAATTCTGGCAAATAAATGGAGAATCTTCCATCGCCCAATTGATGTAATGTCCGTGCTCCAGCATCAGCAATGTCAAGAAGGGACTACTTTACCAAGTACTTCACCTCTCGAGAAGGTTCTGTAAGATGTTAAATAAGACGATTTAACAATGTGTAGACATGAATGAATCTATACTTTATTCAACTGCCATCAAACCGGAAATAATAACAACACATCTGTTTATGGGTAGTCTAAAAAGACGAAACAAAGCGTGAATCGCTCACAACAATATAAACGTAACACGCTTATGTTATATCGCTACATGACTCCCCCAAGCACGTCACAGTGATGATAGATAATAACTGAATATAACATAAGCTAGGTTGTAAGTTAATGTGTTCCAGTACTATCTATATCTTGCGGGTTTTATAACCTCTCTGCCTGATCGAGTCTTGACTATTCTGGGTTCCACGTTAGACTCAACTGGGCAATGACTATCACTATCACTATCCATATCAAATGTTTCATTTCTGTCATTGTTAATCTGTCCACCGTGTTCGGAGTTCTGAAATGGTATCGCCCTGTCAGGCGACCATGAAACAATCTCAGGACTAGCGAGATGAGAGTACGCAGGTTTCAGTCTGTCTATTGAGACTCGAATGGTTTTTCTTTCTTTGATGATGTCAAAGTGTTTATCAGATCGAGCCGCAACGGGAAAAGGCCCGTCGTAAGGTCTGGCTTAAAGGTCTCTGTGCGCATCGCGACGGACGTAGACCTGTTCAGCGTTGAGTAAATCTTGAGGTATATAGCTATGTGGCATGCCATGATGTGTAGGAGCTGACGGGGATAATTTCCTTAAGTTATTCTGTAGATCTTGTAGAAAACTGTTATCAGGTACCATTTTATCAACGTATGGTGGTGAAAGAAAATCGCCGGGTACGCGTAGGTTGGTTCCGTATGGGAACAGAGCAGGTGCTGCGTCGAGGTCTTCTTTCCAGGTGGTTCGAATTCCGAGTAGTACAACCGGCAGCTCATCTATCCAATGAGGGCCTGTGAGACGAGCTTTGAGGGCGCTCTTGAAGGTATGGTGAAATCTCTCTACCATTCCATTTGACTGGGGATGATAAGCGGTCGTAGTTTTAGGAGTCACGCCAAGCACTCTATTTAATTGGCGCCACAGTTCGCTGGTGAATTGACGGCCTTGATCCGAAGTAATAGAGTCTGGCACACCGAAACGAGCAATCCAGTTGCGTAACAATGCTTTTGCGCATGTGACAGCTTCGGCATTAGGAAGAGGAATGGCTTCCGGCCGTCTGGTAAATCTGTCGACAATTGTTAGCAGGTACACAGTCTTCTGATGATGGTAAGGGCCCTACTAGATCCACATGTATATCTCCGAAGCGTCTGTCAGGTGGTTCAAATGTCTTCAACGGAGTTTTAGTGTGACGACCAATTTTGCTAGATTGGCATGCATGACAGGTTTTGACCATGTTTCTTATGTCCTTTTTAATACCTGGCCAGACGTAACGAGCTGAGATAGTTCGAGTTGTAGGTATGGGTCCAGGATGGCAGAGATTGTGAAATGTATCAAAAATAATCCTTTTCCATGATGGTGGAACGATGGGGCGAGGGTGACCTGTAGAAACATCACAAAGTGTTTGAACTCCGTCTATTGGTACCTCCTTAAGTGTCAAAGAGCCTGGTTGCATCCGTAATTCCATCACGTTTGGATTCTTGCGTTGTGCTGCGGTGAAACGCTTGAAATTGACGACTGGAACCGAAGATATGGGTGAAACCAATGGTTCTGAAAAGTTCAACGGTGCACGTGACAATGTATCAGGCACGACGTTATCTGGTCCTTTTATGTATCTGATATCAGTCGTGAATTCAGCGATGTAAGAAAGTTGGCGCTCTTGTCGCGGTGATCTGTCTGTGGCGCTGGCCATGGTGTGAATCAATGGTTTATGATCGGTAACGATAAAGATTGACGTTCCTTCAATGAAGTAACGAAAATGTTTGCCAAAAGCTCACGATCAAATGTTGAGTAGCGACTTTGTGCGGGAGACAACTTCCTTGAGAAAAATGCAATGGGTCTCCAAAATCCTTGATGTTGTTGAAATAGCTCTGCGCCTACCGCAAAACTTGATGCGTCTACTGAGAGTTTCGTCGGAGCATCGTGGTAAGGGTGATGAAGAATCACAGCATTAGCGAGCATCGATTTGGCACCTTCGAATGCAGATTGGCAGTCTGATGTCCAAGTGAGTTGTTTAGATTTAGATTTGCCTTTTAGGGTTTTGGTTAAAGGTATTAACTGTTTGGCTTTGAGTCGAGGCATAAATCTGTGATAAAAATTCATCATGCCAAGGAAACGCCCAAGGGATTTTTTGTTTGTTGGAGTGGGAAAATCAGTGATAGCACGCAGCTTTTCAGTCAATGGTTTGATCCCAGTGGATGAAAGAAAATGTCCTAGAAACTGTATGGATGATTGGCCAAAAACGCATTTTTTAACATTAATAACCAGACCATTTAGTGACAATAGATTGAAAACTTTGCGTAAGTCCAACTCGTGCATCTCAGGGGTAGTGCTTGCAACAAGGATGTCATCTAAATAAACAAAACAACAGTCTAGGTTTTGTAAAATGCTATCCATAAGCCTCTGAAATGCTTGGGCCGCATTCTTTAAACCGAATGGCATTCTTATGAATTCGTAGAGGCCAAAAGGAGTGATGACTGCTGTTTTAGGTATGTCCTCTTCTGCGACTGGTATTTGATTGTATCTGCGAACAAGATCGATTTTGGAGAAGATGTATTTTCCATTAAGATTCGTGTTGAGATCTTGGATGTGTGGAAGTGGGTAACGGTCGTCTTTGGTGGCGGTGTTCAATCTGCGATAGTCTCCGCATGGCCGCCAGTCCCCATTGGGCTTTTTGACCATGTGTAAAGGAGAAGACCAGGGTGAAGACGATCGACGAACAATTCCGAGTCGTTCCATTTCATCAAATTCTGCCTTGGCTGCTGATACTTTTCTTGGTCTAGCCGATGTGCACAGCGTGCACTGGTGGGCCCGTTGTTGGAATGTAATGAATCACGCCGTGCTTATTTTCCTGAAATTCGGGAACCAGTAGGTTGGGGAATTCTTCCAATATGGCTTCATATCTAGAATGAATTCTGTGTATTCCAGAACGACCACTTTTTGTGCTACGTGCTTGGATGATTGTGTCACCGTCCAGAGAAACCAGTCTTCTGTTTGTTAGATCGATGGACAGACGGTGTTGGGAGAAAAAATCTGCGCCAAGTATAGGTTGTGTGACGTCTGCAATCCAAAATTTTGCGAAAAACATTTGGATTTGTTTAATTTCAGGGGTAAAATTAGCTTTCCATATGTGTGGATTGTTGATCCATTTGCTGCTATCAAATTAGGGCCACGAAGCTTTTTGCGATCTACCGGGTTTGAAGGATAAACCGATTCTTCGGCTCCAGTGTCAATAAGAAACGCTTTACCTGTGAAGTGGTCGGTTACAGATATGGTACCGGCATTGATCGAGTTGATAATATGTGGAGCAGATGTGGGGCCAGACGTGCCCTCTAGAATCGACTGGCCTTGGCGTTTCCTGCGATGTTGATGGGGCCATAGCACAACGTCGACCGTTGACCGTCCTATCGCATCGACGTGCTTTGGATCCAAATTTAGAATGGTAGCTGCAGAGGACAAATTGTGAATTAGTAGTAATAGTAGACCTATTGTTGAAATGTCTCTTGAAGGCATTCACGTCAACTGTCTCTTCTGACGTACTCGAGTAGGATGCTGCCGCAACTGCAGTTGGTTGAAGTAAATCAATTTCCAAAATGCGGTCAGCTGTTTTGGCCAAATCATCGAGAGTCATCTCAGGGTTCTGAGCCAGAATACGGCGGGCTTCTGTGGGCAATAGACTGAGGAACAGGGCCCGGAACAGAGTTAGTGGGGTTGAATTCAAAGATCTCATGTATTGGAGCATCTCTGTGGGTCGTTCATCCCCTAATCCATTAAGGTTCAACAATGCAGTGTCTTTCTGCAGCTGAGTTGGCTCGTATGCTTCCAATAAGGCAGCCTTGAGTGCACCATACATATCTTGTACCGGTGGATGCTCAATGCTTGATTGAACTCGCCTTGATGTGGCAGAATCTAATAGCTGGTCTACATGGTAAAACCTGGTCTTATCGTTTGTTATGGGTGGTGAGTGTGTCGCAAAAGACGCCTCCAAACGCAAAAACCATGCGGTTGCGTTGGTATTCCAAAATGGCGGAGACTTAAAGGCTGCGGCTGTTATGGTTGTAGCCGGGACAGCATTTTGTTTGATTGCCTCTGCCAGCTCGAGGATTGCCTTAGCATCCATTGTCTATGATTCTATTGTTATGAAATCAATCTATAGATCTAAAACTTACATAAATATTGCAGTGATGTCGATAGATCACGTCGGGGTCACCAATGTAAGATGTTAAATAAGACGATTTAACAATGTGTAGACATGAATGAATCTATACTTTATTCAACTGCCATCAAACCGGAAATAATAACAACACATCCGTTTATGGGTAGTCTAAAAAAGACGAAACAAAGCGTGAATCGCTCACAACAATATAAACGTAACACGCTTATATTATATCGCTATAGTTCTGTCTCTTGGCAACATGACAAAATCTAGACTATAAAAGTATGAATATGCAATTTCACTTTGTTTTTGTTTGTTTGGATTGGTTTTTTCTTTTTCTTCTAATAAATAAATAATACATTGTTCATTATTCTTGTTTGTTGTATTACAGGAACGTCTATAAAGTTAGGGTTACCATTATTGTATGTATGTTTAAAAGGACATGGGTGGAAGGGGGAAAGACCAAGATGAAGAAAAAGATGGAGAGAGAGAGAGAGAGAGAGAGAGAGAGAGAGAGAGAGAGAGAGAGAGAGAGAGAGAGAGAGAGAGAGAGAGAGAGAGAGAGAGAGAGAGAGAGAGAGACAGACAGAGAGAGACAGAGACAGAGACAGAGACAGAGACAGAGAGAGACAGAGAGACAGAGAGAGAGAGAGAGACAGAGACAGAGACAGAGACAGAGACACAGAGACAGAGAGAGAGAGAGAGACAGAGAGAGAGAGAGAGAGAGAGAGAGAGAGAGAGAGAGAGAGAGAGACAAACAGACAGACAGAAACAGACAAATATAGACAGAAGCAGTGAAAGATAGAGGGAAATGTAAATTTGAATTACCTTTGACTTTCCTGGTTTCATCCGACAAGTCTCCCCAACCACAAACGACGGATTCACACACTTCAGTCCAAGCTTGTATTTTTAAATCTCTGTTAGAATAATCTTTCATAGCTTTATTGTACAGCAAAGGCTTGCTTTCAACTGCACTTATTCATTTCTCAGTCAAATTGACATCAATATTCATGATGGTCCTTGTTCGATGTGCAAAGTATGTTTGGCGTAAACACGACCGGATGTGTGTAGGTGAATGGAACTCGGTGTCTTGTCAAATTTCAGGGCAGTTTTATCTTCGTGCGGTAGGCTGCTCTATTCTCTTACTGACTCAAGTCAGTCTTTAGTCAGACTTGTCTTCCTCAGTTTGTGACCGTTCACAACTTTTTACGACAAAAATGTTGTGTCTAAGTCTAAGTAGTGCAGTAGGGTTCGTTTAACTCCATTGTTCACAATTCCCTATAAAACAGACTTAAGTCTGACTAAAGAAAGATTTATCTAGGTGCCTTAGGACACTAGGAGGAGCAGGATCGACAGTGTAGGCCACACATGACATAGACTGTCTGACACATTCGTCTAGGTAGTGCTTGGACTCAGACAGACATTGGGACAATGAAGCTAGACATGGAAGAAGACTGACACTAGTGACACGTTTGCCCTAGACCTAGCATTGCTCGCTAAAGTGTGCCATCTGTTCTCATGTTATTGTTATTTCTGACAAAAACTCAACAAAATACTCGTTTTAAGGCCTCTAATGGATGGGTATGAATTTGCATTACAGAGAAAAAGCGTGTCTTTATACGCGTCGACCGTGTCTTTACACACTGTTATTTAGTATAAAAAATCGGTCAACGGAGGAAAGCGTGTGTTTGTGCAAAGCGTGCTTTTATGAAGTGTGCGTTCATCCAACGACTACTGTATCAGGGTGGAACACTATACAAGAACTATTTATTATTATTATGATTACCTGCATACTTTTTCAAAACATTATTTGAAGCACAGCTTCAGACCATCATAATACCATAGAACCTGGTCTACCTAAGAACTCGCTGTTTCTGTCTCCCGAGGACCAGGTTCTTAGGCGGCCACCGCTGTATATGACTTTTTCTAGGAAAAACAGTGCCAATATGATTTCTTGAACAACACAATTAGCTTTCCCTTGAAGGACAAAACATTAATTTACCCTTGTACATGCATCCAATGACTGAATATGTCAAGGGCCATGATACACTGGAAAAACAGCATGTAGCTAGAGTAGAAGTGACACAAAACGGCACACAAACACATGGTCACTATCCTGTCTGTTAACTGGTCGAGCATAGCTCCAAACTTACTTCCTGAAAAGAAACGTCATCAAAAAGAACCAGACATGTAACTGGCAAATGAAGGAAAAAAAACCCTGAAAAGAACATAGAACAATGATGGAATAGTAATAAGTAACCGATGATTTTTTTGAAATGGTGATTTTATAGGATATAAGAATATGATACAATCAAAGTTTCCTCTGAGTCTAAGCTGTGCGCATGTGCGCGCGCACACCAGGGAGAAAAGGTGTGCATAGTTGAGAAATTTCTGCGCACACAAACCTTTCTTGTCCAACCTTTATTCCCATGTACATGAATTGGAATTTTATTTTTTATCCTCAAACCTTGCACAACACCAAAAGTGTGCACACACAGACTAGAAACAATTAGAGGGAACATTGAATATTATACTTAATTTCTAATTTTAGACTTACAATCGAATGATCACCTTTGGTAATTGCTGACTGCACAAGGATGCAATGAAAAATTTGTTGTTATTTATTTTTTTATTTTGAGAAATAGTCAATCTTGAGTAGTGAATTAAATTGATTTGTTGTTGTGCTTCACTGTCATCAGGAAAGTTACATCAAAAAGCTATTTCGAGGGTTTGAACAGACAACAAAACCCTAACCAACCTTGATTGAGCAAGCGGGCCATGTGACCATCAACAGCATCAAGCAAACCGCTGACCAGGTACAAGACGCTTGCCTTGACAGGATCAGTGGGCATGTAGTAAAATGATATCAACGCAAATACTATGCGAAAGTAATCTGCATTGAGAAGAAGAAAAACAAGAATAAGTAAAATCACATGCACATATTATCCAGAGAAATGGTATTTTAAGTGGCATATTGTGTAAATGTAAGTGAAATTTCCTTCCAGGCATTGGGGGCCCAATTCAACTTTGTGAACAAAGTGTTGATCTCAAAGGAATAAACCTGGACTGGACACAACTAACGCTCCTAGTCCTAGCTGTTCTATCACAATTTTTAGCCTCAATAAAGCTCCTAGCTGTTCTACCACAATCACTAGCCTCACTAAAGCTCCTTCCTGTTCTGTCACAATCATTAGTCTCACTAAAACTCCTAGCTGTTCTGTCACAATCATTAGCCCCACTAAAGCTCATACTCATAGCAGTTCTATAACCATCTTTAGCCTCAATAAAGCTCCTATCTGTTCTATCACAATCATTAGCCTCACTAAAGCTCCTAGCTGTTCTATCATAATCAATAGCCTCACTAAAGCTCCTAGCTGTTCTGTCACAATCATTAGCCTCACTAAAGCTCCTAAGTTCTATATTAATTACCATCTTTAGCCTCAATAAAGCTCCTAGTTGTTCTATCACAATCATTAGCCTCACAAAAGCTCCTAGCTGTTCTATCACAATCGTTAACCTCACTAAAACTCCTAGCAGTTCTATAGTCTATAATAATCTTTAGCCTCAATAAAGCTCCTAGTAGTCCTAGCTGTTCTGTCACAATCATTAGCCTCACTAAAGGTCCTAGCCGTTCTATCACAATCATAAGACTCACTAAAACTCCTAGCTGTTCTATCACGATCATTAGCCGCACAAAAGCTCCTAGTCGTTTTATTAGTATTACAATCATTAGCCTCACTACAGCTCCTAGCCATTATGCCGTGGCTAGCCCCTTTATCTCGAAAAGATCTTGAAGGCATAAAGGAACTCAAAAAGCTTTCGGGACTGAGTCTGGCATGACCACTGGTCCACTGGATTCAATGAAATATTGGCGTCACTTATGCAATCACTCTCGGCACTGATTATTATATTGGACTCCACCAGGCATATGGTTTTCCTTCAAAACACGAACTAGAATATCTCTCTCACCGCACACACAGAAAGAAAGAAATAGAGCAAAACAGAAAAGAGAGAGAGAGAGAGAGAGAGAGAGAGAGAGAGAGAGAGAGAGAGAGAGAGAGAGAGAGAGAGAGAGAGAGAGAGAGAGAGAGAGAGAGAGAGAGAGAGAGAGAGAGAGAGAGAGAGAGAGAGAGAGAGAGAGAGAGAGAGAGAGAGGTGCCATCTCTTTATAACAAGACCAAACTACTAGGGCCTACATGTATCACAAAGCTTAAAAATCGTAATTAGTAATAGTAGTAATAAAGTGGAACTTCTCTAATCGGGACCCTGGGGAGTCGGGGAAACCTGGTCAATCGGGAACAAATCTCAGGGACCGAAATTTATTCTGAACAGGAACGGAGAGGTCTCCGGCTTATCATCAGGATACATTTGATCTGCTCCTGGGACCTTTCCTAATTTCACTTTTCTTGTAGCTGTTTGGATTTCTTCCATTGAGATATCCACATCTTCAGCTGTCTCCTCTGGATTACTTATTACTAGTATTATTACTCTTACTAATTGATCTTTACTCCCTGTTTCATATTATATCATACTATTCATACGCTCTGTAATTGTGGAAAATACTTTCTCCATGGTTCCATGATTTCGCTGTCTTCTTTCATTATTTCTGCTTAGACATTCTTAATTTTCGTATTGGGCATGCTAATGCTATTGTCTTTCTCGTGCTCTTCATTGCCACCCCCCCCCAACAACTTGATTTCCTTGATAGCTTTCTTGAAGTCTAAACTCTTCCTCTTCCCATTGCTCCTGTTTTGCTTTCCTAACTTCCTCTTTGGCGATACCGTAGTTCTTTCATTCACGTAATCTATCCCATCCTCTGGTCTATTTGTTTGCAAGTATTTCTTCTTTCCAGGCATCCTTCTTTTCTTTGATCTTAGTCTTGACATTCTCATTCCATCATGCTGTTCTTTTCCTATCTCCTTTAACTTGTTTCCTACCACAGACCTCTTCAGTACAACTAAGGAGTGTTTCTTTATACATTTGCCGCTTTTCTTCTAATGTGCTATCAATCAGATCCATCTGCCTTTAACTTTAACTGATAAATCTGTTTATCCTAGATTGGTGTACGGTATCTCTTTTACTATTGGTTTATTTAGTTCCTCTATTTTGAGTTAATTAGCTGTCTTCTCTTTCCTTTTCTGTTTGTTTTCTTCAGTCAGTAATCTCATTTTGGCAATCACTAGGTGATGATCACGAAATAGTTTTGCTCCTCTGTTTACTCTTGCATCCATTGTACTATTTGTACTGTAAAAAAAGGGAGCTGTTAACTATTGTATTATGTAATGTAGTCTATTATTGACTTTTCACACCTGTCTCCATGTATTCTTGTTCGTATATTTGTGGATATCTTTAAGAGGAAAAAAGATGTTGACTATTTTCATGTTATTCTTTAGGCAAAAATCTATTTGTATTAGTCTCTCTCCATTTGGAGAAGTTGTTGTCTCTCTTTCTTTACCTATTACTCCTCCTGACGTTTCTACATTGCTGCCAACTCTTGCATTTATTAAATCTCCTAAAACCATTAGTTCATGTTTGGGTGTAAGATTCTTTGCAGCTATTTGTAAATCGATTTCGAAGATATCTTTTTCTTCTTTAGTGGCATCTTCGTTTGGTCCATAAACTATTAATAATTTAATTTCTCTTCCTTTAGGCTTAATATTTCCAACTTTCTAGTAGCTTTTCATGCCTTTTAGTTTTATCATGCATTAGGGGTCCTACTCCTGCTCTAGCTTTGTCTTTGACATCTTCTACTCCTGAGAAGATTAAAGTGTGATTTGGTCCTACATTTTCTATTCTTTTTCCTATTTTTGTTTGTTTCGGTAATGGCCAAATGTCTACTTTGAATTTTCCATTTCTTCAACAAATTCTATCTCTTTTCCATGTATTGCCCTAATATTAATATTTCATGTTCCAAAATTACAGTCCGTGTTCGTTTCCATGTTTGTCGTTGAAAGGTCAAGCCGGGTATATTGTATTTGTACTTGTATTTATTTCCCTGAATCAGTTTGGTTTTGGATAAGCAGGAGATTAGCCCACTGTACCCTAGGCAGATGGTGGGGCTGCCACCTTGAGGAACCCCAGGCCTTGTCATTTTCTGTCAGTGAGTATCAGGGTTAATTCCCTTAGCCTTTGGTCAGACAAGACCTGTTCGCAGTGCACTGCAAGTGCAAGGCAGCAAGAGACTCGTGGAGGGCGGGATTGTCTACTCTCCGTCTCTCTTAGTCTTAGTCTTACCTGTCCACTGCCTGGTCACTCTCTCTCAGTAGTCACAGTCTTGCGCATGTGTGTCTCTCTCTCCTTCTACCTTTCTTGGTCTTGTGTTCCTCTCTATCTCAGTAGCTGTCTCTGTCTATCTCAGTACATGTATCTGTCTCTGTCTGTCTCTCTCTCTCAGTTCTGCGAGTGTGTGGATCTCTCTCCCTTTCTGTCTTTCTTTGGACTTTTGTCACGATTCAACATTAGGTCTAGATCTATGTGACGCGCGCGATTTGATTTTGTTCACGTAAAGAACACATCAAGCCGTGGGTAGTACTTCTAGTAATTAGCTCCACGGTTAAAGTTAAACTAGTTCTCCCTGTGCGACATAAAGAAGAATGTTGAAGGATAATATACAAAATGAAGTCACACTCACACAAGCATACAACTCACAAGAAATTAAGAGTTAGAAGTCCCCATTTGTGTATTAAAGTAATATAGACATTTAATAATTACCAATACCATGATAAATGATAATAAGGATAAATAATGAAAACAACAACGAATCAATAATGCCAAAAGAAAGGTAAAACAATTGGATCAGTCTTACTCTGATACCAATGAAATGAACAGACTTATAACAGATCTTATTATAATCTTACCATAATCTCAAATATATAATACATGTACATGTATTTTCAATTTGTCTTTGTTAGCATCCTCAATTCCCAACATTTGGAAAATTTCAAAAATTATTCCTGTACCCAAGAAACACAGTGTTAGTATTGTTACTTCATTGAATTATTTAAGACCAGTTGCTTTGACATCAATTACCATGAAATGTTTTGAAAGAATTATTTTAAACCATCTGAATTTTATAAGCAAATATTACCATTTGTTGACCCTTTCCAATTTGCCTATCAGTATCAGTATCACTCAGTCAAAACGTAGCGTCGATGCCTTCCTTTTTTTTTTCAAACATTGTCTATAAACACTTAAATGGGACTAAACTAATAAAGGTACTTTTCCATTTTAGATCTTTCAATATTTCAACGCCGAGACATTTTGCTGAATCAACTTGTTCCAGAAATTGTCTGTGTACGGAATACTTTGCCATAATTGTTTTTTTTTTCTTGTTCGTTAAGTGAGGACGTGGCATTTTTATACATTAAATTCCATCTGCCATTTCATTTCCCATAGTTGCAGTCGAGAAAGATCTACGTTAAGACAGCAACAATCATTGAAACTCGCGATGTGGTGGTATAATATGGTGTCGTCAGCAAACCGGCGTACGTTCGCTCTAATGTTGTCTCCTAGGTCATTTATGTAAATCAAAAATAGTGTTGGTCCCGTATTGATTCACTATCTACTCTATCAAGGTTCCTTATGATAGTGAAGTAATGTATATATATAATAACTTATCCCAAGAAGACTATCAACATGAGATGAAATTAGGTCTGCTCGTTCCAGCTTTGGATTGAAGGCGGCAACACTGTTAAGTGTTAATAAAACTTATAGTTTTAAAATCGAGATCTGTCTCAAAAATCTAGGATCTTGTCCCTGAGCGTTGTGAGCCACACGTGGACTATCTCTCACGAAGGGAATGGGATGAGAATATTGAGAGGAAACTACGGGTATTTATACTACTACTAATGTTACCCTACAATTTCATCATCCAGGAAGTTTTACTCCCATATATGGTCACTAACATATTTGGTTGGTCTTTCCGATGACGTTTCAAGAGAGTTACCCTCGCAACATCTACCGCAACTTTTCTATGCTACGGGAGTCTAGTATCATTGTTTGGGCATACACTTTCCGGCTAATCTTAATAACAAGTATGAACTCCATCACAAGTAATAAATCTCATTACGTCAAGGTCGAATCATGGAATGTAGAGGTGGGATTCCCCATCTTACCAACAAAGGGCCGAGAATACGCCTCATCCTGACAGAACGTTTTGATCTTTCTCGGCTTTCTTTATTCCCTTTAAGAAATCCTAATATGAGTCAAAATTGAGTTTGCGGCAAAGTTGACGGCCATTTAAACAAATAATTATAATAATAAATAATGCATTTATTGGGCGCCTCTCACTCTCATTCACCGAAATGCTTCATGGCGTTTTACAGTAGAATATTAAACACAATTACAGATCATATAAAAAGCACAGCATACATTCAGTATACAGTGCTAAAACTGAAGGTAAAAGACCAAAAGGCAGACCTCGAAGAAAGTGGAAGGAAGATATTAAAGAGGCATTTAAGCAAAGAAATTAAACTTTCACGGAAGGAAACAAAGGGCAGCCTGGAGAAAGATCATGTTGGGCATCCAAACCACAAACCGGAAGGTAGAATGGGAGCTGATAAAAGAAGAAAGACAGATAAAATGCACATCAACAAAATTATGTTAAAGTTAAAATTACTTAAATTTTAACAAAACAGCTTTTAAACTAAAAGAAACAAAATGCTCTCAATAGACGTTTGGTTGTAGGTCAAGAAGAGCGCTGGCACTACATTTAGGGCGTGTTACAGTTGGTCTGGGAAGCGCAATGGGCCTAACTCTGGGACCAACGTCATTGGCATGGGAAATAGAGCTGGGCAAACCTACACTTTTCAAAGATTGATCGATCTAAGGATCGATACTTAAAGTTTGAAAAGCTCAAGCTCGACCTTCGACAACCCTTTCTGTAACTTGTCTTAAGTGGACCCATTTTGTTTTTCCGAGTTTGGCATTAAAATTTGATTCCTAAAGAGTTCCCGCATTCACACACTACACATCTATGAATGTAATAATCACAATCTTTTAATATGGCTTATGGAGCCAAATTGTTATTATAACCTCTCTAATTTAGGTACCGTCACCCCCCCCCCCACTGTGTCCACGCGCATGGTTCCGTGCAGAACTAAGCCTTGTTTTTAACTAGATCTAGGCCAAATGTGATGCATGTTATTGCGTGCACTGGTGCACCACCCCCATCATCCACTGAGCCGGTGATGGTGTTGATGTGAGAGAAGCGTCACTATGCCCCACTCCCGATGGGTCGAGGCTCGAACTTCGATCATAGTAAGCCAATAGGAGGCCTTGATCAAAGATCGATCTTCAAAGTCTGATCCTATGTATGTTGCTTAGATCTGAGTAAGCCAATGAGAGGCCTTGATTAAGACTGACCTTCGAAGTCTGATCTTGCACTGCTTCGAGCTTTTTTAGTTCAACCTTCGAAGTCCGGTCTTGTGTTGCTTCGATCTGTTTTAGCTTGATCTTCGAAGGCTGATCTTATGCTGCTTTGAGCTTTTAAGGTCGACTTTTGAAGATCGACCCTCCTGCATATTTAGCGTTTTAGGATTTACATTCAGACTTTTTGGGAGGAAAAGGACGAATGATTGCAGATTACCGAAACTGAACAGGACACAAATGCGGAAGAAGTGAAAGGAGTAGCAAATCAGACCAAACAATTGAAACAACCCATTAATAGATTATAAGGCAACCGCTCTACATCAAGATCAAAAGCCCCCTCCTCCTCTTCCTATTTTTGCTGGATTTAGATCTAAATCCACCGCATATCTTAATAGTAATAGGCCGGCATAATGGCACTTTAGCATCGAACTTGAAAATAGTTAAACGATACTGTTCGCAAGGTATCGGCAATCTGACTCACTGTAAAACACCTACTGCGATCACGCTCTCTCGTCTTCTCAGGCCGACTGACCGCAATGTAGGCTAGCCTACCGTGATAGTGATAGTGGGCCGTAAACATAGACTATGCGCAATGATAACAATTCCTTCGTTGAGCCTACGTTCGAAATCAGATTTAATCGATTTCAAATCTCATTTGAACTTATCAGACGAAGAACAGTTCACGACAAAAAATCCAATACTTTCAAATTGGACATGGCACCTAAAATGAGCAAATATTTTGTCAGAATCAGAGACATTCCATGTGTAGGAAGAGATTAAGATACAGAAATTAAGAGCTATCTCGGTCCACCGTTACCAATCTAAGTCAAACACTTGCTCAGCTTTCTGCTAAAATTAGGCCTGCTCATCCACATGAATCCATTCCATAAACATAACCTCAACATGGAAATTGATATGTCAATCTCGTCATCCTCTCTTCTCTTCTGTTCGCCTTTTTCGTTTTCATTGCCATTGTTGTGTTCTCCTGCTTATAGTCAGCACTTTCTTTTAGATCTTTATCACCTCTTTTTACTTTACCTTTTTCGTCTTTTCGTTTTTTGTCATGTCTTCAACTTTTTCGTGCTTTCTGTCCGTCCAATCGCTGTTCTTCAATGTTTTCGTCTTCTCTACCTCTCGTTTTTCTTCAATTTTTTCGTCTTCTCCGTCCGTCTTCAATATTTTCGTCTTCTCTGTCATTGTCGATTTTCTTCAGTTTTTTCGTCTTCTTTGTCTCAAATTTGTTCCTCTTCTCTGTCTCTCTTAAATTTTTTCCTCTTCTTTGGCTTTACCGTCTTTCTTCAATGTTTTCGTCTTCTCCGTCTCTGTTGTTTTTCTTTAATTTTTCGTCTTCTCCGTAGGTCTTCGATTTTTGTCTTCTTCTTTACTAAATTTTTTCGACTTCTCAGTTCTTCAATTGTTTGGGGACGTCTTCACTTTTTTCGACTTCTCCGTTTTTCTTCAAATTTTTCGACTTCTCCGTCTTTCTTCAATTTTTTTCGTCTCCTCCGTCTCTGTTGATTTTCTTGTCTTCTCCGACTTTCTGAGATTTATTCGTCTTC
This sequence comes from Doris montereyensis, assembly GCA_037039925.1. NCBI lineage: Eukaryota > Metazoa > Mollusca > Gastropoda > Nudibranchia > Dorididae > Doris > Doris montereyensis. The sequence continues at coordinate 87,370 of JAXRKP010000722.1, forward strand.
TCCGTTATCTTCAAATTTCTCATATTCTCCGGCTTTTCTGTCTTTCTTTAAATTTTTCATCTTTAAAAAAGTCTTTCTTCAAATTTTCTTGTCTTGTTTGTCTTTCTTCAAGTTTTTATCTTCACTTCTTTCTTCAAATTATTTTGTCTTGTTCGTCTTTCTTCATTTTTTTCATCTTCACAGTCTTTTGTCAAATTATTCATATTCTCCGTCTGTTTATAGTTTTTCTTCTTCTTTGTCTGTCTTCAATTTTTTTTCATCTTCGTCTTTCTTCAATGTTGTTTTTCTTAAATTTTTTCGTCTTCTCCGTCTGTCTTCGATTTTTTTGTCTTCTCCTTCTTTACCGTCTTTCATAATTTTTTTTCGTCTTCTCTGTCCTTAAATTTTTTCATCTTCGTCTTTCTTAAAAATTTTTGACTTCGCCGTCTTTCTGTCTGTCGATTTTCTTGAATTTTCTCGTCTTCTCCAACTTTCTGAGATTTATTTGTCTTCAACATCTTTTCTGTCTTTCTTCCAATTTTTTTATCTTCAGCACTTTGTTTAAATTTTCTTGTCTTGTTTGTCTATCTTCAATTTTTCATCTTCACTTTTTCTTGAAAATATTTTGTCTTAATCGTCTTCTTCAATGTTTTCGTTTTCTCTGTCTCTGTTTTTTTTTCTTCTCCGTCTGTCTTCAAATTTTTCGTCTTCTCCTTCTGTCTTTCTTCAATTTTTTCATCTTTTCCGTCTTTCTTGAATTTATTCATTTTCTCTTTCTTGAATTTATACATCTTCTCCGTCTTTCTTCAAATTTTTTGACTTCTCCGTCTTTCTTGAATTTTTTCGTCTTCTCCGTCTCTGTTGATTTTCTTCAATTTAATCATCTTCTCCGACTTTCTTAGATTTATTCGTCTTCTCCATGATCTCCAAATTTCTCGTCTTCTCTGTCTTTCTCGAATTTTTTTCCGTCTGTCTTCAATATTTTCGTCTTCTCCATCTTTTCTGTCTTCCTTCACTTTTTTTTTTATTTTTCACGTCTTTCTTCAATTTTTTTCCGTCTTCACGTCTTTCTTCAATTTTTCGTCTTGTCCGTCTTCCTTAGATTTTCTTGTCTTCTCCGTCTTTAACATCTCTCTTCAATTATTTCGTCCCACCATCCTACTTCTTTCCTTTCCTTATTTTTTCACCTATCTTTCAACTTGCTGTTTTCATCTTTGTTGTCTTTTTTTAATTTGTTTCGTCTTTCTTCATTTTTTCTTCGTTACTGTCTTTCTTCAATTTTTTCGTCGTTACTGTCTTTCTTCAATTTTGGGGGTCCAGGGGGGGTCCTGGCCGAAATTGAATTTTCACACTTGTACAGCTTAAACATGGCCTCTCCTGGGATAAAGAAACTTTAAAATGAAGAAACAGAACTAGAACAAACAGTAGACAAAAATAAATAAATGAGTGGAACCCTAAATCTATTGTGCTCTTGCTCAATGTTTGGAGCAGCACCATAACTATAAGGTAAAGAGGACAGTAGAGCTGAACTAGAACTAGATCTAGGCAGTGATGGACTACTGATATCTGCAGTACCAGAAATCTTATTGCATGCTGCCTGCATTGCAGCTGGAAGACTAAGATTAGATCGAAAAAATATGACAGTTTCGATTGTGAGCTTTAGATCGGCTTGCATGGTCATTTAAACAATGTACCCCACCACTGCCGTACTTTATCTCGCACTTACAGTAACAGCACCAAGCAAATCCATCTTTGTCTACCTTTCGGAAATAATCTGAAAAAATCGCCGTTGTCATCTTTCAACAATAACCAATCCCATCGAAATTTGTTCCTACACTCTAGATCTATCGCATCAACTGTTGTATCTCGCTCCACAAAGTTAAGAGACCTTCGTGAAGACGCACGCCATGTTGTGTTTACTAATTTTAATACTTACCAATGAGAGTTACTTCCCTTATACCTACCGTCTATTTCGCCGCTTCGGCTATTTACGTGGGTCAGAGAATTATTCTCTGAATCCTCGGAGAATCTCGGACTAATGATAGTGAAGGAAACTCGGCCGTCAGAGGATTGTTCTCTGAAAATTCGTCTTACAAATAGCGAACGGATATCGTGACAATAGTATTAATGTAATTGTGAAAATAACTTCCTTTTGTTCATAGTTTTTAGGTTTCGAATTCTTACAGTAAAAAAAATATAATAGATCTATCAGCGAATTAAAAAAATAATTATCTGAAATAACAAAAATTAAATAGAATTAGATCTAGAATCTAGATCTATTTCTAGACTAGAAATAGAGAATTTACCCCCAAATTTCAACACAATCAAATAATCTGAAATCAGAGAAAATCTGAAAGATTTACATCCCTGTTAGGAGTAATGATTAACTCAGAGGGAAAACTAAGAGAAGAAATCAGCCAGAGAATCCAAAAGGCAAGTGCAATATAAAACCACATAGGAAAGGCATTTGTAGGTAAACAAGAATTGTCAACAGAAACCAAAATCGCAGTATACAACACAGTTTATTGTCCTACTCTCCTCTATGGTAGTGAAACCTGGACCTTAGACAGTAGGGAATACAGTAGAGTACAGGCAGCGAAATGAAATATCTAAGAAGAGTAGTAGGGAAAACTTAAAGAGACAAAATCAGAAACAATAATAAGAGATCAAACCAAAGCAGATAGCATAAAAACTAAATAGAAATGAATCAACTGAGATTGTTTGGGCATGTTAACAGAATGAATGACAATAGAATAGCTAAATCAGTATATAGTGCTAAAACTCAGGTAAAAGACCAAAAGGCGAAGGAAACAGAAACTGTCAGGACAGGGCAGCCTGGAGAAAGATCATTTTGGGCATCTAAAACCCATACACCGGAAGGTAGAATGGGAGCTGATAAAGAAAAAAGAAAGCTGATCGCTTCACTGGTGACAATATCCGTCAACCTTGCCATAGGGTCCACTTTTAAGTCTTACAATGATTTCTTAACCCTTAACCGGCTACGTCATTTCGCTCCCTATGTAATTCACAGTGCTAAAGTTTTTTTTAATGAAATTTCATGAAATTTGAGGTTTTATATGTAAAAAATCATAACTTTATAACCACACATGATAAAGCAATGAAATTTTTAGGATGGACAAGCTACATATCAAAATGATTGAATATGCAAATTAGGTCACATGACAATGGCATAAGTACTTGTTCTTCTAAGACCTGAGCTGCATATATCTGTTTGTTTCCTCCCTGATTGTATCAATTACTATATCGGGACAAAACAGTGAAAAAGCTAGAGGCTTGTCTTCTGTCTCCATATCTGGATCAATTGTTATATTTTGGGGCCCTATCTGATTTGGATTAAAATCCATTCTCTAGGATTAATACTATTAAATAATAGCTTCATCTTCACTTAGAATCTCCCAATTTCACTCATGATCACCAGTAACACGTCTCCTCCCAGAAATTGAAGCTCTATTTATATTAGTACTATTGCCACCCGCTTCATCAACGATGTTTTGATTTGGGTGGCTCTGTTCCCGAATCTGTATCACTTGAACTATGTCTAGAATTATCTGCGTTGTGAAAATATTCATCTCCTGAATCGGCATCATGCTGATAAATATCGTTATCATCGGATTCCACGTCAGAAATGTAAACAAACGATAAACTGGTAAACAACGCCAATTAGGAGCTAAAAAGGTCAATAGATTTACGAATTTCGATGTGAAAAAATTTAGAAAAGAAGTGTAACGTGTCAAGCCAAGGAGGCTACTCACGTAATTCTAAATCTACGCACTTTTTAGTATACCCTCTTTAAAGAGGTCTATTACAGAATCGCCTTTTAACAAGCTCAGCATTTAGCCTACATACCGGAACATTCGCCTATTGGGGAGGTTAACAGGTTGCGGGTTAACGGAAATATTGGCTCTATCTAAGATTAAATCTAGATCCGAGTATTTCACAAGACACAAATAGACAGAGAGGGAGGGAGAGCAACACAAGACCAAGAAAGATAGATAGATTAGAAGGAGAGTACAAATAACACACACACATAATGTGCAAGATACAAGAGAGAGACACAGAGGCACAAACTTATCTTCAGATCAAATCACGCTATGCCAGATGTAGGTCTAGACCTAATGTCAAATCATGACACAAGACCTAAGAAAGATAGAAGCGGAGGGAGACACGCTTACATACATGTGACTGAGAGAGATAGGCAGATACACAGAGACAAATACAAGACCAAGAAAGATGGAAGTAGAAGGAGACAGACACACACACAAGACAGAGAAAGAGAGAGAAGACATGGCCAAGAAAGATAAAAGTGGAGAGACACACATACGAGAGAGAGAGAGAGAGAGAGAGAGAGAGAGAGAGAGAGAGAGAGAGAGAGAGAGAGAGAAAGAGAGAGAGAGAAGAGAGAGAGAGAGAGAGAGAGAGAGAGAGAGAGAGAGAGAGAGAGAGAGAGAGAGAGAGAGAGAGAGAGAGAGGGAGAGAGAGAAAGAGAGATTGAGATCTGTATATATATCAAATCACGTGCAAGTTATACCTTGATCTAATGGTGAATCGTTTCCATCCACCATATTCATCTGTAATTTGTCACATCCAGGGGGAAAATTGTAACAAAATAAAATCATCATTAGATCTACCGTACATCTAGATCTAGATGTTTAATACATACACTAGTCACTACTCAAAATTACAAAGTCTATAGCTAGATTTATTTTTAAATTAACTGGGGTAATCATGCTCGGTTCCATCATTCTTCATTAATGACGGATAATGGCAAAGTCCATCCATCATTAAATGGAGAACCGAATGAGGAACAAGCTCCTTTCACCATTAATGACAAATAGTGGCAAGGTCTATCCGTTTTATTCTTAATGATGAACAGCGCTGGCCTAGGTAAATACTGGACCCCACTACAAAACTCGTCCAAGAGATAATTCATGGTTTACCAATGATGTTTGGAACAAACAAATAAATGTTTTCAGTCATCTTGATTTTCTTTCCTCTTGATGAAGAGTGATGAGATCAAACAAACAAAAAAAATTGGGATCAAGAAACCTTCAAAACTTGACAAAAATAATATAGATCTATGACCTAGATTCTAGCTCTAGATCTAGTCTCTGTGGGATGTCCTCTGTGCCTCTATGTGTGTGGTGTGCTTGTGAATGTTGATTGAACTCAAATGCAACTCTAATCTAGAATCTAGATCTAGATCACATTATAAATTCATATGAAGAGGTCTAGAATCTAGGCCCTTATGCCGAGATGAGAACAAGTGAATGTAGATCTAGTCTAGAATCAAGATCTAATATAAATCTAGATTAGATTTGTAGTGTATAGATCTAGATCTAGATCTATACCTATTTTGATTCTTTTGAGAGGCTACATTTCTAGATCTAGATATAATATCTATATTTGTATCTTAATCTAGATTCTCTCAATCGTTAACTTAATGATGATAGAAGTAGAGTCTCATCTAGAATTTGGCTTCAAAGCAGGTTTAAAAAAAGTAAATATCAGACTTTAGACTCAGACTAATGCTGAGACTGTACTCTTTTGTATCTGAGAATAATGGATACTCCCTATTTTGTCTATTTCTCAAAGCCTTTGAGAATAGCCGCAATCTATTATCACGTCGATTCTTCTAGAATCGATAGCCGTTGTTTCTCATTTATGGAGCCTTTCGACAGCGTTAAAAAGGGGAGGGGAGGCAGATAATGAGAAGGTTATTTTTTCCCCAAACCGGACTTTGAGCCTAATTATTGAACATTGCAGTTCATTCCTTTAGAGTAAATCTGAACCGAGGCGTGCTTACTATAGGCCAGTCACCCGAAATTAGGTCAACGAATGTTTTGGTCCTATGGTCTCGTCTGGATTTACACGTGGCTGACAAGACGTGAAGCGACAGACTGTGCATGGGAGTGATGTCAACAAGACGATACATAAAAAAATATTCGATACCTTCTGCCTCTCTCGGTTATAGTGGTTTTTACGTGCAGGCGATGAATATCAATACTGCTTTCCGAGTATCGTTCTAGTAGTTAAATACTACTTCCGGACACCCAATTCGAAGTCGAAAGTGATGATAGAAGATACTAGAGTTGGATATTTCTAATTTTCTTGTTTTCTCTGCGTATTTCACGACGGATTTTCTATTTGCTTCAATCATGTGCTGTGCTGTGATTTGAAGTTTGTTGTGTTATTTTTCTGGATTAGATCAAGATCTAGATCTACATTCTGCTCTAATTCAAAGCTTTAGCTCTTATAGAATTCTAGGGTTTATCTAGAATCTAGACTTTGACAGTGAACAGTGTAATTTATTTTTACGTACGAGACCTTATCTGGATCTATATCTAATCTAGATCTAGATCTAGAATCTAGATTAGATCGATACAGTATGTAGGCCTAGTATTTAGTTTTTTTTTATGTGATTCACAAAATCAAATTAATTAAAAGTATCAGATTTAGAGTGAAGTAGATCTAGATCTAGCAGTAGCTGCAAGCATCATTTAATTTCAAGTCAAATCATGAAATCGCTCTTTTCTTTATTCCCAGTTATCTAGAGTTAATCCAGATTAGACTTTAATAGGCTGTTGCTCCTATTAAAATAGGTAGGAAGTGTTGTGTAGTAGGTTGCACTACCGGTTACAGAACTAACCAATCCAAAAGAGAAATTTGCCATTTACGGTTTTCCAAATGACAATGAAAAATGCTGTGAATGGTTTAGCTTGCCTTCCCAATAAACTTGCCATTGAAAATATCACTGGTAACATGGGAGTATGTACAATTCACTGGCCAGTTGATGTCCCCATACTTCGGCCTCCTGGAAGTCGGTTTGAAGTACCTGCAATTCCACCAACAGTTTTTCTCAACATTCCGCCCTCGTGCACGCCCACTCCAGTGAGCAGCACGACTCCACGGGGTACAAAGAAATCAACTGTGGAATCCAGAACTGTTGACATTGATGAAATAACTGAATTTCTGAGACGTGATTCATTGTGCAGACAATTTTGACAAATTGTTTCAAGAGCGGCTTGCCAAAAAAGGCTTTGTTACTTCTTATACTAACACTTATGTGTTTTTCAGTGAAGGTCGGACTGGGCCAGTGCCTAACTTCTGTGTTTATTTTTCCATTGATGAGGATTGTGAACATTTTACTTTGCGATTCGAAGCCTATAAAAATGTTCTTCGTGTTTACCATAATTTCCTCAAACAGTGCAGACGTGGAGTCAATTTGATGAAATTGTTAGGCTTGTTTCAACTGCTCATGATTGTGAAAACGACAAAGTTAACTTCATCAACCGCAACATTTCATTATTAAATGCCCCAAAAACAATCATGTTTACACTCACAGTTAAATCTTCTTCTTGCCTTTACGTGGTTGAACCAATCAAGAAGTTTGTATCTTCAACTGAGGAATCATTACAGCTTCCATCAATAAGTACCTTTAAGAAGATTACCTCCAATGCCAAGAACACTAGTGATGACAACATGTTTTTATCAGTTTTTTCCAGTATGGATGAAAGAAATAGGAACTATTTTAATCATTGATGAAATTTATGTGAAAGCTTCAGTGCCATATAGAGGTGGTTCTGTTTTTGGTTACGCGGTTGATAATCCTAATAAAATTGCAACAACATTACTTTGTGTGATGGTAAAGTGCTTTTTTGGTGGTCAAACGTTTCGCGCAAAAATTTTGCCATGTCACACTCTTACTTCTTTGTTTCAATTCAATCAAGTTTGTGATGTTATTTTTTTTGTGAGAAATGTGGCGCTACAGTTATTGGCATTGTAAATGATAATAACCGCGTAAATCAATCCTTTTTTAAAATGTTCAAATCTCATCCTTCTCCTTGGAGAGCAGTATTACCAACTGACTCCACGCGGCCTTTATTTCTCTTGTATGACACAGTTCATTTAGTTAAAAACATACGCATCAATTGGCATTCTGAAAAATTACAGCAGCTGGAGTTTTTTTTTCTTCTGGAGATCCGCAACCACGAGTCGCCCTGGTGAGTACCCGTTACAAAAAACAACACCAAAACATTCTCATCACAACCACCAACAGTAACAAAAGCAGCAACAAAAACACCACCACCAACAACAACCATTATACTTTATGTACTACACCTACTACAAGTATTGCTCCTCCTCCTCCTCCTACTACTACCACTTAACTGCTGCTGCTGCTACAACTACTACTACGGTACTACAACTACTACTACTACATGTAAGTGATAAAGAGTCAAGTCACTGTTGGGTATGAGAGTGAGAGACAAATAAAGGGACACAAAAATAAGAAAATACCCAACGATTTATTGACATTATAATGATTAGAAACTGCCACTGTCTGTTTTGTACATATGTCAATAAATCGTTGGGTATTTTCTTATTTTTATGTCCCTTTATTTGTTTTACTACTACATGTACTACTTTTTTTATTACTAGTATTACTAGTATCACAACATACTACACGTCTGTTAAAAGCTTTGTAATGAACACTCCAATCCTTGATAAGCACTGTTTCTAACTCTAGGCCTACTTCTCCTGTCAACTCATCTCTGTAACTGTCTAGTTGTTACTGTTGTTGCAGGAAGGTTTATTCTCGTACAGATCTAGATCTAGAACTTTAGAACCTAGATCTAGATCTAAATCTATGTTCATCAATTCTAGTTTCTTTTCCTATTTTACGTGCATGAGTTTTCTAATTTGTTTCATGAAACGTCGATGTGTGGTAGATCTAGATAGTAATAATATAATAATATAGACCTACGATTAGGAAATCTAAATTTTCTAAATCTAATACATAATCTAGATCTAGATCTATACAGTATGTAATATTAATTTAGGTTTTTAATCGCTCGCAACACAGTTGATTAGGTCTAGTTTGCTCACTCGCCAACCACGCCATGCGGCTTCGCGATGGGACCAAAACATTGTTGACCTAATTTCGGGTGACTGGCCTGTTAGGAGTTGTAAAACCCAGTCTGCTTTGCTCTGTCTGGAGTTGTCACTTATTGTCATATTTCGCCATAAAACCCAGTAATTTTGTTTAAAGTTTAGCAAGTTGGTACTCATTTTAATCAGCACAGTGTTATCTATCAGAAAATATACGTATGATCAAATTTATTCCAAAGTGCCTTATATCGTCAGGAAATTATGTGACATTCCCCGAACCTGTTACCAAAATGAGCCGGGCAGTTTCGATAAGCAGTAGTTTAAGACTCTCATGGTTTCATGACGTTTCAAAGCATTATTTACTACTTCTAGATCTAGATGCGAAAAAGCATTAAAATAACATGAAAAAAGTTTTAAATAAAATTTTCTCATAATTAACTTTTTTTTGGATGCTAAAGTCCTACAAATTTCAACGGAATCAGAAACACAACAATAAGAGATCAAACCAAATCAGATGGCATAAAAACTAAGATATAAATAAATTAACTGAAATGGTTAGGGCATGTAAACAGAATGAAGGACAATAGAATAGCTAAGTCAGTATAATTGCACAAAACCCAAGGTAAAAGACCAAAAGGCAGACCTCGGAGGAAGTGGGAAGAAGATATAGAAGAGGCATTAAAGAAAAAAAAAATAATTTTGAAGGAAACATAATTTGTTTCCTTCTGTCACGCCTCCTGCCCTTATTAAGCAATGAATGGAACTGACATTTTGTATACAAACACTTACTTAAAGGCTTTGAGTATGATTCTTTATTATCAGATCCCGATAATTCTACTTAATTATTTTATATATAAGTTTTTAGTTTGAAGATACACAATTTCAAGCTTCATAAATGAGTTCAGCATGGCAAAATCAATGAGGGGGGGGGGGGTATGAAGGTCATGTTTGAAAGCTTAGTTGCCATGTAAACGGCCGGCATCTTGAATTCCTGGTGCAAAGCTAGGTCAATTTTGGCAATTAAAAAAAGATTAAGTAGCCACGTCTTACAGTTTTTATTTTAGAGGTTTATAATTTTGCACATAGAAACTTAAAAACCAATATCCTGAATCTCTTGTACTAAGAGACTTTGGGTTTTTCAAAAATATATTTTGTACTTTCTGAGAAATTCATGATTTTTTTCGCAGATTGAGAGAAATTGATCCTTAAAGCCTCAATTTTTCTTTAATTTGTAGAAATAGAAAACTATGCAAGATATATTAAAAAAAACGATACAAGCCTCCCACTACCTTTTAATAACCATTTCTTATTGTTTTTCATTCACGACAGAGGATCAATTGATAACATCCTGAAGGAATTTGAGTTGATGGGAAGGGCGAGCGGTGCCAAGATTAACATCCAAAAATCTTGGAAAAACAAACAAGATATACACCCACAAATAAAGCACACTCAAACCATCAAAATTTACGGCATTCATTATAACAATGATCCAACACAACCCCATAGTCAGACATGGGTGGATCTGATCAAAAAGACTGTTACACTGCTAGAACAGTACAAATACAAAAAAGCCACCATGTTTGGACGTGCGGTCATAGTGAACGCGAACCTTGTCCCACGCATACTTTACCAGACCAGTGTGAGGGAACCACCTTTACACACAGTAAAGACCCTCACCAGACACGTTCGAGAGTTTGTCCTCAAATCCACATTCAAAAAAATTAAACGTATCACATTGATACAACCCAAACTGAAAGGAGGAATTAACATCCATGACATAAAAACCAAAATCAAAACACAGAGAATAAAATACATAAGTCCTTAGTGAGTGACCCCAGACAACACCCTATGGGTACATATTATTTTGGACTAAGCTTACAGAAATATTTAACCTTTCAAAACTCCAACCCACATTTTACTGGCACATTTTCAAGTTTCTATAGGTCCTGCAAAGATGCATTGCAACTCGTCGATGCAAAAATCTTGCAGCTTAACTCAAAACAAATCTACCAACACCTCATTCAACTACAAGACAAGGCACCAATTATAGTGACATCCAATGGGGCCGTCGCTATAGCACCATGGATCACACAGAAACATTCCAAAATATTCATAGGCCTGAAGTGGGGCCGCGCACGACAGAAATTTCTTACAGACTCATATACAACATAACACCAACTTCAGAAGGCGTGGCAAAACAAAAAGGTAGAATTAAACAATGTCACATTTGCAACAAGAACACACAAGAAACAGAAACACACATTTTCTTTACATGCCCAACAATACAGGCAACAAAGTGTATGCTTAGGGACGTGGTGGAAAAACGAACACACTGCTCCGTTGACATAGATAAGGCAATAGCACTACACAAACTGCCAAACAAGGCAAAAGACGATCACTACAGGGCTGTCCAACTCATAGGACAATACAAACTACTCATGTGGAACACACGCAACAACACCACCTATGAAAAACATACTCACAACCCCAGGACTCTTCTTGAAATGTTCATGCGCAAAACATTGGACATTTTCCCCTGACTTCTTACAACAACTGCACGCCTCCAACACACAAACATAAGCCATCAGGCTCATTGTGTCTTATTTTATTTTCATTTCTACAAATATATCAAACTCTCCCTTATGTACATGTATTTAAATTTGGATGATTGGAAATTGTCCTGTAGGTAACCTCAGAGAGGTTTTTTTACCACTGTTTATGTTTCATAATTATTGTTTACTGCTTTATTACTCATTTATGACAATGTATAACAAACACAAAACAGACAGGAAAGAGAGAGAGAGAGAGAGAGAGAGAGAGAGAGAGAGAGAGAGAGAGAGAGAGAGAGAGAGAGAGAGAGAGAGAGAGAGAGAGAGAGAGAGACGAAGACATACAGACAGAGTAGAACATCATGTACACATCGTAAAATTTCTTTGTATTTCACTATGAATGACTTCATTTTGTACAATTTGTTTATTTGCCATGACCACAAAGAAAATGATCATATCTTTAGCCTGTGGAAACCCGAAACTTTGAATGTGAATTGTCCTCAATGTACGCAAAGTGAGAGAACCTTAAACGCTTTGCCAATGCCCCCCAGAGAGAGAGAAGCTTACCTTTTTCTATCATTTCATTAAATCACTCGCCCTACCCCCCCCAACCCCCCTCTCCCTCCACCCCCACACCACCTTTCTTCTCTTCGTGTGAAGATGTCAAGGAAAAAATAAATAAAATAAGAATCATCAAATGGACGAACGAAGAGTGCGAGAGAGAGAGAGAGAAAGAGAGAGAGAGAGAGAGAGAGAGAGAGAGAGAGAGAGAGAGAGAGAGAGAGAGAGAGAGAGAGAGAGAGAGAGAGAGAGAGAGACAGACAGACAGACAGACAGACAGACATAGCAGGAAGTGATCGCGTTTGTGTGTATGGAAAGCACGACAAGGCCACCTGCCAAAGACGGCCTACGTACTTGATAAGTGAACGAATTTTGAATCGACTGACGGTCGCTTTCAGGACTCCACCCCTTTGCCCCTACCCCCTTTCCACCTAGACCTCCACGTCAAGATAAGCATCAGTATGTGTGAGTGTGCGCAAGTATGTGCATGTGTGTGTGTGTGTGGGTGTGTGAATGTGAGACAGAGAGACAGGAAGTTGGCGGAGGGAGGGGAGGGGGAGGGGGAGAGGGAGGGGGAGAGAAAGGATAAATGTATCGTGTTTTCGTTTTAAAACTGATGCTTATATAAATAGGAAAATACGAGAAATATATTTCCAAAACTGTTCATTTAACTTCTCTTCACATATATATTTGCAAGGAATATTATATTGCCTATGTATTAAAATATAACGGATAAATGTGAGAATGAAAAAGAAAAAGTTTACATGCCAGAATATTACAAATGTACATAAATTTTTAAATTACTACCCTGGAGTGAGAGTTGGAGAGAAACTGGCCGGCTGAAATGAGAAGACAAGAAAGAGAGGGATTCATTGTTGAAACTTTGAGAAAGAAATAAATTTTCCATTGAAACCATAAAGAAAAAAAGAAAGAGAAAAAAGAAAAAAAAAGAAAAAGAAAAAGATAACATCAAAATCAAAGGCCAAACCAAAGTTGCTGTTGCTGAACAAGGAACCGTTAGCTTGTTTGTCCCTTTTGTTTCTAGCCCACTTTGTTCTTTCTAACGGTGACCAGACATTTGTCTCGTGTACGACGGGCTGTGTAAAGTTCTGCAAAGATCGACATGGTTTTCGAGATGTACTGCAGAGCGGTGGCCATCCATCGCAACTGGTATGAACAGGCAGGCTTTACAGTTTTTTTGTGAGATGATGGGTATGTACATTACAAGACTGAACAACATTAATGGACCATGGCCGAAAGATCTGCAAGGTATGTTGTCCGAAAAGGGTACCCTGAGCAGGTAGGAAATTCCGTCATTGTCATCGACGTCAGCTAGTATATACGTGGACACACGTCTATGTGTGATGTTGGTTGTGTCATTGCGAATGGTACTGGTCTTGTAGTGGACTACAAGGTATTGTCTTTCTGACATAAGTGCGACACAGTCCAAAACAAGCTCAAAGATAATGAGCAGGTATGTGAGGGGTTTAGGAAGAAGCATGAAGGAGAATGTGATAGGAATCATGTAGGATGTTCAGGTAATATGGAGCAGTGAATATGTGAAGGAGATCTGTGGAGGATTGATTTGTGATGGTGATAATGACACAATTAGGCCGCTAAAAGATACAGATCTACATCAAAGCGTGGCCATTAACAAGAGGGAATGTGTCAATTATGTAGCTAACAGTATTGAGGGAGATTGGAGAATACAAGGAAGGAGAAGGTGACTTTAGGTGGAAATGGAAAAGGGAAACTGACGTAGGTGAAGATAAGCGAAGCTGCAGAAGTATGTTACGATCAGATCAAGCGTGTCGCTTGCGGATGGTATGAAAAGTTGCTATTTTAGCATCCTTCAAACACTGTACGTCATGGAATGTATGTCCTCAGCATAAGGATTATCCCAAAGGATGGATTCATGGTAGGACATGCCAATCATGTTCATGTCGTGCTTGTATCCACAGATGTCCCACAGATGTCAAATTGTTTTGAAATCGGGACAAGAAAAATTGGATATTGTGCTGGTAGAAATCTGGTCGTTCTTGCCACGTGATGTCTAGCGTCATCGTTGGAAAATTTAGATCATTGTCTACTAAAATGGTTAACGTGCCAAGTCAGCTTTTAAAAAAGTTCCAACGAGTTCTCTGCGGGTATTTTTAGGAGATTGATTACCGATCTTTGTTAAGATAGGTCACTTCCTATATCAGCGAAGACTTGAACGCGATAAGATTAGGTGATGAGCAGATGATTAGGTTTTGGATGATAGAGTAAGGTGGGCTCTGTGTTGGTGGTGGTTCTGCATTCTGTAGTACAGTCAGGTTCTTTGTCTCACAGAGCTCTTCAATCATTCTCCCTGTGTTCCTGTAGTCAGGGTATCCCCACTGTGGCGAGTGGCCATTAAAGTGATTTATGGTACTGTGAGTTAAGTATAATTGGTAGGTTGTATGTCATAGAAAGAGGGCTGTAAACATTATATTTTCTACTAGTATGCGATATTATTACCTTCTGGACATGTATGGAGTTGTTTACAGGAGAGTGTGAGGCATATCACAGGACATCGTTGCGGATATATGTAACAATGCCTCTGTGGTTTGTGCACACTGTTATTTTTGTGGAGGGTTTCTTGTAGAAATGCCACACGTACATGATGATCATGTAGGGTTTTAGTTTTAGCAAATTCTGTCTTTTTACTTTTGATTCCACATGTGTTTTTCTGAATTATGTCATTATGGGTCTTTCTTCCTTCTTTTGCAGTTTTGAAGATTAAATGTTGCTGCACTTTTCGCTCGCTGCAGCCTGGGTGCCCACTGCCAAGCGTGGACCTCGGACCTCGTTTGACAAGGTGGCGTTCGATCTCGTTGTGTTATTGTTTTCTGTTGTCATGGCATTGTCGAGCTGGAGATTCTGTGGACTTCTTTGATACCCCCAAATGGAACGTTCGGACACGGAAGCATCTGTAGGCGAAAGCAAATATAGCCTCAATCTCCCAAGGGTCCTGTAAGTCTAGGTAGGGTTCACTGTGCT
Source organism: Doris montereyensis (assembly GCA_037039925.1). Taxonomy (NCBI): domain Eukaryota; kingdom Metazoa; phylum Mollusca; class Gastropoda; order Nudibranchia; family Dorididae; genus Doris; species Doris montereyensis. The sequence continues at coordinate 102,387 of JAXRKP010000722.1, forward strand.
GTCTACTGGCAATGCCTTCATTGCAGTTCCAGGCAAGTTATATAAGTCAAAGATTAAAAGATAGAGGCTTGTCACGTCCTCGGTCACTGCGCCTTTACGAAGATTTCCATTTTCCCTGAGTAGTCCCCCTCGCTTCCATCGCTTCCATGTGTTCGTTAGCCCCCCCCCCGTGAGCCACATAGGTTATATGACAGCACCGAAGTGCCGGTTTATTATCGAGTCACCTCGTGAAGGGTATTCCTCTTCAGTCAGACACAATGGTATTGAGCATACAATAGTTCGCCAGACCAAGGGAATTACTGCAATAGTAAACCCCTTTCACCAAGGTTAGTTCCGGACTTTAGGGTTTTGGCTACAAGGAATTCTCAGGTTATTATATTTTTATTCTATATCTCTATTTGAGTAGGCTGGAGAGATCATGACAATAAGCGCAAATAGGCTATATAGATATGGATTTAATCTAGATCTATAAATATCTAGATATATATCAGTCTAATGGTTACCCAGGGCCTAAAACCTATGACAGACCTAGAAATCTCCTGATTTAGATTTCTAGCTCTAAATTTCCTGCCGGAACTGGCATCATCGAAGGTGACGGAGTTTATTCACCTACTGTTTTGGCCAAAGATCTTACGGGTGATGAGATTTCTAGGTCTAAAATTTCCCTGCCGGAACTGGTATCATCGAAGGTGACGGAGTTTATTCACCTACTGTTTTGACCAAAGATGCTACAACATCAAAATCAAAAGCCAAATCAAAGTTGCTGTTGCGGGACAAGGAACTGTCAACTTGTTTGTCCCTTTTGTTTCCAGCCCACTTTGTTCTTTCTAATGGTGACCAGACATTTGTCGTGTACGACGGGCTGTGTAAGTTCTGCAAAGATTGACATGGTTTTCGAGACGTACTGCAGGGCCATCCATCGCAACTAGTATGGGACAGACAGGCCTTACAGTTTTTTGTGAGATGATGGGTATGTACATCACAAGACGGAACAACATAAACGGACCCTGGCCGAGAGGTCTGCAGGGTATGTTGCATGAGTCTGAAAAGGGTACCCTGAGCAGGTTTGGAAATTCCGTCATTTCATCGACGTCTGCTATGATGGCAGCTAGTATATACGTGGACACACGTCTATGTGTGATGTTGTCATTGCGAATGGTACTGGTCTTGTGGTGGACTACGAGGTATTGTCTTTCTGTCATAAGTGCGACACAGTTGGAAACAAGCTCAAGGATAATGAGCAGGTATGTGAGGAGTTTAGGAAAGAGCATGAAGGAGAATGTGACAGGAATCATGAAGGATCTTCAGGTAATGTGGAGCAAGGCAGCAGTGAATATATGTGAAGGAGATCTGTGGAGGATTGGTTTGTGATGGTGATAATGACACAATTAGGTAGCTAAAAGATACAGATCCACATAAAAGTGTGGCCATAAACAAGAGGGAATGTGTCAATCATGTAGCTAACAGCATTGAGGGAAGATTGGAGAATACAAAGAAGGAGAAGGTAATTTTAGGTGGTAAATGGAAAGGGAAGCCGACGTAGGTGAAGATAGCAAGGTTGCAGAAGTATGTTACGATCAGATCAAGCGTGTAGTTTGCGGATTTAATGAAATGTTGCTATTTGAGCATCCTTCAAGCACTGCACGTCATCAAATGTGTGTCCCAAATGATGGATTCATGATGTTTTCTAGTGAGCTATTGATAACACCTGATCGGGACAGGCTTATGACCACATTTCTCAGCCATCTCGTGGTTGAACACATCTGCGACCTCGCCGATGATCCAAACAAGAAAAGTGAGTCTTGATCGAATGACTCAGAATGTGAACAAGGGCATCCACGCTTTGATCTGATCTGGATTCCCTAAGCATGTTTGTATGTAGGCTGTAGGTTGAGAGATATTTGTAGGAAAAGATGTAGCAGACGGACTCCTTGACATAGCCGGTAGTCTTTTTTTCTATTTTTTGGGGAGTGTCTGCGGACGTCGTTTTTTCCCCCCCCCCCCCACCCGCACCGGCTTTCTAAATGTATAATAATCATGATAACACTTGATTTGAAGACTGTCTCAATTTTCTATTGTTTCCTGCTATATTAGTATACAGCCAAGTTTCTTTCTACTGTGTATTAGTATACACCTGACTAATAAAACCGAAAAAGACACTCTTTGATCAAAACAAAACTGATGGCAGAATTGTATCCTTAAAATAAATATTATTGTTATTACCATCAAAATAAGATCTAGATCTAGATCCAAACAAGAAATGTGAACTTTTAGGGACTTTCAACGGGTGACCATAGCTCTAAGGACATTGACAAAAATGTGCTGATAGATTAAGTGCCCGGTGCTCTTATTAGGGACTTCCGTCCAAAATCATTCGACTCAAAACATCTAAAAGCTACGTTGGTCTGGACAGCTGTGGGACGAGACATTGGATCGTGAGCGAGGTAAAAAAGAACAAAAACCTGACAAACTGAAGCTTTTTGACTAGAACATTTCATCAGCTATTGCCTTAAATATACACAAACAGCTGTTTAAACTAGTATTTTGGCACTATGGTAACATTGGCAGGAAACGATTTCAAATGAATTGTGAATTGTGAAATTTCAAATACTGTGATCTTCAAAAGGAACACATTTCAGTAATTTCGATGCATAAGTTTATGAAGAGCTTCATGTCATCGGTGTCATGCACAAACCTGCTATGTGCAAAATTAAAAGCCAATGTATTTCATCAATCGTAAAAAAAAGTACCATTGGCCAACGCCCTCAAACAAATAAGCTTGAGAAATATCAAGAATGGTAACAATCAACAAAAACAAAATGCGCTATGTGCAGCATCGAACATCTTGTCACAGCCAAATCTGCTATGAGAGGCGAGACAGAACAGCCGTGACATAAGTTGATGGTCGAGGTCGGATGTCTGATCGAAGTGGGATTATCTGCAAAGGCCCTTGTCGATCATGAGAGAAACAGACATATTTAAGCTTGAGATTAACTTTAATATGAAAAACGAAATTCTAAATCTTTTTTCCTCTTACCGTCATCTATGAGCTTGCGGACCAACTGTCTTAAAACAATCCGAACTCTAAACCTAATTAGTAATTGGGAAATGTTGAACTCAGGAGAATTCTTGCGGCCAAAAAGCAATAATTTCAATAATTTTATTGAATGGTCATACATAAGCTTGAGATTAACTAAAATATGAAAAACAAACTTCTAAATCTCCATCTTTGCCATCACCTATGAGCTTAGGACTGCCTGTCGTAGAAAACTCAGAGCTCTACACGTTTTTATCAATTGGGAAATGTTTAACTTAGGAGAAATGTTGTAGCCAAAAAGCAACAATTTCAACCAGTTGATTTAATTTTCATATATATAAACTTGACATTAACTTTAATATGAAAAACAAAATACTCAATCGTTTTCTTTTACCGTCATCTATGAGCAGAGGACTAACTGTCCTAGAAACATCAGAACTCTAGACGTATGTAGTAATAGGGAAATTGTGAAGTTAGGAAAAATGTTGTAGCCACAAAGCAACAATTATATTTAATGGTCAAATATATGCCTGCGCTAACTTTAATATCAAAAACAAAATTCTAAATCTTTTCCTCAGGTCAGTTATGACCTCCAGAACTCCACACCTTTTTAGTATGTAGCCAAACAGCAGCAATTTCAACAATTTGATTTAATGGTCATATAGAAGCTTGAGATTAAATTTAAGATGAAAGACAAGACTCTAAATCCTTTTCTTTTGCCATCTCCTATGAGCTAAGGACTACTTGTCATAGAAAATTAAAACTCTACACGTTTATAGTAATTGGGAAATTGGGAACTTGAAAAATGTTGTTGTAGCCAAAAGCAACAATTTCACCGATTTGATTTAATTGTCATGTATAAGCTTGAGACCAATCTTAAGATGAAAAACAATAAATCTAAATTTTGTTCTGTTGTAAGTAAATCATGAGCTTAAGACTATCTGTTCTAGAAAGATCAGAACTCTAGACCTTGTTAGTAATTAGGGAAATTGTGAGCTGAGGAACAATGTTATAGCGGAAAAGTAACATTTTAAACTAAATGTCATGATATGAGCTTGAGATTAACTTTAACATAAAAAACAAGATTCTAAATCTTTTTCATTTACCGTTACCTATGAGATTAGGACTAGCTGTCTTAGAAAAATCAGAACACTAAACCTTTTCAGTAATTGGGAAATGCAGCTATTGTAACTATTTCATTTAATGGTCATATATGAACGAGATTAACTTTCATATGATAAACAAGATTCTAATTCTTTTTCTGTCATCTATGATCTCAGAAACTGTCTTAGAAAAATCAGAACTCTAGACCTTTTTAGTAATTTGGAAATTGTGAACATGAAACAACAATTTCATGTGATTTAATGGTCATATACAAGCGTGAGATGAATTTTAAGATGGAAAACAAGAAATCTAAAACATTTTCTGTTATTGTAAATTATGAGCTTAAGACTACCTGTTTTAGAAAGATCAGATCTCTAGACCTTTTTAGTTGTTAGGACATTTGGAGCATAGGAGAAATGTTGTAGCCAAAAAGCAACATTTAAACCATTTGATTTAAATGTCATGACATGAGCTTGAGATTAACTTTAATATGCAAAACAAGATTCTAAACATTTTTCTTTGACCGTCACCTATGAGCGTAGGACTACCTGTCTTAGACAAATTAAAACTGTAGACCTTTCTAGTAATTGGGAAATGTTGAGCTTTCTGGCTACAACATTTCTCTTAACCCAATGCTTTTCAATGCGCCCGTTCGCGGCCGCTAAAAATCAACCCCGATCTTTCCATTGCGGCCGAATGCGCCCGCGCCGATAACGAAAGTACCTAGTCACATTAGAGCTCATTTATAGTGGAAAAACAGTGCCAGTGGTTTTTCCTCTTCCTTTCAGGAAGTAGATTTAAAATGCGACCGAACGTCCCGTTTACCGGATCTAAATATCATAACTAGTCAATGAACAGTGATTTTTACAAGTCGAACGATAATCCGCGCGTGTTTCAACTCAAATTCAACCTAAATATTTTTCTAAATTTGATAATGGCTTTCAATTTCTTGAATTCCTTGTTGAATGATGACGTTTTAGGCGAAACAGAGGAAGATAATGTTGATTCTGGTGATGAATCAGACATCGACATTGAGTTTGAAGCTCCCGATCCAGAGTTAGATCTAGGATTTGAGCCAGAAAACGAAATCGAACCGACGGCTTCAACTTCGACGTGGTCTGAACATTTGAACGATGTTAGTGTGGAACAGTTTACTGAATTTTCTGGAAGTGTGATAGATTTTCAGGACACAACTCGTCCATTGGATATTTTTGATCTCTATTTCCCCCATTTCTGTATGAAATGATAGCTGATCAGACAAACCTATCGAGGCAGTACCAAACTAGGACTGGGAGAGTGGATAAATTGTGGAAGCCATGTACTAGCCAGGATATTCAGAAGTACATGTACATCAATATTATGTTTGGCATTCACACAATGCCAGATATAAATTTATACTGGTCATCAGACAAAAATATCGTGTTCCTGCCGTTGCCGATGTACTCGGAAAAATGCGCTACATGAAAATAAACCAGTACTTTCCGTCGTCGACTCGACAACTCAAATTTTACGTCGGCTATGATCCCCTCTTCAAGGTCAGGCCTGTCCTAGACGTTGTGAGGGGCAAAGTGTAGTAGGTACTCCAAACCCGCCTCAAAACGGGTGAGCGAGCACAGAAATCGTCAAATTTGGCGAACTTCACTGATTCAGAAAATAAAAAGTATTAAACCTACAATGATGAGACTGATCTCATTTAAACGAGTTTTCTTTCTTCTTTCATTTCGTCATATTTTCGTTTGTATGTGTTAATATTTGTTATGTTTTGTAACGTTTTGAAAAAATGTGTTTTTACGGCAAAACACGCAAGAAAATTCATGGTTTGAGGAACCTCACTTTTTCATATTCCCAACAGGTGCCCTCCTCCTAAAGCTATTTGACAAATGTAGCACCATCCGGTAGAAAAAATGTCACTCTTTCCAATGGTATAAACATCGTCTTTCTATCTTTACTATAAGTTGGCGAAAAATGATTTTTAAAATTTAAATTGCGAAAAAAAGGGTTTTCCTGGGAAAAAAGGCAACTTCATGGTCACCATATTAAAATTCAACCTTTTTTCTACTTAAATTCAACGACAAAATCATTCGAAACTATGACTCCATCCTATGAGGTCTTATCTAAAAAGTCCAACTTTTACTACGATGTGCATAGCGACCACTTTCTCTTTCTCCTCCGCCATTGGTAGTGACTGGCTACGCTTGAGGGCTCTCATATTTTGATTTTATATGGCAACTCCGATGTCCGAAATGGCCAACATCTTACACGAACTTGTAGGTAAGTGTCTTAAGATTTTAGATTTGTGCATATTAGGAAAAGTTTAAATTATATTTATCTTTTATTTTTTTAAAACCTGCATGAGTTTGTCAGAAGTTGTAGCGATCTCAGTTTTCTAGATCTACGACTCCGTTGAGCAAGTTTATGAAGTCGCCTATTTTTTTTTTGTCCCGTGAAGGGAAATATGGACTGATGATGTCGATGACATGATATTTAAACTCAATATTTATCGTAATGGTTCATCAATATTATGTTTATTTAAACTGTATTCCATTCAAGAAGATGAGTGTTTTTTCACTTTTTCTGAATCGAGACATAATGGCTACCGGTACTGAAAGTTGGGTCTATCGGGTCTGAACGGAAGTGAAGATCTGTTGGGCAAATTCATTTTTGTTGATTGCATGGGAAGGAGGGTTATTTCTTAGTCTGATTTATCGTGAATGACTGTGTTTTAGTTTTATTTTTAAGGTAAATTATGATTGATTTGTTTATAATTGGCCCCTGCCACTTTATGTCCAAGCCATAGAAACTCCATGGTTCTACGTAGCTTCTAAAATCTAGCACTGCAGTAAGCTGTGGAAAAACCCACTTTTTCCAAATTGACTTATTTAATCTACAAAGGCTAATAGTAGCATATGAAGTCTTAAAATACTGAATCTAGATACCGGTATCTAGTGTAGACTTGTCGGCTTACTAAAGTTAGAGGCGTTAAACACTCAAATTATTATTTTTTTGCAGAGGGATCATGACTCGTAATTTATTTTGTATATTATTTTACAGCGGATGACAGCTACCAAACAATGCTGAACAGGTTCACCAGGGACGGTAAGGGTAGACGGCCAGATGTGACTCCACCGCCCCTCACCAACAGACTACTTGTGCAGCTGTGGGACATCATGCTTCGCAATGGTGACGAGCAGAAGAAGGTAATTTTTATTATTATAACATTGTGGTTGGTGGTTGGGTCGGAGAGGTCAGTAAGATGAACTTTGTGACACAATTCAACATGAAAGAAATAGATTTATAATCTATTTGATTAGTGGTCTTTCTTCTTCCTATAAGACCACAGCTTCAGTATTGAAGATTAATGTGATCGTGTGCTATGTGGTTTTGGTATAACTGAGATATTAAACTATTAATATTAATATATTCCATTACTTAGTTATTAAACACGTCTAACTATATTATTATAGATCTGATGATTTATTATTATTATATTATTACAGTTATTTATACCAGAAATGTTAACAATATCTTAATCTGCCTAACTTGCTCTTAATTTAACATTTGATATTTGCTTCTGCTACTATTCAGGCTCTTTCTTTTTCTATATAAAAAAAGCCAAACAGCAGACCTCGTTGCACACCTCAAATCTCATAGAAACAAATTTTTGTATCTGCTATGAGGCATGTTATTGATTTATGAATGTACGCTGAATTATCTTGAGTACATAATATATATATAATATGCATATTTTTTTCCTTTTGTTTTTCCAAGGTTATTGACTGGTTTGGCTACCTCTACAGTGGCAACTCTGTCCTCCATCAAGCTTCTCCTGGTCCTCTGCGAAGCATCATATCGTCGACATATCGCAAAGCTGTGCAGTTATTTGAATTTGAGGGTCCACGGGATGTGGTGATTAGTTATTTAGATTTAATTTTTGATTTCAATTTTATTTCAGATACTCTATCAGCTGCCAATATTGACAGGAATATTTTGTTAGGTCAATACTCAGAATTTTCAAAACCCTTCAAATTTCAAACTTACAAACAGCATAGTTGTAGAATTAGACAAATTTCAGAGAACAGAGAGATTTAATCCAAATTTTATGGCAAAGTGGGTCTTTTACTTAATCAATGAGAGTGAAGCAAAGGAACAAGATAGTAAAATCATTAAAAATCTAATCCAAAGATTAGGCAAATTAAGGACTAAAAAATTTGAACTGCAAACCCGAAAAAAACCTGATAATTATCAAAAGTTTCTAGATGAAGAATTTTGCTTTAACGAAACAAACCCTAAACGTAAACAATCTAACCTTCCTAACAGTTCCATCAGTTCATCAAACAAAAGTGTAGAGAAAGGTAACATTAGTAACAATAACCCTGTAGTCATTGAAAAGTCTAAAAATCAAAATAGCCAAGTTTGAAAAGGAACTTGAAGATTTAAAAAAAGTGAAAGAAGAGAATATGAATCTGAAAAGAGAGAACCAAAATCTAAAAAGAAAAATTTCCAGAAACAGTATTAAATTAGCCACCACCAGTTGTCATTTGCAAAATTCAGAAAGAAAAAGAAAAGTTGAAATTGACCAAAAAGATAGTGTCATTAATTATTTAGAAGCCACCTTGGAAATAAAGAAAAGAAAGGTAAAAACTTTGAAGAAAGAAACAAAATTAGTCAATAAATGCAATGATAGTCTGAATGAAAAGATTTTCAAACAAGAAACTTCATGAAGTAGAAGTAAAATCAGGAGAAAATAATGCTTATGCAGATAATATTAGACAAGCTACAATTCTTTTACGGTCTGAAGCAGGAGTGGCTTCTCATAAAGTTAGTGAAGATATGAGAATAGTAGGTAAACATCTTTTTGATCATAACTTTGAAACATTGCTATCAACCCAAACATGCCTTAATATGAATGCTGAAGGTTTAGTTATTTCAAATTTGCAAGTAGCAGAAAAAATATTAGATTCTAAAAATATTACTCTCCATTTAGATTATGAATGGAACATCAAAAAGTAGTAAATCATCAAGTCACCTTAGATGAGGAATCTAAATCAGTTAAAAACGAAATCTCAATCAAATTAAAACAGAACATGGTAGAAAGTCAGCAAAAGAAAATTGACACGGCAGCAGCAGATTTAGAAAAACATGGTTTATTAATAAGAAGGATAGATAACAACGGAAGTGTTTGTGAAAGTAGTGAACAAGTAGGCATATTAATAAAAAAATCTTTCAACAACTGGTAAATCTAAAAAACAAATAACAGAAATAATCAAAGATAAAATTCTAACTCTGTCAGGTACTCAAGAAGATTTAATCTCAAATTTAAAACAATTTTTTAATTAGTGTTTCTTTCTTTTTAGTCTGAAATAAAATTGAAATCATGGGTCTAGTTAATGAAGTTTTATTTGACTTTGTAACATATTTGGAGGCCGTTTTTTGTTTTATGTTGATAAATTCATATTTATTGGTGATATATCTGGTGGGGGAAAAACTTTCTTGTGATAATTTTTTTTTACTGAATTTTTTAAAATTGTAAATATTTTAATAAACTGAAATCATGTCATAACCAAGCCATTATTGTAGTTATGTTTCTCTTTTGATGTTGTTTATCTAATCAGGAATGGATAGAGCTCCTTCTCCTCTTTCATTTGATACCAAGATCGACAAGATTGGTTAAAAAGTAAAGATTTTAAAAGGTTTTGAAATTCCTATTTTTTCTGTTTTTCGGCCCCATTAACGAAAACGTGCGAAATTGATTTCGCGGCATATTTTCTAAGAGTATAACTTAAAAAGTATACTTTCAGGCATCCTGAAAAAAATTGGACCTACTGTCAGCAACATTATCTCTTACTTTAGTGGTTTTCAAGGGGTTAGCTTAATTTGTTATTATACAATAGCGGTCTGAAAATGGCATTTTGAGTCGTAAGTCGCCAGACCATATTTTGGCCCATTTTGCGCAAAATTCAAAAGGGCATAACTTCCGTGAAAATAAACCCATCATGTTGATTTTGGTATCATTTAAATCAGAATAAAAAACTCTTTCAGGATATCTACATTGGATAATCTTTTTCTGATTAATTCAATTTGGGATGCTAAACTTTGCCGGTGTACACCGCAAGCAAGATGGTGTGAGGACTGGATTAGGGCATCATGTGGTGATGAGTGTTGGAGTGGACTATCTGAATCAGTAATTTTGACAATTTTTTTACATCAGTTCAACTGGCTGAGGACCTCCTGAGAAAAACACGTAGAACAATTCGTAGAACCGTGTCGGCTGGCAGAAAAAAACACTAAGATCCGACAGAAAGGGAATATGGTGGGAGCTGGTTCGACAAACGCAGTCAACATTGTCGACAACTGAGATCCAACAATAACAATGGTTACTCGTTCTTCGAGACAGGGGGGCGAGTCAACGTCGAGATTCCGACTGCTGTAAAAGCCAGCTATAATGACAATATGGGAGGGGTCGACCTCGCGGACCAATACCGCGCCTACTACCAGATCGGCAGGGCTTCTAGGGAAGTGGTGGAGGTATGTTTTCTGGTTTCTGATCCAGACAGCGATGGTCAATTCCTACATTGCCATAAAGTCAGCCGTCCGAAAAGTCCCGGGAGGTCACCCGTCTCTCGACATTTACTTTTCAGGATGAGTGTGATCGACGACCTTCTGATCAGATCGGGCTCGACAAATGCAGTTCCCGATTTACTCCATCTCGTCAGGAACTTGGTGGACATGCCAGGAAGGACGCTGCTACCAGTGCGCCGCGGACAAAAGAAAACCCCAAAGAACAGAACACCCCGAAACCGTCTATGGATGTACAGTTTGCAATGTTCAGGCGTCTGCTTTGGAAAATTCCATAAATGAACTTTTTTATATCTGGAAATTGGGGACATGGATTAACATTGAACACATGTAAAAAAAAATTTTTATTTTTTTCACATAATTTTTATTTCATCATTCATCATTCATCAATGCATATATATTATAATTAAATGAAAGATAAATCATTTCTTGATTTAGTAGTATTTTTTTTTTTTTTAACATTAACCGTTTTTGCATGACTGAGTTTTTTGTAACACTATGGCATAATTCCGGAAGAGTTATTTCCCTTGGCTTGGAAGTTGGAAATTAATTGACCTAGTTTCAGTTGAGAAGCATTGGGTTAGAGAATTTCACGATGATTGGCGTGATACTAGATCTAGTAGCTCTGGCTCGGACTCCGATCAATCGGATTTGGACCATGAATTTCGTCGTATGCCAAATGTAAACAATTCAGGTAACTGTATTAGTGGGCGTAGCAATGGACGTGGGTGGGGAAAAATGTAACCAAACAAAAACAAGATATTGAAAACAAAAAACAATAAACTACAAAGATAGAAAAATACAAATTTTATTGGCTGTTTATTTCCAAACATTCGCATTCAAAGAGTGTGAAAGGGAAAAAAAAAGCCTGTATATCATATCAATATATATTTGTTGTTTTCAGAGAAACAATGGAACATTCAATGAAAATAAAGTTGAATTTTTATCCCTAATGTGTCTGCTTTCTTTTGAGACAATTTTGAAATTTCTAACATAATAAATAACAAGTTATTTATCTTTTTCTTCCAGTAACATACCAATTTTCTATAAATAGCAACAAAACTCAAGATGTCCGCCATGGTCATCCGTCAAATCATATAAAATTAACGCTAACCCACCTTACAACAACCTCTGAAAGTTTCATGAACTTCCATTGCTTTTGTGATTTTTTCTCATACTACTGATATTTTGATCTATTACCAAAGACAACTGGTACTGGGGAATTTTTATGCAAAAACTGATGGCACTGGGTGGAAACTAGGTACAAAAGGGGGGGGGGTGGAAAATGATAATCTGTCCACGTCTGTAATTATGTTAGAATTTTAAAATATTAAATGCCACCGATTCCGAAAAAAACGACCATAAGAAAAGTGCCATTCCCACTGTCCACTCTTATAATATAGATGAGATAAATAGTAGAAACATTCCTTGAGATCATGTTTTATTGACTTAGAAAAGGCATTTCACACTGTGAGGAAGCACAAACTATGACATTCCTTAAAAGAACACAATGTTGAGCAAAAGTTAATGGAAATCATTTAAAAGATTTTACAACAAACCAACATTTGCAGTGAGAGCAGTGAAGCATGTACTTTAGAGAGTAGGGAATATAGTCTGAAATGAAATATCTAAGAAGAGTAGTACGGAAAACTAAAAGAGACAAAATCAGAAACACAACAATAAGAGATCAAGCTAAAACAGATGGCATAAAAACTAAGATAGAAATAAATTAACTGAGATGGATTGGGCATGTAAACAGAATAAATGACAATAGAATAGCTAAATCAAAATACAGTGCTAAAACTGAAGGTAAAAAAAAGACCAAAAGACAGAGTTCGGAGAAAGTGGGAAGAAGATATAAAAGAGGCATATTTCGTCCTGCGTTGCCTCTCTACAGGGGTGGGGGGGGGGGGGGGGGGATCTTATCCAATTGTATAAAATTGTTCATAACATAGATAATATTGATTATAAATCATTTTTCAACTATTCTCATATGAATTTTATTTGGGAGATAGATTTAAGATTTAAATTACAGGAAGTTCTACTTTTGTGAGACAACGTTTTCATTATACGAACAGACAAATTATGGAATAATTTACTCTTCAAAACAAAAAATGCAAACAGTATTAATTCTTTTACAAATGCCATTCATATGGAGTTCAATAATTTAAAATATTTGTATGATGAATTAATATGCATTGTTCTTATTGATTACTGTTCATTCCTTATTAAAACTCCGTGATTATTTTGAGATGTATGGGGCATTTAAAGGTCAAATGACCTACATCGCTTCTGAAAAGATATGAAAAAATATATGATATTTATCAAAAACCTTTTTATTTATTATATCAAAATCAAGTTAAGACTTATTTAACTGGAAAAGCCAAATTATTCAAATCTCGCTACAACAAAGACATTACATGTACTGATTTTGCAAGATGTTCTGATTATCACAAAAAAAGACTAATTGTTGCAATCCCTCCTCTGGAACTTTTTGGGCTATCATTTCTCTCTCCTGGAATTTTAGAAATTAATCATCTCATCCTCTGGAACATTTTCAATTTCATTTCATCCTCTGGAACTGTTAAAAGTTATCATTTCATCCTCTGGAACTTTTTGAAAATTTATCATTTCACCCTCTGCAATTTTTAAAAGTTTATCATTTAATGTTTTGGAACTTTTAAAAGTTTATAATTTCATCAATATTGTTAACATTACAAACGTTATGCAAATTACTCTAAGATACGCAACGAAAGGAAAACAATTCTGAACAGATGATGAGAAAGATACTGGTAATCTAAACACGTTTCAACAAATCTTTGCTACTTTGCATAACTGATTACTATTGGACATTGGCAATCTTCTTTTAAGAAGCTCCATCATTTGTCTTGTTAGGAACAAGGACCGACACGTGTATTATTTTACATAAACTTTTCCCTTTGCAGTATCACAAATTGCCCATTGTACTTAATACAGCAGGGGGACTTGGTAGTGCAAACGCAAGATGTTGGCCTCTCAACCAAAAGGTAGTGGGTTTGAGTACCGACAACTGTTGAAAATTTTCTGGGTTTTTTTCCAGCAAAATATACGCCCCGCCCCCTGATCCAGGTAGGTGGACCAACACCTAATCTCATCAGAGACAGACTATAACGAGGAGGTCACGTGTGCAGGTATAATTAAAAAAATTATAATAATTCAAACCTGCATCTATAGGCTGGAAACAATTGTCTCTCTCTATTCATTGAAGATTTATTTGCAATGAGTAAAGTTAATTAAGTACTCATAGTCATAGACTTAAGGCACATTTGAAAAAGATAAGAAAACAAGTAAATCAATCAAACAAAATATCAATAAAATGAGTCATGAATAACTTAAAAAATGAATTGATGAAAATCCAATTATATTATATTTATATAAGTAATTTCATCCAACATGAAGTAGAGGTAGTTTTACCATACATATTACAATTAATTCAAAATGACCTTTGTAGTAGCATATCCTTGACAATCTGAGCTGCTCCTTTGGCCGAGTTGTTCTCCCGACTCCCACTGTCTGCTGCCTGTACACCGTGATGCTCGCTGTCGGCTATCTCGACACTCAAACCGCTTTCTCCATATACCTGTATGATGGCCTCTCTCACCACACTATTTCTGGATGGCACAGAGCCGATCACTGACAGCCTCCCCACACCCCTGGCTAGAAGGAAGCTGGGAGGAACCATGGCACTCAGGTGATTGATTATTCCTTCACACAGACACCTGAAAATGTGTCCAATGCTCTGGAAATTGACTAATGAAATGCCTGAAATTGACCCTCCCAATTCAGGGCAATACCTCTCCCCAAAAAAGGAAGGTTGGATTGACAACTGAGATTTCTTTTCTCCTTTGCATTTATAAGCATCTTCCTCAGCAAGTTTTTGAAGTTTAGAAAAGACTACTGATATCAGTCTGTGATTCACACCCTGAAAAAACCAATACCTTTAGTTAATAGTGTAATGCAAATGAAAGAGGACAACATTAAAACAAATGTAAAAACATATATTCTAATCTATACACACACTCAAAACCGCTTGATCCGAAAATCGTGGGACTAGAGATGTCTCTTCAGATTAAACATTTTTCAGACTATCACAAAGGCAATGTTCATGATAGTATTGATAGTGGTAGGGGCAAATGTCGCCCACAGTACACATGGGAAACAACTTATGTGTTCGTGTGTGTACCTTACATGGAGATAAAAGAGCTAGCTTTACAAACTAGAGGGTTTAGGGTCAAATCATGGTGGTAAGTACCGCACTTGGAAAGTAACTTCATGAATCTTTTAGTTGGTTTAGCCAACTTTTCTCCCTGATAAGAAATAGCCACAGTTTAACACCTGTTCCTATCAGAAATTAAGAAGGTCACATGTATGTTGTATGTCAAAAATCCCACGGCAAGTTTCAATGCAGTATGTGAAGTTCATTAAGTTCATCTCAATCTCTCCTTTCTTTCTTTCTTTCTTTCTTTCTTTCTGTCTTTCATTTTTGTTCGTTTTTGCCTTCCTTTGGCCGCTTTGGTGCACTGTCAGTGTTTCTTTCATGAACGAACGTCTATCATTCAGCTGTTCACAAATTTCTTTTTTTATTGTCATCAGGGTAGAACTTCGTACCTCCAGTCTTCTTATAACTGTTGTTACCATTGCTTTCTTTACCTCCCTCGACCATGTGTTATTTAAAAAAAAATCACAAGCGTCATCTTTGATATTCTTTTTCTCTTCCATACTTTGGCTGCATGCCATCTCACCTGAGCATCTTACCAGTTTTAAATTTTGAATTGAATTGAATGCCTTTTTCTATCCACAAAGGGAAATTTGCTTTTGTTACAGTGAGTATATCCAATGTAGAATAAATATAAATTACAAATACTATGGAACATTTAATTGTATATTACATGTAATTCATTAACTTTAGCATAATAATATAACACAATTATCATGGATCACTATAAACATGACGGTGACAACAACGATGAGTCATAGATGTGATAATGATGGTTTGGATGAGGATGAATTTTCAACGATAATATTTGATGGTGATGATGGTAATGATGATGATGTTGATGATGATGATGACGATGATGATGATATTGATACGGTAGTGATAAAGCCCACTTAGTACTACATTGTCGCAACTTGATTCAAAGATCAGGTGAAACTGACATACATCTTTCCCATTTCCATAGCCCACAAATCACAGACCAATGGGATAATACCTATTAGTATTAGACAACATTTCTTCACATGTACGAATTCAAGTTTTTACTTCAATTTATTTTAAGAATCTATATCTATCAGACAAATGACAAGTACTCCACACAGGAGAAGAGGAATTTGCAGCATTATATCTTCATCTCTCGAAGGAAAATACATCCATGCCTTATACAATTTAATTAACACATAATTCTAGCAATCAGTTTAATTATTCACACCAATCCATGTTTGCCTCCAATATATATATATATATATATATATATATATATATTACATTTACATGTATAACAAGATTGCTATCAATATAAGTCAGGGCTACAAATACTCTCAGACCTCGTGATAAATACTAGACTACAGAAGAGACCAAGCGATCCTAATGCATAGTACATATATTGCCCTTTAAATTTTAATAATACCACAATAGCCTTGTCACATACTTGTCAGTGACCCCCCCTTTTCTACTTGATTAGTCAAATACTCACTGTTCAGTATCTCCTTCAATGTAATACTGAAAAAGGGCGTTTTCGTTTTAGCCCCGTTCTCTTTACAATATTTACAAACCCAAGTTACCACTGGCATAACAGTTGGTGGTATAATGAAGTTTGAGTATGTGCACATAAATATCCTTTTAAAAATATAGATAATTCCTACCTAAGTTGGACATCCAGGCAGACAGACAACGAACAAAGTGCTGTACTGCATTGCCGCCATTAAGACCTGCACACAGAGCCAGATGGAAAGGCCGGAAGAAAGGGAAGAAGGAGATGGTGGGAGGCGATTCCTGGCGTAATTTAGGGACGTCTGACGATTTGGACACGAAGCCCAACTGGATGGATGTGCCAATGTTGACAACTGTAAAAGTAAAAAAAAGAAGACAAAACAAAACCTAGACCCAATGAATCTTGCCACTTTAAAAGAAAAAAGAATCAAATGAAGGACAAAAATATTGTAATTACTGTATATTTTAAATACGACGATAATTGACTACCGGTACATGTATTTCTCTCAGATGCCTAAAAATAAAAGTAGAATCTTCTTCTTCTTCTTCTTCTCCTTCTTCGTGGTAACGGTAACTGACTGATTCAATTCTAAGAACTTTGGAATTAATTAATTTCTATTTCAAAGCGATATGTTTAATTCTGAGTTTAACGTTAACATCACTTCGCTGCTGTCTCTGTTTGTCTGTCTGTCTAGAGTCCAGAGGCAAGGTGCCGGCCTCAAACTGAAGGTCAAGTTTTCAAATCCCGGCAGGTTGTAAAATTGTCTCAAGTTTTTTAAGTAAAACTGACTTCTGATCAAAATCAAAACATGTGAATTGCCACTTGTGACCTAGTCCAATGGGATACAAAAAAGGTCCCTTGAGCAAATCACAGGACTCTCTCTCTCTCTCTCTCTCTCTCTCTGTCTGTCTGTCTGTCTGTCTGTCTGTCTCTCTCTCTCTCTCTCTCTCTCTCTCTCTCTCTCTCTCTCTCTCTCTCTCTCTCTCTCTCTCTCTCTCTCTCTCTCTCTCTCTCTCTCTCTCTCTCTCTCTCTGACTCTACTCTACTCTACTCTCGTTTCTCTTTCTTCAATGAAAATAAAAGGTTTGTTTTGGGCGTGTGGAAACCTATTATTACTATTAGTAGTGTTACTGTTAGCGGCAGCCATCACGGCAGCCAGTAACAACAGGTGCATGCAGCCTAATTTCGTTGATTGCCTGTTGTGTTGCTACAAACAGTGGACCAGGAGCCAGGGCTCTCTTGGGTTGACGGAGTCATGATCTTGAGCTGACATTGCTACGCTGAATCATGATATTAATATTATCAAGCTGACATTTCTTGCCCGAGTCATGATATTAAGCTGATATTGCTTGCTTGAGTCATGATATTAAGCTGACAATGCTTGCCCGAGTCATGATATTAAGCTGACATTGTTTGCCTGGTTCATGATATTAAGCTGACATTTCATGCCCGAATTCATGCTATTAATATTAAGCTGACATTGTTTCCCTTAGTCATGATTTGGAGCTGATATTGCTTGCTCAGTCATGACATTGATTGAGCTGCTATTCCTTGCTTGAGTCATGGTGTTGAGCTGACATTGCTTGTCTGCTGAGTCATGGTGTTCAGCTGACATTGTTTTCGTGAATCATCATGTTGAGCTGACATTACTTGCCTGAGTCATGATGTTCAGCTGACATTGTTTGTCTGAGACATGGTATTGAGCTGACATTGCTCACCTGATTCATTGTGTTGAGGTGACATTGCTATCCTGAGTCATAATGTTGATCTGACTTTGCTTTCCTGAGTCATGATATTGAGATGACATTGCTTGTCTAAGATGATGTTCAGCTGATATTGCTTGCCTGAGTCATAATGTTCAGCTGACATTGCTATCCTGAATCATAATATTCAACTGACATTGTTTGCTTGTGTCATGATATTGTCACATTGATTGTCTGAGTCATGATGTTGAACTGATATTAGTGATAGGGATATTGTTGCCTGAGTGTTGATATTAAGCTGACAGTGCTAATACATAGATTGAAAGACAGAGGGGAGGAAAGAGAGAGAGAGAGAGAGAGAGAGAGAGAGAGAGAGAGAGAGAGAGAGAGAGAGAGAGAAGAGAGAGAGAAAGAAGAAAGAGAGAGAGAGAGAGAGAGAGACAGAGAGAGAGAGAGAGAGAGAAAACAGACAGACAGACAGACAGACAGAGAAAGAGAGAGAGAGGGCAGGGGAGAGAGACGAGAGAGAGAGAGAGAAAGAAAAAGAGAGACAGAGACAGAGACAGAGAGGAAGAGAGAGACGGGCGGGGAGAGAGAGAGAGAGAGAGAAAGAAAGAAAAACAAAAGAGAGAGAGGAGGAGAGAGAGAGAGACGTAGACACAGCGAGACATAAAGATATATATATGTATATATATATATATATATATATATATATATATATATATATATATATATACAGAGAGAGAGAGAGAGAGGGAGAGGGAGAGAGAGAGAGAGAGAGAGAGAGAGAGAGAGAGAGAGAGAGAGAGAGAGAGAGAGAGAGAGACAGACAGACAGACAGACAGACAGACAGAGAGACAGAGACACAGACAGACAGACAGACAGACAGAGGCAGAGAGACATACAGAGAGAAAGAATGAGAGAGAGAGAGAGAGAGAGAGAGAGAGAGAGAGACAGAGACAGAGACAGAGACAGAGACAGAGACAGAGACAGAGAGACAGAGACAGAAGGAGCGAGACAGAGATAGAAGGAGAGAGAGAGAGACAGAGATAAGAGAGGGAGAGAGAGAGAGAGGGATATACACAGAGAGATAGGAGAGAAACTGATAGAGACAGAGAGATAGAGAGGAGAGAGAGAGAGAGAGAGAGAGAGAGAGAGAGACAGAGAGACAGGAGAGAGAGACAAAGACAGAGACAGAGACAGAGAGAGAGATAGACAAAGAGAGAGAGGGGGCCGGGAAAAAGAGAGAGAGGGAGGAGAGAGACAGACAGACAAACACAGAGAGAGAGAGAGACAGAGACAGAGACAGAGAGAGAGGAAGGAAGGGAGAATAATAATCACAACAGTATCAATGCCATCAGAATGATTGTCCCAAAAGTATCAGTGCTATCAGAATAATTGTCCCAATAGTAATTAGTATCAGTGCTATCAGAATAATTGTCCCAATGGTACCAGTGCTATCAGAAAAAAATAGTCCCAATAGTATTAGTGCTATCAGAATAATAGTCCCATAAGTATCAGTGCTATCAGGACAACGGTCCCTATAGTATCAGTGATATTGATATCAGAATAATTGTCCCAATAGTACCAGTGCTATCAGGAAAATGGTCTCAATAGAATCAGCGCTATCAGGACAATTGTCTCCATAATATCAGCGCTATCAGGACAATTGTCCTAATAGTATCAGTGCTATCAGGACATATCACTCAGTGCTATCAGGGCAATGGTCCCAATAGTATCAGTGCTATCAGTAAAATGGGGCGTGTAGTGTGCAAAATTATCAGTCCTTGTTTCAGAAACAGATCGGTGATCAACTCTTTTGTGTGGAGTCTGACTGTAATTATAGTAAAATACGAGGTCAGTGAGTACCCCACGTAATAATAATGTTATTACAAAAGCAGTATAACTACTGCTACCATTTCTACTCTTTTAATAATCATTCTAATACTGTAAATAAAAATGCCAACATTTGTGGTGATGATTATTATAATAAAAGAGAAGGAGATGGAACAGGGTGACCACCAGTAATGATAATAACAATAACTAGAAATAATAGAGCATAACATTCTATGTGTTCCTATTTTTATAACTTATTAACTGGGGCTTAACAAGATTAAATATTATCTATTTTCTTTACTTGAACTAAGTTAGATTTATGTACAGTCTCACATTCTATGTGAAAGTAATATAGATTTTGCATTGACGAAATGTGGCGACGAGAAAGTATTACCACGGCCAATCTCGGGAATACCTGAATTGAGCTAAACGCCCCTGTTCTTTTACATTTGATTCATTCATGTAAATGTAATTTCGTATTTTGTGAAGTCTGTTTTCAATTCTTAAATTCTCTAACAAATTATTAAATGTCTCAACCTTACTACAAGTTCAAATTTATTCTTTATTGTTGTTGTACTATTTCTTTCAACTTGTTCGTTGGACAGGCCAATATCCAGAACTAAAACCTAATATGAATAGATCTAGACAGTGGGAGATACAACATATTTTTTAACAAGAGTGATATAAAAACCTCAATTATTAATTAGATTATATGGGAACACAAGATAGTCGGACTTGAGCAATCTAGATTTCTAGAGTTAGAAAGGGTGAAAATTGAAGCATTTAATTAAGAATAAGTAGATCTAGCATTCTGCTCTCTCGGCTGGCACACGCATAGGATGTCAAAGATGCCATAGTAACTAGTTTCCTCAATTTTATGATGTATATATCTAAGTAAACCTAGTCATATAGGTAAGCACCTGTACAGGGAGTAGATGATCCCGCCCTCCACGAGTCTCCTGCTGCCTTGCAGGCGGGTCTTGGTTGACCAAAGGCTAAAGGGAGTTAACCCTGACAGAAAACAACTTGCTGCCTTGCAGGCCGGTCTTGAATGACCAAAGGCTAAGCGAATTAACCCTGACAGAAAATAACAACCTGCTGCCTTGCAGGCTGGTCTTGAATGACTAAATGCTAAGGGAGTTAGCCCTGACAGAAAATAACAAGGCCTGGTAGGGGGCCTCAAGGTGGCAGCCCCGCCATCTACCTAGGGTACTGTGGGCTAATGCCCTGCTTATCCAAAACAACCTGATTCAGAGAAGTAAAAGGAATATATCCGGCTTGATCTTTGGAAGACTGGAAAAACACGGACTGTGATTTTTGGAACATGGAACGTTAGGGCAATAAATGGAAAAGAGTTAGAATTAGTTGAAGAAATGGAAAAATTCAAAGTAGATATTTTGGCCATTACAGAAACAAACAAAAAAGGACAAGAAATAGAAAATGTAGGACCGAATCATATTTTAATCTTCTCAGGAGTAAATGTCAAAGATAGAGCTAGAGCAAGAGTAGGCCTTCTAGTGCATAAAGGGCATGAAAAGCTACTAGAAAGTTGGAAGTTTATAAGCCCACGGCTATTAGAGGCACATATTAAACCAAAAGGACGAGAGATTAAATTATTAGTAGCTTATGGACCAAACGAAGACGCAACTAAAGAAGAAAAAGATATCTTCGAAAATTATTTACAAATAGCTGCAGAGAATCTTAAATCCGAACAGGAACTAATGCTTTTAGGAGATTTAAATGCTAGAGTAGGCAACAATGTAGAAACATCAGGAGGAGTAATAGGGAAAGAAGGAGAGACAACAACTTCTCCGAATGGAGAGACTCATAGATTTTTGCCTAAACAATAACATGAAAATAGCCAAACCTTTTTTCCTCATAAAGATATCCACACATATACAAGAGTAAATGAAGACAGGTGTGAAAAGTCAATGATAGACTACATAATAGTTAGCAGCTCCCTTTTTTACAGTACATTAGATTTAAGAGTAAACAGAGGAGCAGAAATGTTTAGTGATCATCACTTAGTGATTGCCAAAATGAGATTACTGACTGAGGAAAACAAACAGAAAAGGAAAGAGAAGAAAGCTACTAAACTCAAAATTGAGGAACTAAATAAACCAGTAGTAAAACAGGTCTATCAATCAAGGATAAAAAGATTTATCAGTGAAAGACAGATTAATCTGAATAATAGCACAATAGAAGAAAAGTGGCAGTGGCAGATGTATAAAGAAACACTCCTCAGTTGTACTGAAGAGGTCTGTGGTAGGAAAGCAAACTAAAGGAGATAGGAAAAGAACAGCATGGTGGAATAAGAATGTCAAGACTAAGATCAAAGAAAAGATGGATGCCTGGAAGAAATACTTGCAAACAAAGAGACCAGAGGATAGGATAGATTACGTAAATAAAAGAACTATCGCCAAAGAGGAAGTGAAGAAAGCAAAATAGGAAGAATGGGAAGAGTTTGGACAAAGACCCCAAGAAAGCTATCAAGGAAATCAAAAGCTGTTCTGGGGGCAATGAAGAGCATGAGAAAGACTAAAGCATGCCCAATATGACAAATTAAGAATGTCAAAGAAGAACTAATGAAGAAGACAGTGAAATAATGGAAACATGGAGAAAGTATTTTCAACAATTACATAATCCCCCCAGAACGTATGAAACAAGGAGTAAAGATCAATTAGTAAGAATATCAAATAATCCAGAGGAGACAGCTGAAGATGTAGATATATCAATGGAAGAAATCCAAACAGCTATAAGAAAAGTGAAATTAGGAAAAGCTCCAGGAGCAGATCAAGTTTATCCAGAAATGATTAAAAACCAAGGGAGAGAGGCAGACAAACTACTATATGCAAACAAACAATATGGAAGTCCAAACAGGTGCCAGACGACTGGAAAAAGGGAACGGTAGTACCAATACATAAGAAAGGATCAACTATGGAATGCTCAAACTATAGAGGGATATCACTATTTAGCGTTCCAGGAAAAGTATATGCCAGGATACTGGAAATGAGACTCATGAAAAGAGTAGAGGATCAGATTGAAGAGCATCAGAGTGGATTTAGACCAGGAAGAAGTGTACAAGACCACACATTTACAATTAGACAAATAAGAGAAAAAATTCCTTGAGAGAAACATTGACTTGCACCTGTGTTTTATTGACTTAGAAAAGACATTTGAGACTGAGGAGGGACGAACTGTGGCATTCCTTAAAAGAACACAATGTAGAGCAAAATTTAATGGAAGCCCTTAAAAGTTTTTACAATAATCCAACATGTGCAGTGAGAGTAGCTGGAAAATATCTGCAAAATTTGAGGTAGATATAGGAGTAAGACAGGGTTTGTATAAGTCCTCTTTTGTTCATCACATTTATGGATTCAGTCGCAAAGGCATCCTCAAAAATGAAGAAAATGAATGTAGGTATGTGGAAGCTCAAACCAGTAATATATCAATGCTTTCATTTGTCGATGATTTAATTTTGTTTGGAAAATCAAAAAGTGACTTTCAGTCGAATATCAACATTATGAACAATGAACTAAATAAAGGAGGAATGAGAGTAAATGCAAAGAAAACCAAAACAATGTTAGTAACCAGGGAAGCGAAAACACAAAATATTAAATTGGGCAGGGAGTATTTAGAACAAGTTCAAAGCTACAATTACCTAGGAGTAATGATTAACTCAGAGGAAAACTAAGAGAAGAAATCAGCCAGAGAATCAAAAAGGCAAGTGCAATATATAACCACCAAGGAAAGGCATTTGTAGGTAAGCAAGAATTGTCAACAAAAACCAAAATGGCAGTATACAATACAGTTTATTGTCCTACTCTCCTCTATGGCAGCGAAACTTGGACTTAAGACAGTAGAGAATACAGTAGAGTACAGGCAGCTGAAATAAAATATCTAAGGTGAGTAGTAGGGAAAACTAAAAGAGACAAAATCAGAAACACAACAATAAGAGATCAAACCAAAGCAGATGGCATAAAAACTAAGATAGAAACAAATCAATTGAGATGGTTTGGGCATGTAAAAACAGAATGAATGACAATAGAATAGCTAAATCAGTATACAGTACTAAAGCCCAAGGTAAAAGACCAAAGGCAGACCTCGGAGAAAGTGGGAAGAAGATATAAAAGAGGCATTGAAGCATAGAAATTTAAGTTTTTTTAAGGAAACAGAAAATGCAAGGACAGGGCATCCTGGAGAAAGATCATCTCGGGCATTTGAACTCATGCACGAAAGGTAGAATGGGAACTGAAAAAGAAAGAAAGAAAATATGTTGATTCACCATCATGTTTAGATAGATAACATTTAAATGTTTAAGACTTTAAGTCAGTGCGTACATCTTCTGCCGTCACTATACAATGAATAGCACTAGTAAAAAACAACCACGCAAAAGAGCTACCATCGATCTGGGAAAGCCTGCAATGCATTATGGGACAGATTGACAGGAGGAGCTAAACACCTCATTGTCCTAATAGTATCAGTGCTATCAGGACAATTTTTTCAATCAGTGCTATGAGGAGAATTATCCCAATAGAATCAGCGCTATCAAGACAATGTTCCCAATAATACCAGCGTTATCAGGACAATTGTCTCAATAGTATCAGTGCTATCAGGACATTTGTCCCAATATTATCAGTGCTAGGACAAAAACAAAAACTTAAAAAAAACAAAACAAGAAAATAATATCAATTAGTTGACAAAGCTAAAACTTGAAGTACCACTCTCCGTATCCCATAAATTTAAGAGGACACAAGCATAAGTATAATAAAATATAAAACAGAAAAAAATTACAAGACTTACTGGCTTTATTTGGAAATTTCATCAGAGAGTACATGGCACACTGCACATCTCCCATCCCAACCAAGACAGGAACATTGCATGGCCACCCAGAACACTTCCCTCGCACACGACCTACACAGGCTCCTGCCTCTACAATTGATGGCAACATGCGATATGGGAATTCGGGGGTAGTTTGTCTGAAAGACAGATCAAATAGACATAGCAGCTATTATCTTGGCAAGATGTTAATTTCAAACCATGGTATACATGCTCGAATGTGGGTTGAACATCTGATTACATCTTGTTAACATGTACATGTACATATATATGAATACAAAACTTTCTTTCTCTTTCTTTATCACTTTCAATTTTACCTTCTGGTGTATGGGTTTAGATACCCGGAATGATCTTTCTCCAAGTGTCCCTGTCCTGACTTTTTTGTTTCCTTCTGTGAAGATTTAATTTCTTTGCTTTAGTGCCTCTTTTATATCTTCATCCCATTTTCTCTGAGGTCTACCTTTCTGTCTTTTATCTTGGGTTTTAGCATTGTATACTGATTTAGCTATTCTCTTTTCATTCATTCTGTTTACATGCCCAAACCATCTCAATTGATTTATTTCTATCATAGTTTTTATGCCATCTGTTTTAGTTTGATCTCTTATTGTTGTGTTTCTGATTTTGTCTCTTTTAGTTTTTCTCTACTACTCTTCTGAGATATTTCAATTTAGGTGCCTGTACTCTTCTGTATTCCCTACTATCTAAGGTCCAGGTTTCACTGCTATAGAGGAAAGCAGGACAATAAACTGTGTTGTATACTGCCATTTTGTTTTTGTTGACAATTTCTGTTTACCTATAAATGCCCTTCTAGATGGTTCTGTATTGTCATTGCCTTTTGGATTCTCTGGCTGATGTTTCCTCTTAGTTTTCCCTCTGAGTTAATCATAACTCCCAAGTAACTGTAGCCTTGAACTTGTTCTAACTCTCCTCAGCCCAATTAAAATTTGTGTCTTTAGCTTCCTAGTTACTAGCATAGTTTTTGTTTTCTTAGCATGTACTTTCATTCCTCGTTTATTTAGTTCATTATTCATCATGTTGATATTCTTCAAAAACAGCTAAATCATCATCAAATGAAAGCATTGATACATTTATTGGTTTGGATTCTTTTTCTTAATTTTTGATACATTGCGACTGAATGAATAAAAAAAAATTGTTTATCATTATATAGAATGGGCATAGGGTAACAAAGTCTGAAAGTAAATAAACTTTTAGAAATAATTCCTTTAAATGTATATAAAAAAAAGAAGAATAATTCGAATGGCAAGAACGTTCCCACATGATGAGTCTTTCCAATGTTTATAAATCGTAAAAATTGTTGCAATATAAAAATATAAAAGCACAATTAGCAGACTGCAACAGCTGCACTGTAAATGTAAACAAAAATTGAAGAGAAGGAAAAAAGATCACATTACAGAGAAAGTGGTTGAATTTGATATTGATTAATTCCTAGATTAACAATAGAAAAGAACAAATAAAAACAACAAGCCGGATGCTTTTGTTTAAATTCAAATGCAATGCAGTGAAACAAGGGGATGCAATTCAAACAAAAGAAACTACATGAAAATAATTGAGTTTTCATTTATTCTTTAAACTCTCGATTTCAAATATATGTGCAGGAATGTGCGTCTATCTCTCCCTCTGAATTGTTGGTTATTTTTCATTTCTTTAGTTTAACATGGTAACATTAAAACTGACTACAAAGTTTATCATGAGCTTCCCCATTTCACAAAGAAATTGCACAAAAATGGGATCTTTTAAGATTATATTTCATCAGCCATGACCACAGAAAGATAATTCTTACAGAGGTTATTCTCAAAAAAGGAAATCTACAGTGGACTTTGCTTATAGTAAACAGTTTGGGACTGAATGCAAAGCTATGTCTGATGTTGTGTTCATTGAGAAAGACACCTAACATGTATTTTCCCCACCGTACCCAGGTGAAAATAGATAAAAGCACTAGCTTGGGAGTAAAAACTTGCGTCAGACTAGCATCCTGGCCAGGAGGTGATTACACATTCTCATTAAGCTAGTCTCATGCTCACGCACATAATTCAGTTTATAGGGTGATGAAAATAACCTAAAGGCTTTCTTGAAACAGCCGATTGAGCTGATTAAAATATAAATAAAGATGCAAAACCTCTTCCCAGAGGAGTTGATATAATCTAACTCAAGATATGATGAATTAATAAGGGAACAAAAACGGTACCACCGAAAAAGTTGACCTTAAGCAAAAATTGGCGTTAATGAAGTTGATTTTACACAGATTCCAATGCATTTTAGAACATAAGACAACTCACAGAATTGGGTCCCATTTCCTATCGCCGCTCTGGAAATATCCCAAACTGGCAGCTAACTGGTCTGAAGTTACAGGATGCTCAAGGTCACACAGCAGGGAAGTCAGAAAATCCATAATAGTCCCACAGCAATTATAACCAGCCTCTTCTAAGGCTGGTCGCTCATGCGAAGCAACCAAAAGAGTGTTGCACAGCCATGACCAGTGGCTAGGGGCTGATGAGGGTCACTAACTGGTGGCAGAGATGCTAGAAATGATGAGGAGAAGTTTTCAATAGCACAAGAAAATAGTGAACTTATTGTAATAAAATGGCATTTAGAAAGAAAACAAATACAACAAAAATGAAAATAATGACCATTAAAGATGGGTTAATAAATGTTTTAAAACATTCTTGGATGCTAAATACTTACCTGCAATGACAAAAAAAAATCTCAAATAGGAAAGAAAAAGCAAAGTGTTTGAAAGTCAAATCTTAGCTTTATGGTGAAAATTCCAAATTGCTTTGCATTTATCACAGAGGTATTAATATCAATTTTAATGATGAATATGTATTATGATTTGTAAACTTTTGTATGAGGAACAGAATGTAATTTCCTTCTTTGGATGAATAAAGTATTATTATAATAATTATTATTATTTTTATCAAACCATAACTATATTTGTGTAACAGTGATAGCCTACTGGCAGACAGTCAAGACTTGAAACTGCAGAATCATGGATCTGAATCCTAGTTAGCTCAACATGATGCTGTTTCCTTGCCTTGGGAACTTGAACTTGGCACTCGATGCTTTTCCTCATTACATACACACACAAACGGGTACCACCATAGCCAGGATATAAAGCGTCATGCACAGAAAATGAATTAATGATAAATAAAACAAATGCATGTATAAAGAAAAAGATACAAAATCAAAGTAAAGAGATTTATGTTTTTAGTTACCATGGAAATATCCACCATCTTGATTTTTTGGTGAAATTTGGCAATTTTCAAAAACTAAGTAGTTCTACAGTTTTCAATTTAGAGGTTCATAATTTTGCACAAAGGAAACTTCAAACCAATATCCTGAAACCGAGGCATCAATTTTTTTTACCATCTTGTAGTTTATATTTTTAAAATTTAAAAAAAATGAGGCTTCAAAGAAACTCATTTCTGTCAATTTTCCAACAAAAATCATGAATTTCTCAGAAAGTACAGAAGATAGCAAAAATCTCACAGATAAATCTCTTCGTTATGATTCAAAGCAACTGCATGTCAAATTTCAAATGAAAATTGTAGAACTGCTTAGCAAAAAGCATTAAAAAAAAAAAGTCAATTTTGAGAAAATGTATTTGAAATCCTTTTTTTCTATTATTTGAATATTTTTTCGCATAAAAACCTAGTAAAGAGTAGGATAATACCTTGAAATGTGATAAAACCTTGAGAGGCTCTCAACTACTTCTTATCAATCTTGTTTCAACTGCCCGGCTCCCCTATACTCATGATGGACAGCGCCTTTTGAAAACAGATTAGCAGAATATGTCCCATATTTTCCTGTTGATCTAAGGTACTATGGACGAAATTTTGTCATTTGTAGATTCTCTTGATAGCTTACACTGAGCTGATTAAAATGAGTACTTTAGACAAAATAACTGGCTTTTATAGTTCAAAAGATGTGTTGAAAGTATGGCTGTAAGTATTCAAAGAATCAATACTGAGCTTATTTTTTGGTAACAATGTTCAGGGAATGAATGGCTACGTCCAAAAAATACAAAAATAGGCTTTTCAGCCCCCCCCCCCCACCCCCTCCTCCCCAACCTGTGGAGCAAATGAAAAACAAGTCCAACAAAGTCCAGGAAAAGATTCAAAGATAAAACAGCAAATTAATTTGATCCGCTGTGTTGAGCAAATTAGTCAATATAACAGTGAAAAGAAGGAGAGATATGGAGGAGACGTCAAGAAAGAAATGGAGAAAATGGTCTCAGTGGAGAAAACTGCAGAGGATCATTGATGATAGAGGCAAATCTGACGCGAGCCTTATGTGCGTCAATGTAAGAAAAAGTGCTAAGGAGTAAGTAAGCAAATTTAGCAAACCAACCTAAAAATGGAAGGGTACATCTCTGATCTTGCCAAGTATAGAGATTACTTGTTTTGTATTCCTTAACATGGTTCAGAAGAGGCAAGTTTTTTACAGAATTTGAATGAGAATCTGGTGCCAGCTCCTGCAATTCTGCTTTTATTTTTTCATGTTTCCATAGCAGTAAACCATGCATCTGGCCAGTAATGCCGATTCCTGAGCAGGGATAAAGAAAACCTCAAGACTGAAACAATTATAGTAATTAAATTATTCATATTTATTTGTAGATATGTATAATCATACATTATTATAATTATACAAGCATGTCCATAAATACTGTTGGATTATGATTTCTCTTTAATATAAAGCTGGGTCTCTTGAACTTTAACTGTGTTTAAGTTAGAACCCACTGTTTCGATTCGGATGATATCAAGTATGATTATTATATCAAATTAGCACTCGATACTAAAGTTATGCAGGTTTTTTTATTGTAATTACCGGAAATCAAGAAATTACATCTAGTGACCATAAAAAGTTTCGTGGATCACAGGTAAAACAATATTTTTTCCAATCAATTAAAATACTGTTTTGATCCAAGAGTTTTTTCGCTAAGAACCTGAAGCAGGTTATTTGAAATCCACCTGCAAATACGGAGGTTTGTGAGTGCAGGGGTTTCTGAGTTATATGCGATCAAAGTTAGAGACGTTCAGCTTTATATATATATATAGATATTAGTAAAACATATATACATGTATCAATATTATATATCTATATCTATACATCTATCTAAAATATAGTCAACATATGTCTGTGTGTATATCAATCTATTAATAATATTCTATAATATGTCTATCTATCTATTTATCTATAAATTCATCTCTCTATCTCTCTCTCTCTATTTATCTGGCTATCTGTCTATCAATCTATATATTTATATTATATATAATATATACATGTACACACATACATACATGCATGTAAGCACAGTTCATGTACACATTATATTTTTTGGTGTCTACAGTGCAACAAGCATTCGCCAACTTGCCAGGCCAGCAGATATAGTTAGAGGAATTCCTGATTCGGGGAACATTAGGTGACAAGGGAAACTACTCTTACAGAACTTGTTATATTTTCTTGGCTTTAAGGATAAGGGCGGTTATCTAGATCTATCTTTTCTTTTCTATTCCCAAATAAGAAATATAGAGTAAAAAAACTGATTCAAAGAACTGGAGACTAAAATTGAAGAGAGTATTGTGAACATATTGGGAATGCAAGATGTAAAGAGATGAGAATGCAGCGCAGTTGGGTCAACAACTTAATCTTCATTTGTGGATTTATCATTCAGCCACCTCTATCTGTCTCTCTGTCTTTGCCTGTCTCTCTCTCTGTCTAAATACTACAATATACATGCGTAATAACGTGTAACCTGCCTTACGGGCACACGTCAGGACAGCATGGGCTATGTTTGAAGTGCTGGCTAGCAGGCCTTTTAGACTATTGAGATGGAAAAAAAATTACTTTGCACTGCTTGAGCATCAGATAAATGGTCTGTAGAGTCCGTAAATAAGTTCAGTATTTGTGTAAAAAAAATTAAAGAAAATCAAGGATATAAGTTCAGACGTTGCCATTTGTTTAGAAAATCTGTGAGTTCGACAAGCGTGTGATCGAGGAATGCGTGTCGCACTGTATTTTGCAAAATGAAAAATCACAATTCCATAAAAAAAAGATGTCATCACATTAGGGCTGATGATGTGTTCAATAAAAGGAAAGCAACCTTCTTATATACATATGTATTTTCTCCCATGAAATAGTAAACCCTTCCTAAAAAAAAGTAATAGACAATCCCTCATGTTTCTTACAAACATCAACAAAACATCAGAGTCATACAATAAAATGGATAACGAAATAACAATTATAGGTGACTGTTACCTGAAATATTGTCAATGTCATTCGCTAAAAATGGGACAACAGCTTGATCCAATACCTGGGGAAAAAATTTGTAGGGATTATTCTATCTATTTCTATTTTTATCTTTTTTATCATCTTCACTACAATCGTAAAGACATTTGACTCTGGATATCAGCTGGGATAATTAAAAGAGGCTAACCAAAGGACGGCTTAACAATGATGCGTGAAGAAAGAAATGAGAAAGCGGGGCTAGCTCTGGGGCAGGTTACAAACAACACTCAAACCCTGCTATACTGCTTGCCGCAAAATCGTCATTCTTGCTTACCGCCAACTTTCCACCTTATATGGATCAGACAGCATACAAAGTCAATAAAATAACTCATTATACCGCCATCTACTTTTCGCCAATGATTTGTGTTAATGCTCCTTAATAACTATTATTAGTATTATAAGATACAATGTGTTATACCGCCAGCCTGCATCACCACGTCCTTTCCTGGGGCGATGCATAAGTGGGTAGAAGTAGAATCAGATCAGAATGAAACACACAAAAGCATCAGTCCCCTATGAATCATATTTCATCCCTTTGCGCAATTTACCACTCTTCTTTTGTAATCCTAGGCTAATGGAACCCAGACGGATGTGTAGTGCCGTGTCAGGCACTACACAAAGGAGACACATAAGAGGAAAGGCAAAAGTGATAAATGACAAAAAGCGTTTAGTGGGATCTAGATATTCCTCAATCGTTTGTTGTCTGGCGAAGGGTTATACCAGAAACGTCACATGGTTGTTCTGTCTTTATTGGTGGAGTTGTCATTTTTATTTCGTTTATTACATATTACTTGATTACAGCAGCATTTTCACACGCATTGGGCCTACATTGTGTACTTGTATTGCCAGACTTAACTATTCCCGGTTGTTGTAAATCTGAAATGCGCACTTTATATTTGACTTTGATTATTTCCGTAAGGGAATTTTCTTTAACATGCCTTTATAACGCCAAGTTACCACTGGCACAACAGTTGATAGTTTTATAAGGTTTGAGTGTAGTTGCACATAATTTTCTCAGTTGTTCTCTGATATTATGATATCAGTCTCTAAGATCACTGCATTTAGTGGATGAGGTTAATTTCAAAGAAAGAAATAAAGATATCAACTTTGGGTATCACTCAATTTATGTGTTCTAGGCAAGAATGAGTAGGATGACATAACTCTTCTACCCTATTTTCAGACAATTTGTATTTCATTTTGCATGTGTGAATTTGTTTTGTTTTTTTTAAATTCTGAAAGAGGATACACTGTAAACATAACGATCTGAAAAGCATGGTAGTCTCATCTGACTTTAAGAGGATTATCATATTACCACATTATTTACTATTATTTATTAAGTTTTAGAAACTGATTTTTACGTGAAGAGAGTCATTTATGTCATCATTACCTCGTTCATAATGCAGTATGATCCATCGTAATGCATGCCGATCACTAAGGTCTGAAAACTTCATATCTTAACAACGCATTGAATGAATTGTATTGTTTGCATTGTGTTTTCACCCTGCCTGGAGGCAGCTTGTCAAATTCATTCAATGTGGTGTTAAGATACAAAGGTTTTCACATCATATTGTAGGATGCTGATTGCATTACAATCTATAGCTTCAAAGACATGGCAAATGCTACAAAGATAGATGTAGAAGATTCAAACTGACAGGTAAGTAAAGCCACATGAACAATGACGATAAGGAAAACCCCATGTGAATGAGAAAAAAAACAAAGGGTTGGATATTTGATTCACTCAAAACATGTGCAGATTGTTTCTTCTATTCAATATCTAAAATGTGACGTGGAGAAAGTGATATATTTTGGATAGTTATTGTTTTATGAACTTTTGAAAATAATAAACATCGTATGTATGCAAAACTAACATTTATTTATATCAAAAAGAAAATTTTCTAAAAAATTAATACGAATTATTACAAAAAATCTTGTGTCACTGACAAGAGCAATATCACTGCAGTTGGTAACTGTCAGAACTAGTGATCGTATATCCTTTGAAATTTTTTGCCATGGATCTTTCACTCAAAACCTGTGCAGATCAATTCTTTTATCAAATATCTAAACTGTAACATGAGAGAAGTGAGATACTAAATATTATACAAACCAGTCGATAAATAATGAAGGAGATGAAACAATAAAGTGAAAACATTACATTTCAAGAAAAACGCAAATAAAAGAAATCAAAAGAAAATAATCAAAACATTATGTTTCAGATGGGTTTCCTTCTTGCAGAAGACACCTTTCTCTTTCCACAACATTGTTGCTAATGTAAAGATATTGAAAATCAGGTTTAGATGTGCAGTGATGTGAAGACCTGCGTCAGAATGACCAGCTCTTTGTTCTACTTGATTATTCCTATAATTGAAGGGGTCATTTCAATAGTGCGTCTATGTCCACTTTCGTGAAAAATGAGACAGAGGTAATCATAGGAATAAAAAGGAAAATATGCTTCCAAAAAAGTATGAAAGTGATATGATGAAAACACATCACATTTTTGGCCGTTTGAAACTTAGAATGCCCAAAGCCAGTGACCAGTAAGTCCATTGTTTTTGTCATTTTTCTCTAAATGACATAATTGTGACTTAGGCACATTATTGAAGTGACCCCTTCAAGTGTGCGCTTGTTACCAAACACACAGACAGGTAACACTTTGCCTTTACCCTTACATCCCATGTCGCTCGGCAGAGTGGTAACAAATCATTGACATAGAAATACTAGTTTGCGACTTGAAAGCCAGTGAGGTCAGTAAGCCTGTGGTCATCTTCAGAAGTTATTGACTTCCAGGTAACTATGTAGCATGGAGGTTATGAAAGCTCATTCACTCCTTGGTTGTACCCTAATTGTTCCATTCTCGACGACTTTTCAGACTGGGATCTTGAACTTGAAAAGACTGCTGTCAATTGCTAGATGAATCCAGTGATACCAAACTTGCTGAAGAAGGGTTTTTCAGTGTCATCTTTCCATTAAAATTGGCCCTGAAGTTTTGTCTATTTCTCCCTACCCTCAGTTATAAATTATTCTATAATAAATAATTCATACATAGTATGGACATTTCTTTTGACATTGACATAAACTTGTAGATAACTAATCAATCTACCCAAATAAGTAAAAAGTAGAAAATCAACAGTTTGGCTCTAAATTGTCCCCCCCCTCCCCCACACACACACACTGCAGTTCTCTGCATGTTTAAAACAATCTTTAAATGAAGAGTCATAACCAAAAGGCAATGGTAACGGAAGAAAGCACACGGTATAAAAAATATCAATAGTAATTTTTCAAACTTTAAAACATTTAAAATCAAACTTCAAGAATTTTGAATTTGTGTTTAATCGTTACATTTGTTATCTTTACATTTGTTATGTTTATAAACATATCCCTATTTAGTTTTTTTCTCACTTTTTTTCATTACCTTTTTAGTGAAAATTTTTTTCTGGGAATGGAAGATTTTCTTTCGTCTTTTTTCTGTTTGCACTGACTTTAATTAACATTATTTTTCAACAATCATTTCACATACCTGTATTATTTTTTGTGGGCACTGCTCAAATCCTGCTTCCCCAATGGTGCTTTTGACATCTGCACCAAAGTCTTCATGTATGTGACAAATTTCATTTTCTTTGTCATCAATAAGTGAAACCTTCAATGATGTTGTGCCAATGTCTATGCCAAGCCAAACGCCTGCCTCCTTGGACATTGTGATGGTCTCAGTTGTATGAATGGACTTTAAACAACTACAGACAAATGAAAAGACAATAAATGTGATGTATTGACCCTGAAAAGTCTAAAATGACATCATTACATTTCTTAATTTATCAGCAGTGAGTTGTTAGTAGATTGCTTTTACTTTCAACTCATAAAAGTACTTAAACAGTCAGAGAAGTAAATCATGAAAGGATACATCATTCAATTTAAAATGACTTCTGACATGAAAAAGAACAGCAAAATAAATCTATACAATATGTGCATCAGAAAAATATGAGGAAAATCATGATACATGTGTTAAATAGCCTCAGGAGCTCAGTATTGGGAAAAGTAAGGCTCTGGGGGTCAGAGTTCAAAGAGTTAAGATTTATGCTATAGTATAATATAATTATTCGTATAGTAACATAACAAAACATTGCTTCCAAGGTCACTTCTATATGGAAGAAATGTTGATTGCGTCAGCATTGAAAGTTAAAGCGCTCTCAACTCTCAAAATAGTTTTATAAATTGAATTGCTTGTTAACCTCCTCTCGCCTTCCACACTCCATTCTCCTGCAAACATTTCATCTCCTCTATAGCGTTTTCCTCCCTCCCCTTTCTATTCAATTTTAGGACACAAAAAAGATAAAAGAAATCACAAGCCCCACTAATGCCTTTTGGAAAAAGGAATACCATTATGAAACGTGATCTTGATTTTTGACTCCTTGCCCAAGTTTCCACATACTATTCAATGGCGAAGATGTGCCTTTCTCTTTGGTTAAGTCAAGTGCACATTCAAAGATTTTGTTTTTATTTTCTTATTATAACAGGACTGATGGGGGAGTTGCTACAGTCCATTCCTGTCATAAGCAGTTGGCAAGGGAAATAACCTGAAAAACACACACACAAGTCCATAGCTTCAGGCAACACTGTTGTTAGCCAATGGTAGGTCAGCCATCGTTATGTACACACTCTCTCCCCCACTCTGTTAGGCCTATAGTGCACTTTAAACACCTGCATCAGGTTTTGATGAAGTCAGTATTGAGAAAATATTGGGAATTATTAGGCATAGATCTACAGATACACACTTTTGTGCTTCTCTGGTGTACTTTCCACACTGACAGAGCCTTGTTATAAGCAGTTTTTCCTTTCCCAGGCTCTATGACTCACTTGACTTTATTACATAGGCCATACCGCCCCCTTGCGACCCAATTACACACAGATTTCCTCCATTTTTCTTTAGCTAGTGCCCTTCTCTCCACTGTTAGGAGTGGAATGCCACACTGCTCCCTGGTGTTGTCGGACCATCTTTGGGGTGGGTGTCTCTTGGTCTTGGGTTTGTGAAATCTAGCGTATACTTATATAGCTGGTATTGATCCTTGTCTGTGATTTACCCCTGACAACATGTCCGAAACAATGAAGTCTCCTATTCACCACATCCTCGATTGTTCCGTTTATGTTCAGTGCGTTGTGTATGTGCTTGTTTCTAAGCATATCGTGCTTAGTAGTAACACCAAGGATAGCCCTTAGGCATTTCATTTCAAATACCAAGAGAGCATTCATTTCCTCTCTCCTCGTGGTCCATGTTTCAGAGCCAAATATGGCTATAGGCAAAATGAGTGCTTTATAAAGACGAATCTTAAGTTTCTCTGGTCATATCGTGAGGTCCATATCGTTGATCTCAGGCGACAAATTGCCTGCGACACCATCGATATTCGATGTTGGACATCTATTGCACAGTCAGGGACTAGACTTCCCAGAAACTTAAATTGTGCTACTTTTGGGACTGTTTGATTATCTAATTTTATTTCATCATTCTGTTCCGGAAACATAACTGCACATTTAAGGGGTTGATCTTCAAACCCCATTTTCAACAAGCTTTTTCAAGTTCTGTTGTCAGTTAAAGTTTATCGAAAAAGCGCAGATGTCAATCGACATGTCGTCCTTTAAGTGGAGTGGCATTTAAATTTTGATTTCTTTCATTTGATATTCCAGAAACATATTGAATAGGCTCGGTAACATAATACACCCTTGTCTTACGCCAACTTGCACTTGGAACCAATCAGTGAGTTGGTTTCCAATAAGGACTGCACATTTCGTATTTTCGTACATATTATATCAACAATTTTACGCTGAATTCCCATTTTTATCATCATTTAACAAAGCGCTCTCTCCATATGTAGTATTGAAAGCAACTTTGAAATCGATAAAGTGAAAGTGTAGTGGAACTTGGTGTTGTTTCGTTTTCTCGATGATCTGTCTTGCAATAAACATCGCATCTGTGGTTGCTCTGCCTGGCCTGAAGCCAAATTACGACTCGCCCATTGACTTTTCAATTATATGTAATGTGAGCATCTGTTCATCAGGATTTTACAGAAATTTTTTCCTGGTGCGGTATTGACAAAAGAGCAATTGCTCTGTAGGTACCAGGATCAAGTTTGTCACCTTTCGTGTGGATTGGGGTCACAACCATTTTTGATCAGTCTTCTGGTGATGTTTCTTTCGTGATTATTATGTTGAACAAAGTTGTCAGTGTTCTAATCCTCATGTCACCACCGGCTTTGATTAGCTGAGATGTTATTTCATCTATTTCCGGTGATTTTCTGTTTTTCAACTGTTTGATTGCACTTTCCAGTTCTGGTTCGGTCATTGGTTGGAAACTTTCTTTATCATCATTTGTTGTTTGTCCAAACTCAAACAGAGCATTTTCGTCGTGTGGAAACTGTATATTGAGGTGTTTCTCAAAGTGCATTTTTCAAGTGTCTAAAACATTTTGTTTTTTCCATAGTAACCTTCCTTGTGAATTTTTCATTGCAAATACAGATTTGTATTTTACACCTAATTGTCGGACTTGTTTAAATAAGCTGTAGCTGTTGTTCTTCTTGAAGTTATCTTCCATTTCAAGGATTTTCGATTGTATGTTATCATTTTTTTGTTTTTTGATGGCTATTCTAACTTTTTGTTCAGATCTTTGTAGTTACTTCTATACTCGTGGTTATTGAGATCACCAAACATCATTGTTCTAGTGGTCCTACGTCTTTCGCAAAGATCCATCACTTCAGTTGAGAGGCCTGGAACTTGTTTATGTTGTTTATGTCCTACTTCTTGCTTTGCAACTGCATGGACAATGTTTTTAAACTTTTAGTATAATTTATCTGGTTGCGGATCTTCCTGTTCGTCCATTTGTTTGGCAAACCTTCCTCCAATTGTTGTTTCAAATTTATGCGATATATTTCCGGCTTGCAGTTTCTCAATATCTTGGGGGCCTTTTCGGAGTATATTTGACTTGCTTAGTCTTTTTGATGGTCCTGTTAGCCATAATTAGAAAGTGGTCTGACCCAATTTCAGCAGAATGATAAGATCTGCAGTTTTTTAGTGTTGATCTTATTTTTCTTGAAATCAGTATGTAATCGATTTGTTTTTTGATCAAAGCATCTGGGGATATCCATGAGTACATTCTTCTTTCTTTATGTTTGAAAATTGTATTTGAAAGTATAAGATCGTTTATGGCACAGAATTGGAGCAAATTCAGTCCTCTTTTATTATGTGTACTTCTGACCAGTTATTATACATGTCATTGCCAACTGAAACGTTGAAGTCTTCCAGCAAAACTATTTCTTCTATTGTAAGACGTTTATGTTAATAGAGCCAAAGAGAGAAAAAAAAGCAGGGGGGGGGGAATGACAATCATCCTGTTAAAACCGGTTTCCTGCTATAACTATAACTTAGTATAACCAGTGCTGTTATAAGTGGTGCCCACTGTATAAGATTTTGGACCTTATTATAACTAAATGTTGTAGCTAAAACATTATAACCATGAATCACGAAAAAGAATTCCATATAAATCTTTATTTGGAGGGAGCTTCATAGTTGGGCACATCCAAAGGAATATAACCAAGATAAAACATTGGGGCTCGGTTTTTGTGGGAGAAAAAAGAAAAACAGAGTGCTTTTCAGAGGTTGCTTTCAGTTGCAGACGGGTATGAGACAAGTTTTGGTCATTTCCACTAATCTGATACGAGGAGAGAATCAAGACAATGGACTGTTAATTTGAGTATGAGCAGTTCAAATGTCACTGACAGTGGACAGTGTGACATAACATTGGGACTTTTAAAATCGAAAGTGACTTCCTTCTATTTGCTTACAGTAGTTACTGACTAAATGCCCATGGGTTGGGAAGCAGAGAAAACAGGTATTAAGGCGACACATTCATTTATGGGAAAATCGGTCAGGGTAAAAAATTGGAGGTGATCACCAAGGAAGTTCATAATTCTCATGTCCAATACGACAAATTAAGAATGCCAAAGGAGAAATATGAAAGAAGACAGCAAAATCATGGAGAGAGTATTTTCAACAATTACATAATCCCTCCAGAACATATAGATCTAGTAAAAGGAGTAAAGATTAATTAGTAAGAGTAACAAGTAATCCAGAGGAGAAAGCTGAAGATGTAGATACATCAATGGAAGAAATCCAAACATCTATAAGAAAAGTGAAATTAGGAAAAGCCCCAGGAGCAGATCAAGCTTATCCAGATATGATTAAAAACTAAGGAGAGAGGCAGATAAACTACTACATGCAATATGCCAACAAGCATGGAAGTCCAAACAGGTGCCAGACGACTGGAAAAAGGGAACGGTAGTACCAGTACATAAGAAAGGATCAACTGTAGAATGCTCAAACTATAGAGGGATATCACTACTTAGCGTACCAGGAAAAATGTATGCCAGGATACTGGAAATGAGACTAAGGAAAAGAGTAGAGGATCAGATTGAAGAACATCAGAGTGGATTTAGACCAGGAAGAAGTGTACAAGACCACATATTTACAATTAGACAAATATGAGAAAAATTCCTTGAGAGAAACATTGACTTGCACCTGTGTTTATAGATCTAGAAAAGGCATTTGACACTGCGAGGAGGGACGAATGCCATAGCATTCCTTAAAAGAACACGATATAGAGCAAAATTTAATAGATTAGAAGCCATTAAAAGTCTTTACAATAAACCAAAATGTGCAGTGAGAATAGCTGGAAACATACTTGCAGAATTTGATGTAGATATAGGGGTAAGACAGGGTTGTATCCTAAGTCCTCTTTTGTTTATCACATTTATGGATTCAGTCGCAAAGGCATCCTCAAAAATGAAGAAAATGAATGCAGGTATGTGGAAGCTCAAACCAGGAAATGTATTAATGCTTTCATTTGCCGATGATTTAGTTCTGTTTTGAAAATCAGAAAGTGACCTTCAGTCGAATATCAACATTATGAACAATGAACTAGATAAAAGAGGAATTAGAGTAAATGCTACTCACTAGTGAAGCTAAAACACAAAATCTTAAATTGGGCAGGGAGAATGAAGAACAAGTTCACAGCTACAATTAGCTAGGAGTAATGATTAATTCTGAGGGAAAACTAAGAGAAGAAATCAGCCAGACAATCCAAAAGGCAAGTGCAATATATAACCATCTAGGAAATGCATTTAAAGGTAAACAAGAATTGTCAACAAAAAAGTTAAACAAGAATTGTCAACAAAAACCAAAATGGCAGTACACAACACAGTTTATTGTCCTAATCTCCTCTATGGCAGTGAAACCTGGACCTTAGACAGTAGAGTGCAGGCAGCTGAAATGAAACATCTAAGAAGAGTAGTAGGGAAAACTAAAAGTAAAAGAGACAAAAATCAGAAACACAACAATAAGAGATCAAACCAAAGCAGATGGCATAAAAACTAAGATAGAAATAAATCAATTGAGGTGGTTTGGGCATGTTAACAGAATGAATGACAATAGAATAGGTAAATCAGTAAACAGTGCTGAAGCTCAAGGTAAAAGACCAAAAGGCAGACCTCAGAGAAAGTGGGAAGAAGATATAAAAGAGAATAAAAATTTAACATTTTTGGAAGGAAACAGAAAATGCCAGGACAGGGCATCCTGGAGAAAGATCTTGAGCATCTGAACCCATACACCGGTAGAATGGGAACTGCTATTGCTAAAGAAAGAAAGAATGGTGACGGGAATGACCTGCTCTCTCGACTTGTATGATAGACTAGATTTGTCCCATTTTCGGCAAAAACAGCATTCCCAGAACCTTCCCCCAGGGCGCCTTCTGAAGCAATTTTTTTATTATTTTTGGTATTATTATTAATAGTATAAATATATGAGTAACTGTCAAAATATAGTCATCTTATATCATTGAAAAGTTGGCAGCGTCCTTGGCTGCCAAGGAATCGGCCACCATCTTGGATTTTGACCCAATATTCAAAATCTATCTCCTCTCTTACTTATGAATAAAATTACTCAAAACCGGTGCAAATCGTTTTTTCAATTCAATATCTAAAGAATGCTGTCAGCTTTTTTAAAGATATTCTAGATATTTAAAAAAAAATTTATATTAAAAATAACATAGGCCTTTAATGCCTTTATCGTTTATATGCAAAATGCCTCTTTTTTGTAAATTTTCTCATAAAGTTAACAAGATATCAAAATAACCGAGGTCATTCTATTAACATTATTGACGAGCGGAACCTGTGTGCCAAATATTATACAAATCGATTGGTAAATGACGGGGGAGATAGAAATTTAGTGGGGAACACTACATTTCTAGGAAAAAATGAACAAAGAAATTGTAAAAAAATAACACAAAACAGACACTTCAGACGGGTTGCTCTTCTTGTAACAGCCCCTCTTTCAACAGTTTCTGGCATTATTACTAACGTAAAAGAGAATTGTAAATCTAGGTTTAAATGTGAACAATTGGAAAACAGACCTCATAATGACCAGGTTTTTTTATTTTTATTCCTCTATTCCTATGCTTGTGCACGTGTTTACAAAGTTATCGCCCGCACATTTGACCTCTATCTTTCACATCACTCAAAGCTGGGCCAACTCGGTAAGGAGATGTGTTGAGAGACCATGTCACCAGACGTGGCGTTGTGTGGCGATAACTGGCCTGTAATACGGGTTTTCAGTCAGTATTTGGGTAATTCACATAAAAATTTGGACTGTTTTTACCTACCCTCACCTACAAAATATTGTTTAACCAGAAATAATACATTATATTGACATTTTCCTGCCATA
This sequence comes from Doris montereyensis, assembly GCA_037039925.1. Classification (NCBI taxonomy): domain Eukaryota; kingdom Metazoa; phylum Mollusca; class Gastropoda; order Nudibranchia; family Dorididae; genus Doris; species Doris montereyensis. The sequence goes on from JAXRKP010000722.1 coordinate 144,290, forward strand.
AACTTCTAGATGAATGATCATTCTAACCAAAGAACAGAAAATCAACATTTTGGTCCCAAACTCGCCAATCAAGGTCCCCCCCCTTAACACTTAGGTGGCGCACAGGGTTGGTTGACCATCACTCACGATAAAGACCTGAAGGCACAGCGGATACAGCTAACGCGAGACAAGGGAGCAATAAAACTGTTCACACCTTATCCCTAACTCAATCGCGATACATGCCTGATCGTTTAAAAATGTCAGGTAATTTTTGTGCAAGTTACGATATGAAGGAAAGAGAACAGAGGACTGTTTAATTCTAATTGCCTAGTGACAAACCAGTGATCTAACGGCACAAAGGCTGTGCAGTACAGTGGGTGGAGTTAAGAAGAAGACTGGTTATCTTATATTACAGTACATTGGATAGGTATACGAAGGGTCATTACAATGCATGACAAATTTTTGATATTGATAGTCATACGTTAGCCATATTAAGGCTCGGATTACATCTAGAAATTAAAAAAGAATTTTTTAAATTACGGACATACTTTATAAAAATTTAATGAGGATTATAACTGCAGCTGTTGTTGAAGCCAGGCATTTAGGGAAAATCTTGGCTTTGAAATGGGCAATTAGAGGGGCAATTGACATAGAAAAAACCATTTTCACTGATATTACAGGCATTTAGGAGAAATATTGGCTATATGTCTGAACGTGGAACTTGGTAGAGTTATCTGATTTGCATAATACTGCGTAGAAACTGCATAATAACAATTTTACCCTTCGTAAAATTCTCCCCACATAACCATTCAACCCAAGGTTAGGTCACTCCGGCATCTCATGGTAACAGCTGCGTTTCTGCAGTTCCTTGCAAAAAATCCGAAATTTTAATTTATTGCTTCTGACAACAGTGATAAAGTTTGACAAAGAATAAAATGGGGCAGAGGTACAAGGGTGACCCCTTGTATCTTGAAAAGAAAATAAGTGGGGGGGGGGGGGGGGTGTTCCTGGAAATTGTTGGTATAGGTGCGATCACAAATATCTCGGTGGACTTAGCTGACAATGTACCGAAACTACTTGAGATCGATACATTAATATTCCAATTCCAAAAAATACTTTTATATGTGATAGAACTTGTGGCAGTCCTTAAGAATTGATGTTCCGTTTGACCTGAAAAGTGAAACTAACTAATTTTCACGTAATCATGGGGAGACCCCTCTGAAGGCCCCCCCCCCCCCCCCCCCCCCTGACTTTCATATTTCCCATTTTTAAAATTTGGCGAGGTATTCCTATCTGGCCAACTATTCCTTGTGTCACTGGTGTAATATTTTGGATGATACATATTAGAAAGGATGAGGCAAAGAGTTTGTGTTCTATTTCAAGATGACATAACCATGTGTTTATTTCCAAGAGGATGGGAAGAAGGAAGTGATTCCATACATATTAGTTACAGACATTCTATACCCTTGAATGGTATTGGTAGACATGATATTACTACATCCCCTTTGTTTTGATAAAATAAAAACATTTGTAAGATTTTAACCAAAACATCAGACTAGGAATGAACAATGAATACTGGTATTTGACTAGATGTGATAATGGTTTTACGTTGTAAGCTTAATTTTCTCTTCCCACTTAATTAAGAACTATTTCTGGGAATTAATATGTAGTATATATTTAATATAATGAAAAAGTATAGGGTGCAGATTCCAGTTGGTGATATTTTAAAAGAGTTCAATGTTTTTCGATTCGTTAGGATTCACCAAAGTCTATCCAGTCTGTATTGACTAATCTATTGCTAGGAGATACATAATATATATTCTAATGTATATAATATTAGTACTCTATGAGTATTATATTAGTGTCTATTGCATCTAACGTGAGTGTGTTATGTTTTGGACGTCCTCATTTAATTTCCCTAATAAAGGCCATGCCTATCATTTGTATTTTTGTGGTGTTCTGACACTACGTCCACTTCTAGTTGTGTAATGTGGTGTTGTGGATGGATGTTCCTGTGACAACATGTTGTTGCCACGATCAGGTGCACGTTCATGCTCTTCCTGATCAGAAACAGGTAACCACGGGGTTTGACATGCTTCATTTCAGGCTCAAGTCTTTGATGATCTTTAGTTTGATGGTGATGGTGAGACATTTGACTTTTTGGGAGCTCTCCTGTTGGGACTGGTCAGGGATGGGGACGCTGCGGAGATGTTTTCTGTTTCTGCGTACTTCGCTTCCATCAGCTGTTTTGATGTAGTATGATCTCGGGCTGTGGTGATTGTTGGTAATCACCGCTGGTTCCCATTTTGTTGTTGATTGATTCTGATGTGTGACAACTTGTCCAGAGGAGAGAGGGGAAGGGGATAAGCTCTCTTGTTGTGGTAGAGAGCTTGAGATTGTTGTCTCTTTTCGAGGCCTGCAATGATGTTTTGGGCTGAAAGGTCTTTGGGATGTTTTCTGGGAGGACCATCGTTGATCTCTCTGCCCAAGAACATCCTTCCAGGTGATGGGAGATTCTGCTCAATCGGTGTCGCTCTTAAAGCCAGTATAGCTTTGTATGGATCCGTACCAGATTCCATGGCTTTCATCAGAGTGCGTTTCACAATTTTGACTTGGCTCTCGATGAACCCGTTGCTTTGTGGGTAGAGAGGTGAGCTGGTTTCATGTTTGATATTGTATTGCTCTATGAATTCTTTGTACGCCCTACCGCTGTATTGGGGGCCATTATCCGATCTGATAATTTCTGGAATTCCATGTTCGCTGAGTATCTGTTTAGTGAGGGTAGCAACTTTATTGCTGGTGCCTTCTCCTTTAGGTAGTTTCCTGATGAAGGGGTATTTTGAGTAATAGTCGGAGATCAGCAGGTATTCATTTCCCAGTAGGTGGAACAGGTCTGTGCCGACTGTATGCCACGGTCGTGGTGGTATTTCTGTTTGTATGAGAGGTTCTTTCCTCTGGCTGCTTTGGAGCGTTTGGCACGTATGACATTCTTTGTCATTTCCTCAATATCTTTGGAGATGTTTCTCCAGTAGACTGTCGCTCTAGCCTAAGCTGAGTCTTTTCAATTTCCAAATGCAGCTCGTGTAATTTTTTCAGTATATCTTTTTGCATCGATTTGGGCACAATTATACGCCGGCTCTTCATGAGTAGGCCCTCTTCCAAGCCTATTTCATCTCTGTAGTTCCAGTATGCTCTGCAAAGCTGTGGCACATTCTGAAGATTCTCTGGCCAGCCTGTGAATACTATCTCTTTGAGCGCGTTTAGCTCCATATCTGCTGCTGTCTCCTCTCTTATCCTGTCCAACATGTTTGCGCTGAATTGTGTAAAGATGACATGTATCTTTACGTTGTTGAGACCTTCTATCAGTCTCTTTTCTCCATTGGTGAGCCTTGATAAGGAGTCAGCGATTTTCATTTCTTTCCCAGTGATGTATTTGATCTCCAGATTATAATGCTGAATTCTAAAGCATTCTCTGAAGTCTTGGAGGTGCAGCCTTCAAATTTTATAGTTGAATCGATTCAAGGGGTTTATGGTCGCTTTCGACAATGAATTTCTGTCCATACAAATAGGTGTGAAATCTTTCACATCCATAAACCACAACTAGCATTTCTCTCTCGATGTTGGCGTAGCGTGTTTCTTCATCCATAAGACTTTTGCTTGCAAAAGCTACTGGCCTTCCATCTTGAAGGAGTGATGCTCCAAGGCCCTTCATGGAAGCGTCTACTTGAAGTGTGATTGGTTTCTTGCTGTCAAAATAAGCAAGTGTAATGTCATCGGAGATCGCATCTTTTATTTTGTTGAATGCAGCTTCATGACTCTGGTTCCAATCAAAACTGCTGTTATCTTTCAATAACTCTCTGAGCGGTGCAGTGAGAGCACTAGTCTTTGGGATAAATTTCCCCATGTAAGTTGTGAGGCCTAAAAATGATTGCAATTCTTATTTGTTTTGAGGAGACTTCATTTCCTTCAGTGTAGACACTTTGGACGGGTCTGGTCTTACACCGTTCTGTGAGCAGATGATCCCGTAAAATTTTATTTCAGCTTGTTTGATTTTGCATTTCTCTTGGTTCAATTTTAAGCCTGTTTCTTGACATCTTCTCATCATGCCCTTTAGATTAGTGTCATGTTCTGCCTCTGTCTTGCCATAGATGACAATATCGTCAGCAATGCTGATGACCCCTGTGCACCCCTCAAAAAGTTTGATCGATTTTGGCTTGAAAAATGTCTTGGCTCATCTTAAGGCCAAATGGCATCCTGTTGAAGCGATATCTGCCAAAAGGTGAATTGAATGTTGTAAGGAAACTGGATTCTTCATCTAGTTGGATGTTCCAGTATCCACACTTGGCATCGTAGATGGAGAAAAACTTGGCTCCAGTCAGCTTTGGTAGGAGTTCCTCTAGGGTGGGTGTGACGTGGTGGGCCCTCAGGATTGCCTTATTTAAATCCTTTGGGTGAGACAAAGTCTGAGGAGTCCATTTGCCTTTTCGCGGTAAACAAGGCTGTTCACCCACGCTGATGGTTCACTAACTTTAGTGATTATTCGGAGTCGTTCCATCTCGACCAGTTCTTCCTTTATTCTTTCTCTTAGTGCTATTGGTACTTTCCTTGGTGCATGTATGACAGGAGGGATGTTTGAGTCGACATTTATGTGATATTGTCCTTGGAATCTTCGATCCCATCAAAAACATCTGGATGCTGTTGAATTAGCTGAGTTTTGTTATCAATTTGTTTTTGATTTGTCTCTGTTTTTAGTTCACAATTCACTGTAATCAGTTTCATGGCTTGGGCAGACGGTAACCCTAGGATTGCAGATCCTTCATCTTTTGTAATATAGAAGTTGGTTTGTAGTCTCAGTCTCCCTTCATATTTGCAGCTGATAGTGCATATGTGCCATATTGTTTTATTCTACGATCACCGTATGCTGTTATGATTTTTGACGATGGCTTTGGCAATTCTCAGGGAACATTTTCTTGTAAAGCCGCTGTGGTAAAGCATTTCCCTGTGCCCTAGTGTCGATTTTGACCTTGAGTGTTGTCTTCTTGTCTTTAAAGCTTGGCAATGACACCATTAAATTTGCATATACTTCATCCTTTGCATGGATTGATTTGATGCTCAATGCCTCGTAGAAGAGTTCTTCACTTTCTGATTCATCGTCATGTTCCTTCATTTCATTGAAGGTTCTGCCCTTTTTGTAAGGTTTGTGGTAACATCCCTTTTGTTTGTCGCTTTTCAACACACCCTTGCAAAGTGGTTTGCTTTCTTGCAGTAACTGCATATATATATCTTGTTTCTGGCAGGACATTTTGTAAATGGATGAGTTCCCTGCCCACAGTTGGGACATAGCTATGGTGCTCTGCTGTTTGCTGATTTGTCATGATCTTGGTCCGTGTCTTGGTCTATATTTGTCATTCTTCACTTTGACCGCTTTCAGGTCTAGGCTACTCTATCCCTGATGAGCGAGTCGTTCAAGTAGCCAAGTCGCAATGTCTGTAACAAATTGGTCAATAGACTCGTCTGTGTGTTGGCCTCTTGAATTAAATTTAAAACGTGCCATTGTTACGTTTCTTTTTAGGCTCGCAGTACTGAGAAAATCTATCAAAGAGAAGATCAATTTTGTTTTCTTCTCCGTCTGCGAAGGATCAGGTATTGTAGATATCTTGCCCTGCTTGGCCTATGTAGAGTAGGAAGTAGCTGCATCGCTGCAGTTCTTTTTCTCAGCCAAGGGTCCAGCTAGGATCAGCCTCATGTGCTGTGACCATCTTTTATAATTCTCTGCAACATTCCCTGTTTCAAAGTTCATTGGGCTCGGTTTTAAGGAGTCCATGCTGAAAAATTGGGTCTAGATCTAAAATCTAGGCTAACTAGATCTGTCTGCTAGATCTCTAGATCTGGAAACTTCGTGGAAGTCGAAGTGGAGTAGATCTAGATCTAGAACTGAGCTCTGTCAGTGTCAGGCTTAGTAAGTAATGGTTAAAACTAAAATATGTATAGATCTAGATTTAGTAGGTTAGTTACCAATCCACTTCTGACACCATGTAATATTTTGGACGATACATATTAGAAAGGATGAGGCAAAGAGTTTGTGTTCTAATAGTTCTATTTCAAGATGACATTGTGACATAACCATGTGTTTATTTCAAGAGGCTGGGAAGAAGGAAGTGATTCCATACATATTAGTTACAGACATTCGATACCCTTGAATGGTAGACATGATATTACTACAACTGGGACATCAATTGTTAAGAGTACGCTGAAGTTGATACTATTTGGCATAAATACCTTTAAATCATCTGACCAGTTTTTCAGTTGCATTCACCTCCAGAATAAAAATGTAAATGAAAAGGACACCAATAAGGAGTGCTCACTATCATGTAATTTCCCAGACTAAAGATATAATAGTAGGGAAATTAGAGACACAAAACCCTCGAATTGTGCAAAATGGGAGTGAAAGCATGAAACTTGCACAGTTGATAGAGCATCTCATGGGCTACAATTTGTGATATAGAACCACTCTGTCGCATCTTTATTAGCTGAGTTTTAGGCTTTTAAGGTTTTGATATTTATTTTCTGGTCTGACAAATTTCCAGTACCACTGTAAGACTTTTCCCGTGTAGAGTCATAAATCACTGGAAGGAAATGTAACAATAGGCCCGGTGAAGTATTAGATCTACGCTGTTTACTTTTGTATCATTCACTTTCTACGATTTTCTTTCCTCGTACAAGAGGCCTGTATGGATTGTTTTACTCTATACCGACCTTCCTAAAATAGGTAAATACACTTAGAATTTAGATGTAGTCTAGTAGTCTAGAATCTTGATCGAGATTTCTAGATCTAAATAGAAGTCTAGGTCTAGATCTAGATTCTATATCTAGAGATCTATTCTAGATATTATCTAATCTAGATTCTAGATCTAGCTTAGAATAATTATTCTAGATCTAGAATATAATCTTAGATTAGGCTATCTAGAATCTAAAATATAAAAATAGATAATCTAGATCTAGATCTAGATCTAGAGAATTGTGATCTAGATTTAGGAAAAAGGAGACTGATATCAGATCTAGATCTATCTTAGATCTAAACATATCACGGCATGGTAAATTTACAATAATAATAATATATTAGCAAGTCTAGTTTTCTCATGATCAATAATTAATTATAATTTGTACATATATCTAGATCTAGATCTAGGTTATAAATCTAAGATCTAGTCTAGATCTAGAATCTAGATCTACACGTATTTCAAAATGTCATATCAAATTGCTACTAGACTAGTCACATTTTATAACTAAATTGAACTTGTAATTTCAGCCAATATGACCAAAAGATCTGCCACAAAGGACTGGGATAATTAATGTTTGATATGTCATTGTCAGTTGGATACTCCTGAAAAGTTAGAATGCCCTACCAATTCTAAGCAAAAAGTCACCGGTCAAGGCTATGTAACGTTTGTTGACAATATCAATCAATACAATGCAGTAGCACAGGATGATGATAAACTGGATTTGTCAGATATTGCATGTGAAAGTAAGGACATTCTTGAGCGTATTAAATCGAACTGCGAAAATAGCATAAATCTTGCCGAGTAAAGTTCAATTCTGATAAAATTCGAAGGCTAGAGACAAAAAAGTTCAAAACAGCAGTGCAAGAAGCACCGTCAGCCTCAACATCATGTGCTACATCGGAGAGCCCACCTTGGGATGAACGAATGGAACTAAAACGTAGACGAAGCGACAGACAGCCACATCAAAATAAGTTACAACATAACAGAGAAACATGCTTTTTTTGTAAAAATTCGGAAACGGGCATACTGCATGCATTATGACAAAAGAATGGAGGCTAAGGTTTGTGCAAGTGCAACAGCAACTACAGTGAAGGGTACGGATATGTTAGCACTTCTTGTAGAGGGAGATCTGGTTGCGCAAGAGGCTCATTATCATAGAATTTGCCATGTCCGCTACTTGCGCAAAACAATGAAAGAATATAATGAGTCTGATGAGGCTATGAAGCCAGAATCCAGTCTAGCCTTTGCGGAAGTGGTCTCTTATATTATGGAAGAAAATAGCGACAGTGTCACACCGTCTATCAGATGTTGTAAGGAGATACAAACGTGAGTGTGCAAGAATAGGATACAATCAGGGATATGTACACCCTTCCAGATTCAAGGAGAGACTCTTCAGGGTCATGCCAAATCTGGAAACATATTTCAAGGGTCGGGAAACACTTATGGCTTTTAATTCAAATATTGCAGCCTTGTTAGTCAAAAACGAATGTGAAAGAGCTGATGATGATGCAGTGTCATTGTGGCGCCAGCTAAAGTCATACGGGAGGATTTGAGGAAGCATACTATACCAGAAATGACTGCATTTGATTTCGGGCATCAAGAAAAGCTCCGTCCCAAAATCACTTTTGGCTTATTAAAATGATTTTAGTTGGATCATCAACAGTAGAAGGTGTAGAACTACGACATCAAGAAAGTCTATCAATCTCTCAACTCAATGTGTCCAATATGTTAAATTGAAAAAAGGAACAATGAACGTTATTAGTCTGATGGAAATTCCTAAGACATTACAGAGGTGGATGCTTGCAGCTCCTCATTTTTCCACTGTTCTTTCACATTTTGAGTCTAATATGACATGATTTAAAGTGAGGAAAGCCAACGCCATGCTGATGATTCTTCAGCTATGGAAAAGATATGCTCTAAAGATGTGAGAAGTATGGTTACTGCTTTTAATTCTGTAGGAAATCCGTTCTTAGAGGCAAGTGGCATAGCTATTGTGAATTTAGAGACAGGAGAAGTAGCCGATATTGACGTCGTAGAAAACATTCGCAGCTTAGAAGACAAAGGGAAACGGTTGTACAGTGAATTTGTGGAAAGGAGATTGAATGAAAGAACCAAGAAGGTCACCGATCAATGACGCTAAACAACCTTAGACTCTTGTCATCTGGGGATACAAAAACGAAGAACACGTCCAAAACAAAATTGAAAGAATTGAAGAGTGTATGCAATTTATTTGCTCAGTTTTATATTGCCTGCAATAGAAGAGGAGGAGACTTGGATGCATTTTTTGCCCATGAAAATTCCAGCCACCCACCTGCATTGACAACCCTCGGACGTCTCCGTACAAGCGACAACAAGTCAGAACTAACACACTGTCTGCTGTCTGGTATAGCGGCCAATGATACATTCATGCCACCATCAACGTGCATCATATTTGACGGGGCAGTTAGGGTACATCTGAACAGTCCAAGGGGAATTATGACAATATCTTCCTGCAGAGGGTTGTTTCATTTTCACAAGGAGCAAGCCGAATTGATGTTGTACCACCAATACAGCCTGAAATTGAGCACTCGGACGAAAAGAAGTCAATCAGGAGTATGAAGAGTTACCACTGATACTGTAATGCCCAGAAATTGGAAAGAATTTCTAAGAAATGATGAGAATAAAAGTTCCTTGTTTAAACTGCTGGCAAATGCAATAGTAGAAAATGTCAGCTCTGAAGATAAAACATGTTTTTGCAACCAGTGGACCTCATGTTCTAATAAATGGCCAAGGATCTGAGGCGATTTCCCCTTGCTCATTTGAAGAAGCTGACAGCAGAATAATATTACACACTGCTGATGCAGCAAGACATGGTCACCTCAGCATCACTATAAGGTCAGTTGATACAGATGTTATAGTATTGGCAACCGCTTTCTTCTCTCAATTACACGTTCAACATCTGTGGGTTGCTTATGGAACAGGGCGTAATTTCAAGTTCATTTCCATTCATGAAATTGCTCGGACGGTAGGTCCAGAGGAGGCAAGGGCATTTTTATTTGTCCATGCTTTTAACGGTTGCGATACTGTTTCGGCATTCCATGGAATTGGGAAGAAGACAGCATGGGCGTCATGGACTGCATTGCCACATGCCACAAAGACATTTGCCTCGTTGTCTTCCACTCCAAGCATCATTACAGATAATAATGTGTATATGCTCGAGGGCTTCGTAATTTATATGTATGACAAAACCTGCAATTGCACTCGTGCCAATGATGCAAGAAAGATTTTTTGTCATAAAGGACGATTAATAGAAAGAATACCCCCCCCCCAAAAAAAAAAAACCCCAAAAAACAAACCAACCTCTGGAGCATTGCTTCAGCACATAAAAGGGCAGCCTACCAGGCTGGATACATCTGGTATTCCTCTTTACAAAATGATGTGCGACCACCTTCTCCTCTCGACTGGGGTTGGAAAATGGATGGAGTTATACTTGAGCCTGTGTGGACAGCCCTGCCGGAAATATCCAAAGTATGTCAAAAACTAACTAGGTGCTTCTGCAAGAAGGAAGGTACGAACAGCCGATGCAAATGTTTACGTTCCAACTTACCGTGTACAGACATGTGTAGATGTGGAGGATGTCAAATGTAAATGACTTTCATTCATATTTTATTTCCTTTCTATTTGAGAGAAAGAGACATATAGACAGACAGAGACAGAGAGAGAGAGAGAGAGAGAGAGAGAGAGAGAGAGTTAGTTAACATGATGTACAGGGCACTGTAAAACAATATTGGACCAGAAAATGGCCCACGTTTGTCTTTATTTGTAAGAAAATATGTACATAATTCATAAAATCAACAAAAGGATGTGAATTTTAGTTGCCCTCACTGTTTTCATCCAATTCAAACTTCATTTATTGATATAAATGTAAATATGAATGTATATGAAAATAATAGGAAAATACGGTATTTCCTCGGTTACTTCCCCCGAATTTACAAAGCATATATAGGAAAAATATAAAAGTGTCCAAAATTATTGTTGTGGTCAATTGCCAGTGTGGTTCTATATCAGGTTGTCTTCATAACGACCTCGACACATATTCTGCGAATTTTCGCGCTTTCCTCGAATTTGTTCAATTTTACACTAATTCCCCCTACTATAAAAAAGATTACAGTATGTATCCCCACACCAGTGCAGGCTCAGTGACTGTACATCATTTTTCCTGAGCAGACCATTTCATTCAAGGTCCTGCTCAACTGCCTGGGGAACATATTGTACAGCAGCCTGATAGGCACTTCATACTTACATTACACGATAAGATCTTTCTCTACCTATAGCTGAGAACTCATTTACACTTAAGTCAAGTGAGGAAAACAGAGTATAGTACCTTTCCTAAAAGTGTAATGTGAAAAAACGCCTGTGCCAACCATGGATTTTGAACCAGTGTCGTCATAATTACAAATACTCACAACACTATGATTCACTATAACTAGTATAACTATGCCTGCGGAAAATTCGGATGGCAGCCCATATTGGCTCAAATGGGCATATTTATAATTATAATCTAAACTAGATCTAGAATCTAGTTTTAGATAGTATATATATATATATATATATATATATATATATATATATATATATATATATATATATATATATATATATATAATCCAGACCTACTAAATTGTAGATATAGATCTAGATTTCCATCCAGACGTTGGCTCTGCACGAATTTGTAGGAATTTTGAAGTAATCTTCGAAGAAAATGTTGACTACGCTATGACACGAAATGTTTTCATCACGATAAGAAAGAATAACACGGAAGAAGAAACTTCGGTAGTAGAGGTGTGCGAGTAGCACTTTTTACTACTCGACTACTCGGTCGGACAACCGCCAACTACTCGAGCTAGTACTCGAGTACTCGATCTTCTACTCGAGTTTTAATGAACAAAGTTTTCGCCAAATGAAAATGTACATTATATAATAATTTTTTTTTTGACTGGAAAGCAATGTCACAGTTGTGGATCAGTCAACTGAATACATGTAGACTAAACATCCATGAGTCATCAACGATTGCCCTGCTGTAAAAAAAAAATTTAAGAATTTATTTTATTTTTTTTGGTTGGCTTTTTATTTTTTTAAAAATTTTGTTTTGTTTTTTGTTTGTTTTTTTCGTTTTTTTTCTTCTTCTCAATTTCTAAATAAAAAATGTAAGAATTAATTTTTTTGGTTGGGTTTTTATTTTTATTTTTATTTTTTTATTTTTTTTTGGGGGGGTGGGGGCGATTTTTTTTTTGTTTTGTTTTTTTCTTCCTCTCAATTTCTATAAATTGTTGTTTAAAAAATAGCAGCATATCAATGTGTTGCGGGAGCAGTCTTGAACGCCTTGATGATATGAGTTCACCAGCCGTGGTTTCACTTCGGAAGAGAAGTTTCAGTCCTTAGTAGATAATATATTTATATCTTCTAGGTAATCTAGATTCTAGATCTAGATTTATATCTAGAATCTAGATCTAGATTCTAGTAACTAGGTCTAGAATCTAGATCTAGGCCTAGATCTACGTTTCTATTCAGTCAGTAGGTTCCAGAGGCCTGGCTCTTCTTTTTTTAGTTCTTCTAAGATTCCAGAAACAATTTTAAGCATATTTAATTTTTTTTAAATAGAAGAAAATTACTCGACCGAGTACTCGAGTAGTTGTGACACCTGTTGTGAATTACTCGAGCGAGTACTCGGGCGGTCTAATACTCGAATACTCGAGCGGACCTCGAGTACTCGCACACCTCTATTCGGTAGGTCATTGCACATGGTGTAGTGCAGGCCAAGATTAACCACAGAACTGATACCGACGTATAAGAGCAACTAGATTATAGATCTTTCCTTTTTTCTTAATGAAAATGGCAAAAGCTCTCAATTTTGTTATAAATGCATCATCAAAAATATTATCAGTAGGTGGGAAGAGAATTAGCTCTATTATAAATGTAAACGTGACCGCTATTCAAAGTTTAACTGGAACACACGCACCAAGGGCACATTGCACGTTGTCTGCTGCAATAATGTCAGGCAGTTCGTTCTTCCAACCCGGTGGAATCCTGACAGATAGATCTAGATCTTGTAACGCCAAAAACCAGAGAGTTTTTCTCAGCACAGAAGGTATATAGAGCTAGTTAGATCTTCTTTATATATGATAATGTAAATATTTCTAGATCTAGATCTAGATTGTGGATTTTTTTTTTCTCACAAATGAAATAGAATACACTTCTGGATGCGACGAACCAGTTTCGGAGCATAATCTTTTTGTTTACTACATCTAGATTTAGATCTAATAACTGCAACGTTTTTTCCAAGGTGGTTAATCTCATATTATAATATTATATATAACTTTACTATAGATATAACTAAGCATTCAATGTAATGGATCTAGATCTAGATCTACTTTTCCCAGAATCCTTTGATCAGTTTGATCGTAATTATAAAGTGAGTGGCAGGGGTGGCGTATGAGCATAAAACTTTGAACATACATGACGAACCCAAGAAAGCTTGAAGTTGTGACGATTAATTTTTTAATGTGGTGACGGATGAAATTGATGTTGACAGTAGTCGTAAAAGGATAGTTGATTAGGTACAAACTCAAGATAATGAGGACCCCATCAATATTTTCTTCATGCAACACACGTCGTCACAGTCACTTATCCATCATGTCAATTGATGGCTACAGAAATGCAAAGGGTCCTTCCCAGGAAACAGTGCATTCATTAGCTCTTTGTGACAAAGTTGTTTTAAAGAAGTCAAAGAAGAGTTCAGATGTAACACGCGTAACATGGAATGGACCAATGGATGTTGTGAACCATTCGTTCCTCTTCCAAATGAGACTTTTTTCAGTATTCTACCACCATAGTTAAAGTCTGAAAGCCGAGGCCTGAGAAGGCAGTTTAACCACAAATGGGGCAAAACTCTTTTATTACACTACTGAATGGAGCAGTTCATTCCTTGACATTCATACCATACCAAAGGCTTAGTATTGATTCTTTCATTTCATATAAATTTTTTTAGAAATGATTACGGCCTAACCTTCAACACATCGGCTGTACTATAATAGCTGGAAATTTTGTCTAAAGTATGTTAAGTTGGTACTCATTTTAATTACCACAAAGTACGTTATCCAGGGATGTAAATCTTTCAGATTTTCTCTGATTTCAGATTATTTGATTGTGTTGAAATTTGGGGTAAATTCCTTGATCTAGTCTCTATTTCTAGTCTAGAAATAGATCTAGATTCTAGATCTAATTCTATTTAATTTTTGTTATTTCAGATAATTATTTTTTTAATTCACTGATAGATCTATTATATTTTTCGACTGTAAGAATTGAAACCTAAAAACTATGAACAAAAGGAAGTTATTTTCACAATTACATTAATACTATTGTCACGATATCCGTTCGCTATTTGTAAAACAAATTTTCAGAGAACAATTCTCTGACAACCGAGTTTCCTTCACTATCATTAGTCCGAGGATTCAGAGAAAAATTCTCTGACCCACGTAAATAGCCGAAGCGGCGAAATAGATGGTAGGTATAAGGGAAGTAACTCTCATTGGTAAGTATTAAAATTAGTAAACACAACATGGCGTCGTGTTCACGAAGGTCTCCTAACTCTGTGGAGCGAGATACAACAGTTGATTCGATAGATCTAGAGTGGGAACAAATTTCGATGGGATTGGTTATTGTTGAAAGATGACAACGGCAATTTTTTTTCAGATTATTTCCGAAAGGTAGACAAAGATGGATTTGCTTGGTGCTGTTACTGTAAGTGCGAGATAAAGTACGGCAGTGGTGGGGTTCGTTGTTTAAAGGACCATGCTAACCGATCTAAAGCTCATAATCGAAATCGTCATATTTTTCGATCTAATCTTAGTCTTCCAGCTGCAACTGCAATGCAGGCAGCATGCAGTACGATTTCTGGTACTGCAGATATCAGTAGTCCATCACTGCCTAGATCTAGTTCTAGTTCAGCTCTACCATCCTCTTTACCTTATGGTGCTGCTCCAAACATTGAGCAAGAGCACAATAGATCTAGGGTACCACTCATTTATTTATTTTTTGTCCACTGTATGTCAGTTCTAGTTCTGTTTCTTCATTTAAAAATGTCTCTTTATTCCTAGTAATTTAACTAAATTAAGCCCAGGAGAGGCCATTTTTAAGCTGTACAAGTGTGAAAATTCAATTTCAGCCGGGGTTCCCCCTGGACCCCCTACAGGGGCTTTGCCCCCGACCCCCACCGGGGCCTACGCGGCCCCTGGACCCCAAGCGTTTCTTTTCAGAGAATTTCTGTAGATGCCATTTACATCCCTGTGTTTTAGAAGAGGCCTTGGATTTGCCACAGGCTAAAAGACTGTCGACACCATGATTTTGCCGTATAATGCAGCGATGAGAGTATCGTCCCCTTAATCGAGCAAGGGGAAATGAGGTGTTCTAATTTTCATCATGTAATCTTCCCACTTTCTTCAAGGTCTGCCTTTTGGCCTTTTACCTTGGGCTTTAGCACTGTACAGTGATTTAGCTATTCTATTGTAACTCATTCTGTTTACATGTCCAAACAATCTCAATTGATTTATTTCTATCTTAGTTTTTATGCCATATGCTTTGGTTTGATCTGTTATTGTTATGTTTCTGATTTTGTCTCTCTAGGTTTCTTTGCCATAGTTCCCTACTGGAGAGTAGGACAATAAATTGTGTTGTATACTGCCATTTTGATTTTTGTTGACAATTCTTGTTTACCTACAAAGGCTTTACCAGATGGTTTTTTGATTCTTTTGGATTCTCTGGCTGATTTCTTCTCTTAGATTTCCCTCAAACTCAGTTAATCATTACTCTTAGGTAATTGTAGCTTTGAACTTGTTCTAAATTCACCCTTCCCAATTTAAGATTTTGTGTTTTAGTTTTAGCTTCCCTAGTTACTAGCATTGTTTTGGTTTTCTTTGCATTTACTCTCATTCCTCTTTTATTTAGTTCATAGTTCATCATGTTGATATTCGACTGAAGGTCACTTTCTGATTTCTCAAACAAAATCATCGGCAATTGAAAGCATTGATACTTTTACTGGTTTGAGCTTCCACATACCTACATTCATTTTTTCTATTTTTTGAGGATACCTTTGCTACTAAATCCATAAATGTGATAAACAAAAGAGGACTTAGGATACAACCCTGTCTTACTCCTATATCTACATCAAATTCTTCAGATATGTTTCCATTGACTCTCACTGCACATGTTGGTTTATTGAAATAAGACTTTTAAGGGCTTCTATTAAATTTTGAAACATTGTTTTCTTTTAAGGAATAACATACTTTTTCCCTCCTCACAGTGCCAAATGCCTTTTCTGTCTATAAAACAGGTGCAAGTCAATGTTTTTTCTCAAAGAATTTTTTTATTTGTCTAATTGTAAATATGTGGTCTTGTACGCATTCTTCATTTCCAGTATCCTGGCATACACTTTTCCTGGAATTAATTGAGTGATATTCCTCTATAGTTTGAGCATTCCATAGTTGATCCTTTCTTTTGTATGGTACTACCATTCCTTTTTTTGTCATCTGGCACCTGTTTGGACTTCCATGCTTGTTGGCATGTTCATGTAGTAGTTTGTCTGCCTCTCTCCCTTGGTTTTTAATCATTTCTGGATAAACTTGATCTGCTCCAAGTCTTTCTTAATGGAACTTTTCTTATATCTGTTTGGATTTCTTCCATTGAGATATCTACATCTTCAGCTGTCTCCTTTGGATTACTTGTTACTCTTACTAATTCATCTTTACTCCTTGTTTCATATGTTCTGGAGGGATTATGTAATTGTGAAAACTATTTTCTCCATGTTTCCATGGTTTCACTGTCGTCATTCATTATTTCTCCTTTGGCATTCTTAATTTGTTGTATTGGGCATGAAAGAGGTCTTTCTTGTAGCTCTTCATTTTGATAGAAGAACAGCTTTTGATTTCCTTGATAGCTTTCTTGAAGTCTTTGGTGCTCTTCCCATTGTTCCTGTTTTGCTTTCAAACTTCCTCTTTGGTGATAGTTCTTTTATTCACGTCATCTATCCTATCCTCTGGTCTTTTTGTTTGCCAGTATTTCTTCCGGGCAACCTTCTTTTCTTTGATCTTAGTCTTGACATTCTCATTGACAGAAAGGGACCACCATGCTGTTCTTTTCCTATCTCCTTTAATTTGTTTTCCTACCCCAGACGTGGTTCTTTGACTACATTTGTTTTCTTCTATGGAAGAAAAAGACTTGGCGGGGTTGCTGGTACTGGTAGGTCTTTATTTCTTTCCTTTCCTTCATTTATCTTTCTTCTTGCTGTTTCCTATTAGCTCAACGTGAGATCACCATTCAATGGTGGACAGGATAAATGTGAATATAGAAAGGGAAACAAGCTTCTATTGTGCTATCATTCAGATTGATCTGCCTTTCACTGATAAATCTTTTTATCCTAGATTGGTATATATATCTGTTGGTTTATTTAGTTCCTCTATTTTGAGTTTAGTAGCTTTCTTCCCTTTCCTTTTCTGTTTGTTTTTTCACTAGTAATCTCATTTTGGAAATCACTAGGTGATGATCAGAAAATATTTCTGCTCCTCTGTTTACTCTTCTATCCAATGTACTGGAAAAAACTAAAACTGCTACATTTTATGTTTTTATCTTGACGTTTCACATCTGTTTTCATTTACTCTTGTATGTGGATATCTTTATGAGAAAAAATGTGTTGGCTGTTTCCATGTTATTCTTTAGGCAAAATCTAAAAGTCTCTCCATTTGGAAAAGTTGTTGTGTCTCCTTTTTACCTATTACTTCTCCTGAATTTTAGATTGTAGCCTTCTACTCTAGCGTTTAAATCTAAAACCATTAGTTCCTGTTTGTGTTTAAGATTCTCTGTGCTATTTGTAAATCACTGCTTCAACTTATCTTTTTCTTCTTTAGTGACGTCTTCGTTTGGTCCATAAAAGTTCCTTCAAGACCCTTAAGGCCTATAGAGCTGGAGCTTATCCAGGTTTCTTTAGCTTGAAGTGGAACAGGTGTAATAATCATCTCCTGGTCAGGAACACAAGATCATTTGGTCCATAAGCTATTAATAATTCAATTTCTCTTCCTTTTGGTTTAATTTTTACCTCTAATAGCCATGGGCATATGGGTTTCCAACTTTCTAGTAGCTTTTTGTGCCTTTTATGTATTATAAGGTCTTCCTGCTCTATCTTTGACATCTACTCCTGAGAGGGTTAAAGTATGATTTGGTCCTACGTTTTCTATTCCTTCTCATTTTTTCTTTGTTTCTGTAATGGCCAAAATGTCTACTTTGAATTTTTCCATTTCTTCAACTAATTTTTATCTCTTTCTCATTTATTGCTCTAATATTCCAGTTCCAGAAATCACAGTCTTGTGTTCGTTTCCATGTTATAGTTGAAAGGTCAAGCCGGCTATATTGCATTTATTTCTCTGAATCAGTATGGTTTGCGATAAGGCAGGGGATTAGCCCACTGTACCCTAGGTGCCATCTTGAGGCCCCCCTACCAGGCCTTGTTATTTTTCTGTCAGGATTAACTCCCTTAGCCTTTGGTCAGTCAAGACCCACATGCAAGGCAGCAGGAGACTCGTGGAGGGCGGGATCGTCTACTCCCCGTACAGGTGCTTACCTGTTCACTGCCTGGATTATTATTATTATTCAGTAGTAGTAGTAGTAGTGGTAGCAGGCTAGTAGTAGTAGTATAGTGGTAGTTGTCAAAGCCGCTTAATTGGAACAGTACTGTTCGGCAGAAATCGTTCCAAATAAGCAGCCTTCCCATTAGGAGGGGCATCCATTTATTGAAGGACCGTATAGTGTATTGTACCTTTTTTTCTTTCTTTCTCTCTCTCATCTCTCTATCAGAGAGGATATAAGATTATACATAGACATTTGACAAGGTATATATGGCATAATGCAATATATATATCTTCTCTATCTCCTCACTTTTTATTACTTACTTATTTTCATATTTTTATTTCAATCTCGATCTGAACCGTCCACTGCTCATTCTTCAACCCCCCTCCCCCTCTGCTATGTTTCCTATCATCACTGTCTTTTTTCTTTCTTTATTTCTCCTTTATGTTTTTCTCCTGACGTCACATTGTGTGATGCCTGAGGTAGTACGTAGATCTAGATTCTAGATATTTCTCGTTTGTAGTCTGACAAAGGGTTATACCAAACGTCACATGTTTGTTCTGTCTTTATTAGTGGAGTTGTCACTTATTGTCATATTTCGTTTGACTTCACTCCACTGTGGCTCCTTCATACTATGTACCTGATCGTGATAAATCTTACAGGTATTTTCATTTCTTCTCTAAACAGTGTTTTATATATTATATATATATTATTGGCAATAGCATATCAATACATTTTATCCAGGTGTGTTTCAAAATTACAATTCATATACACACAGTGCAATACATTTGTATAGCATGCACATAAATGCTCAATGCACATACATGTACATGTATCTAAGTTTCTTTAGATTACAAAAAAAGATGTAAATCCAGCATCTTAGCTAGCCATTCATCGATGTCAATCATTTGATGTGATAAGCTTACTGGCATTGTCTTTTCAAATTTCTATGCAATGCCATCCAAACATATCAGGTGTGAGCATAGTAGTATAATGATCAAATTCAACAGTTGATAAGTGTTAGGATTGTATGTTACAATGACCTTCATATTAGAATATTTTACTCGATTTCCCCCGTTTCAGTTAAGTAACGAACATTCCAATTAAACAGTATAATTTTCATAGAAAGAAATCTGTCCCGCAGGAATCGTTCCACTTAAGCTGCTGTTCCAATTATCGGCTTCAACTGTAGTAAGTAGTAGTAACAGCAGAAAGGGAAAAAAGGCATAGCAGAAAGCAACAATGTGTCAGAAGAAAAGAGAGAGCGAGCTCAAGAGGGAAAGAAATAGGGAGGGATGTTTGTGTTTTGTTCTGTATCTTTTGTAGTCCTGATGTTACAGCTTGTTTCCCTTGGGTTTAGGTGTGCTAAGAGAAGGAAAGAGATGCATGCAATGTGCTTTTGTGTAGATCTAGACATGATGTATTGGCTGTAGTGTTTTAAGTTTAACTAGAATATTGTTTATTCTATTTTTGTCTTGCTTTTCTTTGCAGTTGATAAAGAAATTTCAAAGTTTTTAGACAAGGAAATACAATATGAAACATCAAAGGCAGGAGACTCACTTCCAAAAATTCCAGGTTTCAACGTTGTAACTGATGGTGGAGATGTAACATTGACCAAGACGGATAGATCTGAAAAGTAGGAGCAACTTTTTTAAAGAGCTTAGCACTATAGTCAACATTTTAAACCCTGTAAAGTCTCCACCTTGTTTATACCATTGTAAATGATTATTTAATGTAGAGGTGATGTTATTGTTATGATTGGTCAGTGTTCTTACAAATTCATTATAAGCCATTTCAGGGCATTCCAAGATGACTTCAGCAGAATTGTAATGTTAGCCAAATGGTACGATCTGTTTTCACTGCCATTTCAAGGAAAGTGTGATCAATCACATTTTGGGGGTTTATGCTTCAAAGATATTAATTGTGCCTGAACAGACATCGGCATGACACAAACTGATCCTCAGGAGAAGTACTGTGAATTTTTCCAGGGAGAAACAATGCCAGATATGAGTTGAAGACCCTTATACACTGTCTGGGCTGCGTTCTCCTCTCGTACGCAATGACTTGGATCCTCCTGCCTAGCGACCAACAACGAACTTCCCTTGAGATGGGCTAATCAAGCCTTGGCATTGAAAGGACACACAATGTATTGGATTATTGATTATTGTGTTGATCATTCGTCAACAAATTACGGTCAAGATGTAGGACCAGAATAAGATTGCTGGTTTCTCGTGGTTTGTTCATAGGCTACCCTTGCTTTCGTGCTCTGAAATGTAAACCCAGATCCAGATCTAGACCCAGTTTGAAATTGCTATAACCTTCTCATCATTACTTTTCTCTTTGGACTGTTATCCATTGTGTTAAATCAATGGCGGAAGAAGAATTGTATATTTGATAAATTATTAGACTTTACGTCATCATGAATGGAGGACGAGGGATTGTTTATTCTGTTGATAGATTACTAGATATTGCGTCATTAAAGATTGCTTCTTTGCACACCGGAAGAAAGATTTAAATATGTCAAGTCGTGTAGGCAAAAGATACGAAAGAGAGGAAGAAAAGGAGGGGTTCGTATAAAGGGCGAAGAAAAGGAAAAATCAGCTTCCACTCCCAAGCATTATATTGTCAAATGTAAGATCTATTAGGAACAAGATCGACACACTTACTGCTTTATGTCGTTATGACAATGCTTATAGGCATGCTAACATCATCTGCATCACAGAATCGTGGTTGACAGACAAGGATATTAACTCAGAAAATATAAAAGAATTTGAAATTGATGATTTTGAACTGTACCCTTTGACCTGAAGTAAATCTGTTAGAAAGTTGGTTGGTGGAGGTGTATGTGTTTACATTAATAAAAACTGGTCGTCAAACAATCATCAGGTAACAAAACTGTGTCATCGTGACATTGAATTGTTGTCACTTTCCATTCGGCCACATTACCTACCAAGAGAATTCCCAGTCTTGTATGTGTTGGCCGTATATATTCCACCTGACAGCAACACCAAAAATGCCCTTATAACAATTGAAGACGACGTTTCAAAGTTTCTAGATAAACACCCTGAGGCCCCAGTCATCGTCTTGGGTGATTTTAATAGATGTCCCAATCTCCATTCACCCTTTACACAATACGTCTCTGTGCAGACACGATTGAATAAAACCCTTGATAAATGCATTTGTAATATCAAACAAGCATATAAAAGCTTACAGAAAGCAAACATTGGGACGTCTGATCATAACAGTGTTCACTTATTACCAACTTACAGAACAAAAATAAAACAGAATAAACCAGTTGAAATCACAACGCAATTCTCCACTCCTGACACTATTTTCAAACTTCAAGTAGTTATCCCAGACTACCGCTTAGCAGCGGGCAATTTACCGTCATCGACCGAAAATAAGGTCGTCTTAATCCGTCTATCTCTCTTTTAAATCAAACTCAACCTACACAAAAAACTACTAGGTTATACTTAAAGATCTGCTCTGTACGAAGATCTAAGCGGTTTTACTAGTATATTAGTAGTAAAAGAGATATAGCTCTTCAAAAATAGCTAACTTAACGGTGTACATCGCCGATTTTCATCGCTCAAAAACGGCTGGCACACACTATAAATTCATGTGTTTCTTCAATTGCCTCGCGCGATCACGTTGAACTTAGCTATCGCTTTGCAATGAAGTGTGTTAAATTAGCCTTTGAATGAGCTTTCCTGTGCTATCAATTTCTCCAAGCTCCGATATCTATAAATAGCTTTAAACTTCTGGAAAGTTGACCTATTTAGAGTCGGAAAATCAATCTTTGCCGATTGAAAATGACTAAGAGAATTATATACTCGAATACAGTGTCCTCTTCCGGTTATCATGTCCAAAAATGACTATGATTGGTTGAATGGGCAGCGTCGCGCCATCTATGAAAGCAAATGTAGTGCCTTCCCTTTACGCCCGTTCTCGAGATTTCAGTACTTTCACTTTCACTTTGAAACTGACTGCCTAGCGATCAGCACCAGAACACCACCACTCTCCCGCTCTACTTCATTCCGATTTTAGATCTAGATAAACTTCTTTTCTCATTCAAAAATGGATATGGATCTTCTTGAAATGTGTGGTAAGTATTTCCTCTATTTTCTTTTAAATATTAAGATACATAATATGACCCACTTGTTGCTTCGATTGTTGACAAATTTGACTGGAGAACGATTGTTTGGTGATTTGGAATTAGACTATGACATGCATAAGCGTACAAGAGCTAATTTACACTTAAGGTCCACTATCAATATGTGGAAGCATAATAAGACTCTACATTGGTTTTGTAGTTTGCGTGAAAAAGAGCAAAATACAATTTTAGTGGCAGCTAAAAAGAATTCAGAAAATTTAGTGTTACAAAGTAAACATTGTGAAGCCCAGGTTCGTGAGAAAGTAAAACACAAAATGCAGGAGAATAAGAGAAAGATGTGAGTAAGAAAGATTTAAAAGATAGGAGAAAAAAGCTGACATTTTAGATGCAATTATTTCAGATGGTGGATTGTGTAAGACTAGAGAAGATTTGGATTATAACTTAACAAAAAATGGAACCAATGGCAGATAGTTTAAGAAATCAGATAAGATACACTACAGGAAAATATTTTTGGATAAAAAAAGCTTAAAAGTAACAGGGACCATCAATACACTGTATACATGTAGTTGTTGATTGATAATATTGAATGATTTTAATTTTGTTATATATACATGATGTAATTGTGAGTTCCTCGAGCTTGTGTAATTTTGTCTAAATTTAATATATTCCTTTTTTTTCTTTTCATTAACCGTCGTGTATCCGGCTGCGGGGTCGACTTTGAGAGACATTTCTATTACTACTATGAGCCGTCGTCCCTGGGATATACCATACCCAAAGCTGCCATATCGTCTGCAACAACTGATCTCACAGGTTTCAGCTGAGTTTCACAACACAAAGATAAGGCAGGCGACAAACAGTTGACCTATCAGCTCTTACTCTTATAATTATTATTTAAAGTTTTCTTTTTTTAGAGACACAAGTACTAAGTAGGCAAAGTTTCATTGATTTATCTTACCATTTAACATTTTTATAATGAAAAACCTGATTTTTGCCAAAATATTTTCACGAGCGTAGTTATTAATTTTTTGTCCAAACTCTGTATATTTAGTTCCTATTATGATTAAACCCACCAGAATTGTATTTCTTGACCCTCAAAGCATAAGTATAAGTATGCAAAGTTTCATTGATGTATCTTTGCGTTTAAGATTTTTATGATGAAAAACCTGATTTTTGTCAAAATATTTTCCCAAGCGTAAATTACTATTTTTTGCCCACAACTCTGTTGATTTAGTTCCTATCATAATTATAACACCATAAATGTATTTCTTGACCCTAAGCATAAGTATGCAAAGTTTCATTGATGTATCTTACCATTTAAGATTTTAATGATGAAAACCCCGATTTTTGCCAAAATATTTTTCGCGTAAATTATTAATTTTTGCCCACAACTTTGTTTATTTAGTTCCTATCATAATTACAACACCAGAATTATATGTCTTGACTCTCAAAGCATAAATATGCAAAATTTCATTGATGTATCTTACCATTTAAGGTTTTTATGATGAAAAACCTGATTTTTGCCCAAATATCTTCCCGAGCCCAAATTATGCTTTTTGCCCGGTTTGGTGGTATAATAATTCAGAAAATATTTCTTCTATGTCTCTGAAAAAAATTGGGCTAACTGTCTGGCACCATATCTGCATTTAAGGGAAATTATATGGTCTTTCTATGATTTATGGCATGTTTATGTACTCCCAAAAATGCCATTTTTTGACAATTTTGACCAAAATCATGTGTCGCACAATGTATTTTTTCTCTATTTTGGTGCTGTGTCACAATAAATATGTGAAAGATAACAGTCTCATTGCTTGTTTTTTTGCTTTTCAATGTGTATGGCCACGTATGCATGTAAAGTATTTAAGCTCATACCATTTTTTGGATTCTAGAGCCTCGTAAAATTGGCATAATTCACATTTTGAATCATAGCGTAAAATTTTAAGTGGAAACATAATTTCAAATTCATAACTTTTTTATTTATCAACCGATTTTGATAATTGGAAAAAACTGTTATTCATGGTCTGGGAAGTACTATCTGTTTTACATAAAAGAAACAGACTTTTGAAATTAATTTTTAAAAGTCTGGAACAGCTACTTCAAGGCTGTTTTGACAGGACAACGTGGGATATTTTCATGACTGATGACACATCAATCGATGAATGGGTGGAGGTCATTACAGTCACACTATATTCATTTCTGTGTTCACCTGTGTTTCAAAGGTAAACAAATAAAAATATTTCCAAATAACAAGCCTTGGATCACAAAACGGCTAAATGTGCTATGAATTAAAAGAAAATTGCACATATGAGTGGTGATAAAATCATGCAACGATTAGCAGAAAAGGATATAAGAAAAGTAATTAAAAGAAGAAAAAATAGCTTACAAAGACAAGATGGAAAAGAAACTCAAAACAATCACACGCCCTACAATCTTGGAACATGATTCGAAAGATGAGTAGAATGAGAGAAAAGAAAGATAAAAATAAAAGATATCTAGCTACAGCGATATTGACCCTGATGATTTTAACAACTTTGTTCTCTGTTTGATTCCCCAACTGCAGTTGTCCAATCCCAAATTCAAAAACGAATGAAAAGTTACCCCCAGATAATAGAAGTAGAATCCGTCATCAACATTTTTAAGAAGTGTAAACAAAACAAAGCACCTGGTCCAGATAAAATAACATCGGACCTCCTAAAATGCTGTTGTGACCAGCTCGCTGTGCCCTTCACTAGAATGTTTCAAAATTCTCTCGATTGTCAAATAGTGCCCAATCTATGGAAAACATCAATTATAATCCCGGTTCCAAAAAAGAATCAATCTGAACAACTTAATGATTATCGCCCCGCCGCCCTAACATCCATCGTAATGAAATGTTTAGAAACCCTAATAAAAAACGAAATTCTACAGCACGTAAACGACAACGACATATTAGAGTATTAGACAAGCACCAGTTTGCTTACCAACAGAAACTCAGCGTAGAGGGTGCGCTTCTTACCGTGACAGATACTATCTCTAAACACCTTGACAAGTCGCCATCAAACTATATGCGTCGACTTTTCATCTGCATTCAACTCAATGAACACGGACATCCTGCTCAACAAATTACATCATTTTAACCTACCTCGTTATTTGATTCATTGGTACGACAACTTCCTTCTAGAAAGACCCCAGTGTGTAAAAATGAGGTCAACTTGTTCTTCTTCTAGAACTCTGTCAAATGGTTGCCCACAAGGATGTGTCAGCTCGCCGTTACTGTACATTTTATATACAAACGACTGTGTCCCAAATAATGAAAAATATGTGATTATCAAATACGCAATTTTGGGTCTCCTGAATTACAATGAATCGGACGCTCACTACTTTGTCAAATCGAAAATTTCAAAAGTTGGTGTGTACAAAATGATCTGCAGCTCAATGTGTTAAAAACAAAAGAGCAAATTTTTAATTCAAAATGCATTACCAAAGCGAAGTTGAAATACATCTCCAAGACGTTGAAATAGTCGAAGAATTTAAGTATCTTGGTGTTTTAATCAACAACTCTCTAATTTTCAATATTCATGTAGAAAATATCATTAAGAAAGCTTCACAGCGGTTGGTTGTACATTCTCAGAAAATTACTATTATTGTTGAGTATCATAACTTTTGGCATTACTGTATGGTATGGAGGGTGTGGTGTAAGGCAGAAAAATAAGTTACAACGATTGGTAAAAGAATCAGGAAATATAGTATAGTCAATGAGAAATTGCAAAGCGTGGAGCAGTGCTATAAAAAAGCTGTAGAAAGAAAATCCTTTCAATTATTGATGAAGTAAAACACCCTCTGAACAGTGAATTTATGTTACTTCCATCCGGCAGAAGATATAGAGAATCTTGGTGTAGAACCAACCGACATAAAGCTACATTTGTCCCCTATAGCATAAAATTTATCAACACTGTAATGTCGAAACAAGCAAATGAAGTAAAATTATAAGTCAAAATATTTCCTATTGATCTAACACATAGACTAGTAAATCTGATAAGACAATGCACATCTATTCTATTGCTTACTAAGTTGCCTCTCTGCAGAACATTGACAATATTATAATATCATTATCATGGTTGTCTTGGTTGATGAGGATATTTTTGCCTGTTCATTTCACCATCTATTATAATTATAATGTTGGCAACTACTAGAAATATTACGAATGCTAGTACTACTTCTGTGACAACTATGTTCACCACTATTATTATGATTAACTTTTGTTGTTGTCATTGCTATCTTTGTTGTTTTTACCATCGTCATTATTATCACCCTTAGTTCGCTTTGTTATGTGGATTGTGAAGTGTAAAATGATTTATGTGAACCTAACATGAATTGCCTGAAAAAGACAATAAAGATTTATTATTATTAATGTGTATATGGTCCCCCGAGAATTTAGCCACATGTATCCGTAACTGGCCTTGAGCCATCTGAGGTTTGTAACTTGTAGCGATGATGGTAGCCGATTCAGCAGCTCTCTTTTAGTTCAAACGACCCATGACCAAATCTAGAGAGATGATGCATGTTATTGCATGAATTTGGAAAACGTTTTTGATTGATATTTAACTGGGAGTTTTGTTAAACTGATGGAAAAGGCTGATGAGTTGAGAGGATACATTTCAATTGTGGCCACCAAAGATATATAAATTAACATGCACTTTGTAATAAATCAAACATTGTCCTCCAATTAATCAAACCTATGTAGCACACTTGATACTTGATAATTTTCTGAGATGTATGCCCATGTTTTCTAACAGCATCTGAAAATTTATCTCTATATCAATATCATGTCATCTCTAGAGGGAATTTAATTTATGACAATATGTATCCTAGAATCGGCTCCTGTTTTCTTTTCTCAAGTGGTTTCAGTTTTTGATAGGGGCGATTATTATTGGACTTTATGTCCCATGTTTTAAAGATTGTTTTGCGCAACTCAGCATTTTAAATGCATATTAGCCTGTACATGTAGATATGTCTTATTATTATTATTATTATATGTGGTTTTGAAGACGGTTATGAAAGCGTTGAAAGTTGATGATAGGTCTTTTAATCATATCAACTGTTCATCCGTCTGCCCTAATTTGATTTTCTGAGTTACGGTACTGATTAATTATTTCTTTTATCTTATACCTATCCGTGCATGGAAGGGTGGGACAAGAGTAAAGAACAAAGACAATCAAAATTTGTCATTCCATCATTGGTTTTGGGCAACGTAAGATTTTTAGCCAATAAATTGGAGGAATTACAGGCGACAAGCTAATATCTTCGTCAATACCATGAAACATCATCTTTAGCTTGCGTTGAAACTTGGTTTAGCCAAAATATTAGCGAATCTAGTACAATGATAGACAACTTCTTCGTGATTCGTTCCGATCGGACACAGGGGGTGGGCAAGAGTAGAGGTGGTGGTGTGTGCCTTTAGGTGAACGATAGATGGGCCAACATAAACAATGTCACCGTCAAAGAGCACTCTGTTTTTGACGGTGAGCATTAGACCATTTTATTTACCATGAGACAAGACTTCACAGGTGTGTTGGTAAACGTGGTCTATGTGCCACCAACGGCAAATGAGACAGGTAATTGACAATTTATACTTGGCGATTTTAACTACTGCTTACTCGACTCCTCTCTCCCTCATTATCGCCAATATGTGTTATGCTACACAAGAGGAGGCCAAACACTTGATTTGCATTCACCTGATACCTAAATATAGGCCATTACTAAAACTAGTGGATTGAAGAGACAAACTGGGATATCTTCATAAATAATTGTACAGATATTAATGAATTGACCGATACCATTTCATTGTATGTAAAATTTTGTGAGGAATCTATAACTATAACTATAATAACGAGTATACCCAAATAATAAGCCATGGATTACCAGAGAATTAAGGGAGGTAAGAAGTAAAAGAAATTCAAAGAAAACACCAAAGATGGACTTAAATCAATAGTTTTTTTAGTAGCTATTTGAGGCTGTAAGTTTGAGTCTCCGTTACAACTTACAAGGGTTTAACAAATTAACTCTAACGTAAACAGGGGAATAAAACTTAAGATTCGAGAATGTAAACAAAAGTACAAAGATAAAATTGAATCCTTTTTTAATCAGGGAAACCAAAACAAACTTGGGAGGGAATGAAGAAAATGACAGGCTATGAATCGGTTAAATCAAGTGTGAATGTGGAGGATGAAAGTTATATATATGTGAATGATCTAAATAAGTTTTATGCCGGATTTGATTGCCATAATTTTAGAGAAGAACAATGCCAATTAAGAAACATTGAATGCGAAGGCATTTAAGAAGGAAACTATTGACCTAAGAAATAGTGAAGATGAAGTTATGAAATGCATGCAAGAAAATGAATGTAGGTATGTGGAAGCTCAAACCAGTAAATGTATCAATGCTTTCATTTGCTGATGATTTAGTTCTGTTTGGAAAATCGGAAAGGGACATCCAGTCAAATATAAATATCAACATTATGAACAATGAACTAAGTAAAAGTGGAATGAGAGTAAATGCAAAGAAAACCAAAACAATGCTAGTAACTAGGGAAGCTAAAACACAAAATCTTAAATTAGTCAGGGAGAATTTAGAACAAGCTGAAAGCTACAATTACTTAGGAGTAATGATTAACTCAGGGAAAACTAAGAGAAGAAATCAGCCAGACAATCCAAAAGGCAAGTGCAATATATAACCATTTAGGAAAGGCATTTGTAGGTAAACAAGAATTGTCATCAAAAAACCCAAATGGCTGGATACAACACAGTTTATTGTCCTACTCTCCTCTGTGGCAGTAGTAGGGAAAACTAAAAGAGACAAAATCAGAAACACAACAATGAGAGATCAAACCAAAGCAGATAACATAAAAACTAAGATAGAAATGAATCAACTGAGATGGTTTGGGCATGTTAACAGAATGAATGACAATAGAATTAGCTAAATCAGTCTACAGTGCTAAAACTCAAGGTGAAAGTACTAAAAAACTAAAAAACCAAAAGGCAGACCTCGGAGAAAGTGGGAAGAAGATATAAAGAGGCATTAACGCAAAGAAATTTAACTTTTACGGAAGGAAACAGAAACTGTCAGGACATGGCAGGATGGAGAAAGATCATTTCGGGCATTCAAACTCAAACCCATACACCGGAAGGTAGAATGGGAGCTGATAGAGAAAGAAAGAAAGACTTTTAATAGATAATGAATTAAACTGGCACTCACGGACGCACTGTACAAACGAGTGACTCTGCGTTTGTACTTTCTGCGAAAACTGAGATCTTTGAAGTAAGAAGTGAACTTCTAAAAATATTCCACACCACTACCAATACTACCATTCAAAGTATATTGACTTTTGGAGTAACTACCTGGGAGGAAATATCTCCATGAAAGATATAATAAATAAGAAATTAAATAGGATAATAACAAAAGCATCAAATATAATAATACAACTTAGTCTTCCATAATTTGACGAACTGTGATGTAAAAGGCATGAAAATATTACAAGACCAGTCCTATCCTTTGAAACATAGAAACGAAAGATCACAAAGATCCCAACGCCTCATGTGCAAAAGATCGAGGACAGAAAGATATAAGAATTCATTTGTTCCCACTCAATTAAAAAAACTCCAATGAGTTTTTCATTTAAATTATACTATTTCTTAGCCGTAAACTCTTACTCTCATTATATATTCAAATCTAAATAATTTGGAAGTGACTAACACCATCAGAAAATAAAATTAAGTCTTCTGGTCTTAGCGTTTATGCCACTGTAATTTGGCATGCATTCCAAAAGCTCTCTTGTCAGTTGATCTCAGTATAGTCATAGTACCACTACAAGTAGTACCAAGTACCAGCCTAAGTTTTAACATCGATTGTACGGTACCATAAAAGCCGGAAATTTGGTCTAAAGTATAAATGCTGGTATTCATTTTTATTATCACAAAGTACTCTATCCGAAAAATGTACATTTTTAGGAATTATTTTCAATATTAAGATTGGCGAAAATCACGGGAGACATTCTGTGCACCTGTACTGTTATAAGAAAAATGCCATCCGACATGAGTATATATGATGTTTTAAAGTAATTAAAGTTACTATTCTTTTCTAGGTTTATATATGCGAAAAAACATTAAAATAATGGAATGCAAAGTTCTCAACATGTTCCTTTTAGACAGTGATAATTGATATATGATTTACTTTATTGTCTGATTGCCCCAAATTTTGTGCATCTATGAAGCAATATAAAATTTCACCCAGTAGCGACTTTTGATATCTCGTCAAATATTTAGAAAAGGAATTTTTTTGTGATTAAATCTGCCAAAAATATAAAAAATTACTCAACATAATATAAATTAGATAAAAAAACAACTTCTATTTACAATATATAAATAAATGTCTAAATAGCCTTTCTAGATAGGTGTAATTCCTTAATATATTTCTTTAAAACATCTGCATTATTGTACATATCGATACAAGAAGTAAATGTTTCGTAAATTCAGTAAATCGATAAATAAGAGCTAAAAACTGAGAGTATTATAATTTGATGTGGCCACCCACTGTGACGCTGTCCAAGGCCCCTGGACCCCCAGCAGATTTTTCAGGGCTTTTTTCTGTGCTCAAGTTGCATCCCTGTTCCTCATGGACCCCCTATCCCCTCCCCTAAACATCTTGTGTTGCTTGCCAGTTGGTATGTTAGGTCACTTACTATTAACGATAAAGTAATAGTAATACTAGAGTAATAGTGATAAAAAGCTCAAAGAAGGACAAGACAAGACGTGGCTACATTTCGGGGATGTAATATTTTAATTATTCTACTTCTACTGACCTAAATACGAAGGACAGAAAGAAACACAGAAAATAAGGATAGGTAATAAATGAGAGAAAGGTAAAGAAAATCTGAACTTCTGGATTTAGAAATTCAAAAAATAAAAGTGTTGAGATTTGTAGAGATGATAAAAATTGATATTTGATATCCTCAGAATAAATTAAGGTTACAAATAAGAGTATTACCGGAATACGTAATAGCATGGGTAAAAAGTGAATTGCATATTATTGTAAATAAACACTTTTTTCTCAAATACCGGTATACATATAATATATAAGCGTGCCCATTGTGCAGAAATATGAGAGAGAAAGAGAGAGAGAGAGAACAAAGTATTTGTTATCTTTCCCGTCACATATATATATATATATATATATATATATATATATATATATATATATATATATATATATATATATATATATATATATATAATATATATATACAGAGAGAGTGGGAAAACAACGTACTGGGTCAAGGCGGAAAGAAACAATCATATAATGTATGGATTCTCTTCTTAACTTAAGAAGTACTCACATGTAAAATAAACTGACTTAATCCATCTTGTTCCTTGTGGTAATACTAATACTCCCAATACCCAATAAAAATCCAAGATAATGTAATTAAATAGAATAACAAAGCAAGTTGAAATCGTCACTGAGACTACTGAGAGTAGAGCAAGCCAACTGAGCGTGAAACTGAAACAATTGAAAATTGAAACTGGCACCTGGATTGGCGAGTTTGTCACCAAAATTTAGACTTTCTGTTCTTGTCTTATTCTTATTCGGATAGAACGGGGGTCGATCCTCTCAAACTATGATGAGTATGACTAACTATGAGCTATTTGGAAAAAAAATATCGATGTCCGGTCTTCTAACCATTCCTAAGGAAGAATATCTCTAGAATTAGAATCCATTTGTGTTGGTTTCAAGACTCAAAACAATGTCTAAAACATCTAAAATTACCTTTATATGAGCTAATAATGAGGTAAAATATGAATGAAAAGTTGAAAATACGTCAACTCTACCCCTTGACGACCATACATTTCGTTACTGTAACTTGACTGTAACAGTACAGTCATGTTTAGTATCGTTGGAAACGTCGAAATTCGGCTGTATTGATTATTTTACTTTCGTTTCCGACTATCTATAAATAAAGACTAAAAGTAAAAGTAAAAGAGGGGACCCCATAGCCACTAGTTCATGCAGAAATCTGTCCCAGTCCCAGTTCGCCGATTTTTGCACGTGACCGCACCGCGAATTTTCATTGGCCGAGACGATACCAACCGGCTAGGGGAATCCCCTTTGGTTTGTTTATCATCAATGGCACCACAATCCACATGCTTGCTGAAGTAAACACCAGTATCACCGTTTCGCTGTCTCTCGATATTTTGACACCTTTACACGCATATTATTGTTGATTACAGTCTATTACAGGTAAGAAAATGTTTGTTACATGTTTAGTTTTATCTATATCAATTCTGTTCGTTGTTTCATGTTGCTTTTCAGCGAGACAAGACGTAATTATGTAGGTCATGTTATTCTTTCTTCTGTCACTGTCAGTGTCACTCTCGTCTGCGTGTTTTGCCGTGTTGCCGATGTTTGAAGTAAAAGTAAAAGAACGTTGGGTTATCCTGCGATTTGATTTATTGTGTATTGACAATTCGCCCTTTTTTACTTATTTTATGAATCATATGCACTGCAGTTAGTGGCTTAGGCCCATATATATATATTATAATTCAGCGAATGAGAGGAGTGGCATTGGCATAGAAGAATCTAGGAATCTATTTTATAATGCTACTGCTATGCTAGTGCCGCGCTTGTGGGCCTCTACTAAACGTGAATATAGATTATAGAGTAGAGCTAGATCTAGACTATCTATAGTAACCCAGACATACTAAAGTAAGTCGGAAATATCTATCGATCTAAATAAGATTTAAAATTTCGACTTTAGACTTGAGATCTAGAAGTAGAAGAAGTTGCTGTTTCATGTTAATACTAATATTGATACTGACAAGCAGTGAGGAATGTGATCATAGAATTACAGTTTGTGCTTACCCAAGGCCAACCCTTATGCCCTATTTACACGTAATGTAGGATCCTTTGAGTTTGGCACCAAGGGATGTCCCTGTCCCCCCAGCACGGCGGTTTCTCCTCTGGGGTCCATCCCTCACGATTGTCCCGTGCGACTGCTACATTTACACGCGGCTTTCTGTCTGCCAACGCTGTGTGTTACAAGCTCCTGGTAGCTTTTTTTGTCTTAGCAAACGGTTGCTGTAATCTTTTGACTTTATCTTTCACAAACATTCATGTGAACGGTACGCCTCAATAAAGTTGAGTACGGATTCTTTCGACCACGTTGCCATGATTTCGATATAAAAATGATATGCGATATGCTCACAAGAAAGCAGAACAGTTGCAGGCTACCACTACTACCACCAGCTCAGGAAAGTAAGGATAGGCCTAGCATAGAAAGCGACAGCACATAATAAAATTATTAAAACACATGACTGTAGATCTACAACACACCAATCACGCTCAAGCAAGGTATTGAGCCCAGCCGAGGCGTGCTTACTAATAGTAAGCACGCCTCGAGCCCAGCCAAAATTTATTGTTGTGCATAAAAAATAATGGTTCTGTGGGAAAAAAGTAAAGTAAATATTATTATTATTAAAATCAGGCAATAAAAAACAACGTGTATGCTATGATTTTATTAATTTCCATATGCTGATTACGAATATGAACTTAGTTTTTAAATTTGATCGCAAAATTCCCTTTTAGTTCTCAAAAAATGATTCGCGCCTGGCGGCAACTTCAAAGGGCAGCCGCGAACCGCAGGATCGGTCGACCAAATTTCAAGCAGTGCTTGATTTCCCGGATCGGGGTGGAGGGACGCGTTCGGCACCAAAGGACGGGGGATCGTCCGCAACATCCGCGATCGGACCTCAGTGACGGGGGTTGATCCCGCAAGCGACCATTCCTCCAGATGATTTGCTACGTGTAAGTGTAAATAGGGCATTAGCTGGAACTACCTATACCGGGACTGACAGAGAATCAACGCGGGTGATTCGCGGAGGCCGGCCGGCCGGCTACTTAGCACTAGAGCACAGCACTAGCATTATTGCAGCGTAGAGAATGTAGTAAGTTGGCCTTCTTTCCCCCCTCTCTCTCTCTCTCTCTCTCTCTCTCTCTCTCTCTATCTCTATCTATCTCTATCTCTATCTATCTATACATAATATATCTTTCTCAACAGTCAGCTATACTGATTATACATTAATGTTTAAACTGCCGGCACACAAGATACACGAATAAAAGTAGTACAATTAGATTATTATGAATAGACATTCAACTTCAAAAGACAACTACTCTGCCATTCGCTCACTCGTCTCGTCTATTTCTATTCCGGAAGACTGCCGGTACACAAAATACACGAATAATAGTAGGCTAGTACAATTAGTAATTAGATTATTGTGAATAGACATTCAACAGACAATCTATTCCGACATTCGTTCACTATGTCATGTGATGTAATGTAATAAAACATTTATAAAGCGCACAATCCATAGCTCTAAGGCGCTGAAGAAACGTTAATTAGATCTATGTACAAACACAAATTAAAAATTATTGAAAAAGTAAGTAACTATAAAAAAGTAGTGCAACATATTATTATGTATACAGTATAAATCACAACAATTTGATGAAATGGACAGTATAATAATAATGATAGTAGCAATAACAACAATAATAACAGCTACATTAAGAATATTATATATTAGTCATGATCATAGTAATATTGTAGTAAGAAATAATAATTTCTTCTGAAAAACGAATTATTTTTACATTTCATTCATGTGTTTCCAATGCTCATATTATCAAAGTAAAAACCCAACATTTCTACCACACACGTCTAGATAGTCTAATAATATAATAATATGGAGACTTTCAATCATTCTACGTTAGCAAGAAATTTGTATGTACACGTGTGTGTGTGTGTGGTGTAGACAGATGAAAAAAAGAAAGCATAATATGATGAGTCAGTATAAACGGTCAATAGAGAAACAAAGATTATTCCTATGTTTAATTGGAACAAAATAACCGAAGTAAGAAACAAGAATAAAGGAAGAACTGACAGTGACATGATTGTCAAAAGAAATAATGACACATAACATACTGTAAACTATCTGAACTATACCAAAATATTACCGAAAGTTTAAAAACAAACAAACAACATTTTTCTTCTGCCTGGAATCGCTTTTATCTAAAAAAATATATTATGATATATATTACATGTATTATATATAATATATATATATAATATTAATAATAAGGAATCAGTGCTGGTGATCATGATAACATTGTACGGTACAAGTTCAATTGAGAGAAATCAAAAACGTTCTTTTTAGTTTCACTTTATCTTGATGAGGATGAAAGCTTGGCTGTTGTCCTCTGGGTTTTTTTCTAATTTCTATGCTGATTGTTTCACAGTTATTGATGCAGAACTTCTTAAAGAAAATGTTGGCCATTACTACCATTAGAGTAGTTTTTTCAAAAAATATATCAAGCATGCATGTGGCAAGAAAAAACTCCAAGATAGCAACATACCTAGTCCTACATAATTTACCAGGAGCTTGTGTAAAAAAAATGCATGAAGGATAAATCCACATAATTCCACACACACATGAATATTTAAGTTTTCCCCTGTGAACCGCATCTCTAGGAATTGTCTGATGAGTTCCACAACACGAAGTCTTTGATGCTCACTTTAGTTGGTGGCTCAATTGGAATCTCATGAGTTCCACAACACAAAGTCTCTTTGATACTCACTTTAGTTGGCAACTCAATTGGAATCTCATGAGTTCCACAACACGAAGTCTCTTTGATACTCACTTTAGTTGGTGGCTCAATTGGAAGCTCATGAGCTCCACAACATGAAGTCTCTTTAGTCTTTGATACTCACTTTAGTTGGTGGCTCAATTGGAAGCTCATGAGTTCCACATTTTCTGTTCTTACATGTGGTGGAAAATGCAAAGAACACACAATCATGTTCTCGGTGATCTCTAAGAAATCTAATTTGTTTGGTAAAGCTTTTTACTTTCAACCCACTTCAACCTCTTGACCGTGTGTTTGGGAAACCTAAAGAACGATTTCTTTACTCCACTTTTATCACTATCAATATCATAGCCACTCTTGCGGCCATACACACTGCACTTCCTACCCATTTTGCATGTTCAATAAAATAAAAAAAATAACCACAATAATAATATGATAGATCTACTGATCTAGATCTAATCTAGATTGAATTCAAATTTTACAATCCTGGTCATAATCAGTAAATCACAAATACATGATATATCTAATAGTAACACTCCAATGAGTAACTGATGATAATCACAAATGATAATAATAACAATCCAATGAGTAACTGATGATAATAATAATAACAACCAATATGAGTTAATGAGTAATTGATATTAATAATCAATTTGAAAACAACCACGCTCAGCTCGATTTGAAAATTGACGCCGTGCTAATTACACACTACACACTGACCGCGTAGAGACAAAGACAAGCGAGGTGGCGTTGGGACCATCGGCCTCCACGAAAGTTAGCCGGCCAGCTTCCGTTATTCCTGTACTGAGATTTCCTAGGGCATTCGTATTAGCCTTATGTGACTTTAGGTTTTAGGTGTACTCATTAGTGTTAATATTATCGTATCTCCTGTATAGAGAATTTTTCAGATGACGGAAATTGCTTTTTTCTCAATGTGAATTTTGTTTGTTTGTTCTTTCAGTATTTCACAGATTTGATCATTGATCATGGTGAAGCAGACTACAACAAAAACCAACGGCTTCGGAAAGAAAAGGGGAGACGACACTCGACAGCAGCTTCTTGCTGCTCGAGTAAGTCGTTCTTTAATGAACAGACCTAGTGAAGAGCATGAACTTGAAATTTCACCTCCATCACCCATAGCCGGTCCATCGTCTTCTCAACCAGACTCTCCACTGCTGCCTGTATCGCCGCTGTCAACTTTGTGCACACCGTCAACACTTGCACAACCAGTCGAGCATGATGTTGTATGCTCTGCATCAGAAAGAAAATTGGCATACAGCTCTGAAATGTGTGCAGATGGAGAAAACACCAGGCTGTCTTCCACAATCATCGACCTGGAGATGCTGAAACCCCTGTTTACTGGTCTTCTTTGCCCAAATCCCAAGTGTCGCAAACCTTCACTTTCCCTTGAGAACAACAAGAGCAAGAACAGTGGCCTCGCGATATCGCTAGTTGTTCGGTGCACTAATTGTGGAAATAAGCCAGCTTCCACAATGACGTCTCCTAAGTGTGTTGGTGGACAGTCCATATTCGATGTGAATCGAAGAGCTGTCGCTGCTGCATCTGCTACTGGAATGGGCTATGCTGGACTATGTAACTTCTCGGAGATAATGAACATTCCAGCACTACACCACAAGACCTTTTCAGCTCACACAAAGACCATTAGTGGCTGCATTCTTCTCAAATTGCTATTACTCAGTAGTATTATATTATTATTCTTTTATGGAGAAGGCTCACAATGTTGCATACTTTCACAATATATGTGGTTTATTGCTTTAAAATTTAATATTTTCTCAATTTTGGGCATGTGAACTTTGTTTTTGCGTTTTTCTCAAAATGCCATTTTTGACGAACTAGTCCCACTATCTTGAGTAGATCTCTAAAAGTTACTGTAGGAATTGGCTGTAAATTTGACACAATGTTCTGTAGAAGTGTATCTATCACCTTACAAAGTGATTTTTTAAACTCTTTATAATTTTTGAGTTTGAACAATTTTGTGTCCAATTGTCCTGAAATATCGCAGATCTGAATATAACCGAAAAGAGCCAACTTTGAGGCTGGATATCTTAATAAATAATAAAGATAATTGAAATCAGCTTTTGTAAGGTGTTAGAGGGTGCCCGTAGGAGTGCCTATGTTAAATATTAGACCTCCAACTTAAATAGTTTTTGAGATCTACTCAAGATAAAATAACACGTAAATCGCTGACTCGGCATTTTGTTAATGTCGCCACGCGCTAGAAAAATATAAAAAATTTATATTTTAAGATTGAAAGTATTTTATTTCAACCATATGAACACACTGATGTTCATAAAACAGTACAATAACAGTAATACATAGATTTAGGTCATACTCATACCATAGCCACCTTCCCTTAAATGACAAAAAAAATGTCCATATGACGTTTTCTTGTGTTTTTTTTACAAAATAATTTGTAGGCAAGGGTGGCTAATGACAGTAAAAATTGACGTAAATTACCCTCACATTGAGAAGGTTAGCACTGAAAACCTCTCTAGCGATGGCAAATTGCCAATGTGGCAACACCAGTTCTTTTGCTTGGCTGTCGCGTACACCGCATGTCAATTCGGCTCAGTGCTTTGTGATATAAGAGGTGTAGGCCAATGTTGCGCGTATATGTAAACACTGCACAAGTATGGAATAGAGGGAAAACACAAAAAAACTGTTTGACTTGACTTGACGGCTGTTTTCACAGCAATGCACATTTAAACTTAGATTTACAATCCTCTATACACTAGTAACAATGTCAGAGACTGTCGAAAGAGTAAGGGGGCTGCTGCAAGAAGGGCAACCCGTCTCAAGTGTTTGTTTTATGTTATTTCCTTTTCATTTCTTTACTTGCGTTTTTCTAGAAATGTATTTTTTTTTTTCACACTAAAATTCTTTTGTCTCTTCCGTCATAGTGCAGTTGATTTGTATACTAGAATATTTCGCACACAGGTTCCTCTCACAATATTAATAGAATGTCGTCAGGTTTTTTCGATATCTTGTAAACGTTTTGAGAGAAAATATTTGCTTTGCATTGATAATGCTATATTTGCATGTCAGTGATATATGTTATTTTCAAAAAATTCATAAATTTAAAAAAACTATCCAAATTATCTACCGGTATGTAAAAAAAGCCGACGTCAGCCTTTCGATAGTGAATAGCGAAAAACGATCTGCAAGGTTTTGAGCGATTTTACTAAGTGAGGAGATAGATTTTGAAAAAATTGGGGTCAAAATCCAAGATGACGGCCGTTTCCTTGGCAACCAAGGACGCTACAAATATTTTGACAGTTACTCATATAGTGAAAGCAAAAACCCTAACTCAAACAAAAAAATCACTTCAGGAGGATAGTGTAATATCAAATAATATTGCAATGTCTTTTTTACTTTTATCCTTTCATCAGATTGGTGGTGAGACTGAGTGTGAATGGTGCAGTTGACTCCATCATTTCAGAATCAAATCCTGACAAGGCAAATGAAGCACCTCAGGTTAGATTGTAATAAAAAGTTGTGTTGGTAAATCTAGGAGATATGGCGATTGGATGTCAGTGGATTTTCGCTCATTTTATTTCCCTTTTTTTCTTTATTATTGTATTATTTATAATTCATAATTCGTGTATATGAGATTCGGTATTATGTTAATTTTGTATTTTTCAAAATACAGACTCTTACTCTTGCTGTCATGTTAAAGGTACACCCAAACCTTGTTATACCGCCAACTGTTGTGCCAGTGGTAACATGGCGTTATAAAGGAGATGGGTTATATTAGTTATAACGAAAACACTCACAGCCAATATTACATTACAACAGTTGAGGTAATCAATGTCAATGTAAATTACATGTAGATCTACAAAAACTGGGGAAAAGTAAAGTCTAACAACACTATGTAGGCCCACTGTGTGTGAAACGGCTATGTAGAAGTAGTGGTGGTGGTAGAAGTAGTAGGTATGCCTGAAAACGCACTGCACATCTGTCTGGATCTTTTCAGTATTTTGAGAGATAAGCAAATTGCATGGGTAGGATAATTGAACTAATTATGATATTGCATATTGATGGCTTCGGTCACAAACTGCTCAACTCCAAAAATGTCCTTCCCCATGTGGTCTAAAAAAATCCTGCACAAAACACAATAGAAATAGGTTAATTTATCATGATCCAAACGTGCATCTGTCGTGGATTTCAAATTCTTTGGTCTCATTCCCAATCAAGTCTGTCAAACAGGCTGGTTGACTCAATCCCATGACAGTGGCTCATTGATGAAACAAAATCAACTTTATTATCATAATGGTGAGTACAATACTGCAAACTAAACGGCCATACTATTTTCGTAAGGTTCTTAAAACGTTTACATTTACATGTTTATTTTTACACTTAAAATGTAATAAAAACATGTCATGTGATTGTTTGCCTAGTTGATCGTTTTGATCTATTGATGGAGAGGAAAGCCATATATGAGGCCTGAGAGGAAATGTAGGCTTTAGATGAGATAATAGGAGTTGATTGTTTTTTGCCCGTAGTTGGACATGGTCCAGTTTTATCGCAGATCTTAGTTTCATCAGTACTTTGGAGTTGATTGTTTTGTGGTCAATAATTTGTTTAATATTATCAATATCTTAAATGGCTCTAATCTATAAAGTTTTAAAAAATTCTAGATCTGATCTTACAGATAGAGATCTATCTAGATCTACATTCTATAGGATTGCTTTTAGCAATTATGCTGAATTATCACTCCCTTCTTCATTCAGATTATAAAATGTTGTCCTTCTCTCAGGGAAAACGGATTTTGGAACTGAGCCTGAATTCAGCAATGGCCAAGAAACAAAAGTAATTAAGTGAGATTGTCCTTTCAACAACATCACAGAAAAATGATCATTCCATCCTGGACATTTCAACATTGCACCTGATACAGTTTCCTTATGAGGTCATTTTTTCCTTCAGAGTCCATGAATAAATTTCTGAGAATGAATTTTCCTCTCTGAGAGCCACATTGCATAAAGCAAACTCTGTAATGTTTCAGTTATCAGTAAATGAGGAAGAAAACAAGGCAAGTTCATCACAAGTTTCAACAGGTTGTGTGGATTGGAATATTGATTCTTGCAAATGATTTTGATTGTGGTATGGTAGGGATGTAGGGATTGAACGTGCTTCAAATGATACCATCTGTGGTACGCTTGAAATTGATCATCTTATTGTAGTGATGTTGGTTGTCTTACGGTGGGAATTGATCATGTTATAACTTCTAAGAGATGTTGAGTGTGGTCTAGTTGGGGTGGATTCTGTAGCAAGTGATGTGGATCGTGGTCTAGTTTGGGGTCGACTCTGTAGCAGGTGATATGAATCATTGTCTAATTGGGGTGGGGTGGATTCTGCAGCCGGTGTTGTTGATTGTGGTCTACCTCGGGTGGATTCTGCAGCAGGTGATGTGGATCGTTGTCTAGGATGTGGTGGATTCAGCAGCAGGTAACGTGGATCCCGGTCTAGTTGGAGTGAAATTTGTAGCAGGTGTTGTTGATCCTGGTCTAGTTAAGGGTGGATTTTTTATGCAGGTGATTTTGATCGTTGTCTAGTTTGGGGCGGATTTTGTAGCAAGTGATGTGGATCCTGGTCTGGTTGGGGTGGATTCTGCAACAGGTGATGTGGCCATGGTCTAGTTGGGGTGGATTCTGCAGCAGGTGATGTGGCTCCTGGTCTGGTTGGGGTGGGTTCTGCAACAGACGATGTTGATTGTGGTCTAGTTGGGGTGGATTCTGCAACAGTTGATGTTGATTGTGGTCTAGTTGGGGTGGATTCTGCAGCAGGTGTTGTGGATTGTGGTCTAGTTTGGGGTGGATTCTGCAGCAGGTTGTGTTGATTGTTGCTTAGTTGGGGTGGATTCTGCAGCAGGTAATGTTGATTGTGGTTTAGGTTGGATTAATCTGGAAGGTGATGATGATGTTGCAAGTAAAGGTCAGGTGGAAGATAGCCCAGAGGTTTTGTCAAAAAAGAAGAATATTCCTTGGCTTTGAACCTATTTCTTTTCACATAATTTGAATTTGAAAAACAGCTTTTTTATTTTACTTACTATTTGAGTGAGTTTATGAAACAGATGGGGATTTTTCCATGATTTTTGGCACAGACGAGCACCTGTGTGTTTTTTATGTCTCATTTTATACATAGGGTCTAAGTCTAATTAGGACAGATGTATCAAACACAGAGAGAGAGAGTCATTGCGGTATCATTTATTGCCGTTCAATAAGCGAGCGACTGAGGGAAAAGGAAAGGAGAGTCAAATCGGTTAGTGGCCAAACACTTCTGCTCCGTGCTTATAAGTTATTATATATAAGAAAGACACAGTCTCTCTCTCTCTCTCTCTCTCTCTCTCTCTCTCTCTCTCTCTCTCTCTCTCTCTCTCTCTCTCTCTCTCTCTCTCTCTCTCTCTCTCTCTCTCTCTCTCTCTCTCTCTCTCTCTCTCTCTCTCTCTCTCTCTCTCTCTCTCTCTCTCTCTCTCTCTCTCTCTCTCTCTCTCTCTCTCTCTCTCTCTCTCTCTCTCTCTCTCTCTCTCTCTCTCTCTCTCTCTCTCTCTCTCTCTCTCTCTCTCTCTCTCTCTCTCTCTCTCTCTCTCTCTCTCTCTCTCTCTCTCTCTCTCTCTCTCTCTCTCTCTCTCTCTCTCTCTCTCTCTCTCTCTCTCTCTCTCTCTCTCTCTCTCTCTCTCTCTCTCTCTCTCTCTCTCTCTCTCTCTCTCTCTCTCTCTCTCTCTCTCTCTCTCTCTCTCTCTCTCTCTCTCTCTCTCTCTCTCTCTCTCTCTCTCTCTCTCTCTCTCTCTCTCTCTCTCTCTCTCTCTCTCTCTCTCTCTCTCTCTCTCTCTCTCTCTCTCTCTCTCTCTCACACACACACACACACACGCTCATGTAGGATCTACAATACTACTAATACTACTATACAGCATCCTGATCAACGCAGGCACCTGTAGTATTGTGTTAATATTACCTACATATAATACTACACGTGTGCTACAATATTGCATGAGTATTGATTTTTTTGTCAAGGTCGCGTGTTATTACTTTATGGGTAGTCACATACGTTTGGTAGAAAGTTTCGGGTTTGATTTGAACTAATGAAGTGAAGCTACTTTGAGCTTATCTTTTAACATGCGAGACTCAATTCCAACGTGGGTGGATAGCGTGTTCTACTGGTAGATTCTTCTTCTTTCCTTTTCCTCATTTATTTGATCTTTAATCTTGCTGTTTTCTCTCATCTGAGATCAATGTATATGTTAAAGGGGGTAAAATTCAATAAAACAAACAAACAAGTCCAACTGACATCCACGCCCTTTACCAATCACGCCCGTAAAGGAAGATAACGCACACATGTTGAAATTTTTTAAACACTACTATCTTTTAGCTTGGATTAAGATTTTTCATTCCAAGAGTGGCAGGTCCGCATCTATAGTATTAATATTACATTATGGATAGCCATTGTTGAGAGAGGGGGGGTGGGTACTTGAAGACAACATTAGGGAATATTGTAGTTGTAGTAAAATGTTCTGGAGGGAAATAAAGTGACTGCAGAGTAAAGAGCCATGGATGACAATGGGTAAGAAAGCATGAAAAATATGATGGAAATACTGACTGCGATAAATTAGAGGATGAAGAATGTTTGGTGAGAAGAGGTGGATTTGAATGTAAATAA
Source organism: Doris montereyensis (assembly GCA_037039925.1). Classification (NCBI taxonomy): domain Eukaryota; kingdom Metazoa; phylum Mollusca; class Gastropoda; order Nudibranchia; family Dorididae; genus Doris; species Doris montereyensis. Next base: position 188,150 of record JAXRKP010000722.1, read on the forward strand.
ATATAAATGAAGATAAACGAAAAGAATAGACTGGTTTTCGTATGTTCTTGAGTTGTTTTTAAAAAAATGTTTTTGTTTGTGTAATTATTTGGCCAGTCTATTTGGTGAAGGGAGGGACACACCTTTTTAATAACTGCTGTGGGATCTGTAACTGCACAACATGCACATGGCACCTGTGAAATTTTTGCTCATGTTTTATAGAATCAGAGGATGAATAGTCTGCAAGACTTTGAAAAATAAACCCATAGTATATATATATATATATATATATATATATATATATATATATATATATATATATATATATATATATAGACTAGAACTCCAAAACCATGCCTTGCTAGTCAAGCAATGTACTACTACAGGACTAGTAGTGTTGTGTGGCTACATCTCTAGATTGAATCGGTCATTCCATTTTTGAATGTTGCCGCATTTTATGACTGTTTTGAAAACCTCCAGGTAGTCTTGTTGCCAGGCATTGCAGAACTATGTGTTCAGTGGTCTCTGCTTTTCGTTACATCGAGAGCAAACTGGCATAATCTCTCAGCTGCCATCTGTGCATATTATGTGCTGTAACAGAGGGCTAATGCTGATGTTCTTAATACTACCTGTGATGCTCCCAGGTTGTTCCAGCCAGTTTCCTCAGAAGACTTTATTTTGGTAATCTTGTTGGCGCAGCCTTCTGGATGTCGGAAAGTCAACTGTCTGTCAAGCCTCACACCGAAATACTTTGGGCTGTGGTTTACTGGTAGAGTATTTCCATTCCCACATATATTTAAGGCTTTTGTTGCCTGGTGGTTCAAATGGAAAGTCGTAGATACCGATTTTGTGGTAAACACATTAAAATGAACTACAGGATGGTGATAGAAATCTCTCTTGAATTTTGATTCTAAAAAGTTGGTATGTCTGATAACATTGGATTTTTTTTTATATTGTGACTCTTTTCTTTATATTTCTTGTACACGTATTTAAATGTAATTCTCTTACAATTGCATAATATTATTTTGAAATTTTAAAGGGGGTGATATGGAGTTTTTTTCAGAGCTTGTCTCCATCCCTGGTACACCATGTCAATATAATCTTTGTGATTTTGAATTTTGGGTTAAATAATGCATTTTATTTTTATACATTTTAGAATCATTGTGTCACTTTATCCTTTATTATTGTTGTGTTGTATGCGTGATAAAGTGGTTTGTTTTGAATAAAATTGTCTTATTTTAATTTACTAATTTAATGCAATAAGTCTTTAATTGAAACAATGCATTTGTCATTATTTTTGCCTAAATTATGGAAAATATTAGTCTTAACGAAAATTATGCGTGTTTGTTTATCTGTTCACTGTATGGTTTTTGCATTAAACCTTTTCAGTCTTCACTATATCTGACTATTGCTGTTTTCTCTTCAGTAGTTATTGACAGATACTTTGGTGTGGAAAGCTTCTCTTTCAATTGAATTACTGTTATCCTCATTTTACCGTATTCTTTTAGTTGTCTGTTTAGATCTACTTTCATCTGTCCTTTTGAACCCTGAGATGAATGGTACTGGTGGATGGGGCGATTTAAATATCACCAGTTGCTGATGGTTGATAAGTTTTTTTGCATCAAACATTTCAACTTAAATAGTACATCATCAATGACAAACACGGCACTAAAGGGCACTAAACTGCTTAGTCAAAAGAGCAATCTGATCAAATGTAAATGATTACAGAGTACATGAAGATCTAGATTCTAGATCTAAATAGTTGATAGAGACAAAAACAAACAACCAATTCATAATTATTACTCATTGTTGTATTAGTATTATTATTAACTTGCAAACTGATTTTCCTAATACAAAAAATAGGAACAAAACACTCAAGTCTCAGGGTCGGCAAATAAATCATTGAAATGCAAACCAATCAATTCAAACTGGTGGCACAAAACATTCATGTCATCCACCGTTGGAGTTAAAACCCTCGGCTCAAACCATTGAACTCCGCAACCAGCACAAAACGCTTAACTCTGTGTGGGTTTTGGTAAGAGCAAACCAATCAAGTCTGAAAATTTATATAAATACACATTTTCATTATTATTATTTTTTACAAAATGATGTGGGAGACTTTGATTTGTGTGTTTTGTTTATGAAATAAAATTATATGGAAACACATTTTCAAACAAATAATATAAACAGTCTTTCGTGCCTCCTGTAAAATTTGCATTTTTGAAGTTGAACGGTCTGTGACCAAGTCATTGAGCCATTGATGTGTTGCTTGGGGGGGGGGGGGGGGGGTTCTTTTACTTTAACCTTTTTCTTCTTGGACATATTTATATTTTCTCTTCCTATAATTTTAACATGATTTTGATCATTTTGTCTCAAACGTGTTGATCCACATACTTAGTCCTTTCCACCATATATACAGTTTTTTCAGTGTATTTGTAATCATATCCTCGCTGTTCATTTTTCATATTTATTTTCTCTCTCTCTCTCTCTCTCTCTCTCTCTCTCTCTCTCTCTCTCTCTCTCTCTCTCTCTCTCTCTCTCTCTCTCTCTCTCTCTCTCTCTCTCTCTCTCTCTCTCTCTCTCTCTCCCTCCCTCCTCTCTCCTCCTCTCTCTCTCTCTCTCTCCTCTCCTCTCCCTCCCTCCCTCCCTCCCTCCTCCCTCCCTCCCTCCCTCCCTCCCTCCCTCCCTCCCTCCCTCTCTCTCTATGTATATATATGTATATATATGTATATATATATATATCCCCTCACTCCCCCTGTTTCTTTCTTTGTCCCTTGTAGATAGTTGCAGTACTGGTAGGTCTTATTTCTTTCCTTTCATTCGCATGTCTTTATTTCATCTTGCTCTGAAAACACCATGTAGGAATTGATATCTTTATATACAGGTTCACGATATATGACATATCTTATGAAAGTTAAGGCTATCACCATCAGGTGCTGGAACTGGAATATTATTTATTTCAATGTGCACGAAAAGAGATGTTTGAAGTTAAAACAAAATTGCATTTTCAGATGATTTGTCGACCCCATTTGAGGTTGAAATCACCAAGGGAGATGGCACAGTTCTCGCCTTACAGTGCAGTTTCCCCCTGGGGATGAGGCTTTTGAGGATGGACAACAGTACAACAAAGATGGAGAAATAGGTGGGTTTTTTAATTACATGCAGGACACTGCATTCTTTGTCTTCTACTTTGTTTGGGGTTTTTTGCCACTGAAATTTAGTGGAATTCATTTCTTTTTACTATGATTATGCTTTCCCTTGTTTTCAACATGACGCATTTGGTCCCTTCTTTCTTTTCTCCATAGTATTTAATTGGTGCTGAACTAATTTCCATTAGATTTAAATTAGGAAGGAAATTTCAAATACAGGAATAAAAGTGGTCTAAGAACATGTCACCTGATATATCGCTGCCTACAAGTACAAGCGTGGAGGGGGGGGGGGGGGGGGGAGGTCCTGATAAGGCAGTTTTAACACAAATGAGACAAAACTCAGTATTGATTCTTTCATTTTATAAGATTTTTCTAGAAATGATACCGGCCTAACCTTCAACACATCAGTTGTACCATAAATGCCGGAAATTTTGTCTTAAGTATATCGTTGGTCTTTCTTTCTTTCTTTATCAGTTCCCATTCTACTTTTCTGGTATATGGGTTCAGATGCGAGATGATCTTTCTCCAGGATGCCCTGTCCTGGCATTTTCTGTTTCCTTCCAAAAATTGTTAACTTTCTATGCCTCTTTTATATCTTCTTCTCATTTTCTCTGAGGTCTGCCTTTTGGTTCTTGGGCTTTAGCACTATATATTCATTTAGCTATTTTATTGTCATTCATTCTGTTTACATGCCCAAACCATCTCAATTTGATTGATTTCAATCTTACTTTTTATGCCATCTGTTTTGGTTTAATCTCTTATTGTTGTGTTTCTGATTTTGTCTCTTTTAGTTTTCCCAACTGCTCTTCTTAGATATTTCATTTCACCTGCCTGTACTCTAATGTATTCTCTACTGTCAACTCAAAGGTCCAGGTTTCGCTGCCATAGAGGAAAGTAGGACACTAAACTGTTGTAGACTGCCAGTTTGGTTTTTGTTGACAATTCTTGTTTACCTAAAATGTCTTTCTTAGATGGTTATATTTTGCGCTTGCCTTTTGGATTGTCTGGCTGAATTCTTCTCTTAGTTTTCCCTCTGAGTTAATCATTACTCTTAGGTAACTGACAGCTACTGTCAACCTGTTCTAAATTCTCCCTGCCCAATTTAAGATTTTGTGTTTTAGCTTTTCTAGTTAGTAGCATTGTTTTGGTTTTCTTTGCATTCACTGTCATTCCTCTTTTATTTAGTTCATTGTTCATAATGTTGGTATATGACTGAAGGTCACTTTCTGATTTTTCAAACAGAACTAAATCATCGGCAAATGAAAGCATTGATACATTTCCTGGTTTGAGCTTTCAGATACCTACATTCATTTTCTTCATTTTTGAGGATGCCTTTGCGACTGAATCCATAAATGTGATAAACAAAAGAGGACTAAGGATACAGCCTTGTCTTACTGCTATATCTACATCAAATTCTGCAGATATGTTTCCAGCTATTCTCATTGCATATGTTGGTTTATTGCAAAAACATTTAATGGCTTCTATTAAGTTTTACTCTACATTGTGTTTTTTTTAAGGAACGCCATTATTTGTCCCTCCTCGCATTGTCAAATGCCTTTTCTAAGTCTATAAAACGCAGGTACAGTCAATGCTTCTCTCAAGGAATTTTTCTCTTATTTGTCTAATTGTAAATGTGTGGTCTTGTACACTTCTTCCTGGTCTAAATCCACTCTAATATTTTTCAATCTGACCCTGTACTCTTTTCCTTAGTCTCATTTTCCGCCCTCCACGAGGTTTCCTGCTGCCTTGCAGGCGGGTCTTGACTTACCAAAGGCTAAGGGAGTTAACCATGACAAAAAACAACCTGCTGCCTTGCAGGCTGGTCTTGAATGACTAAAGGCTAAGGGAGTAAATCCAGGCAGAATATAACAAGGCCTGGTAGGGGCGTCAAGATGGCAGCCTCACCATCTACCTAGGGTACAGTGGGCTAATCCCTGCCTATCCCAAACCATACTGATTCAGAGAAATAAATGCAATATACCCAGCTTGACCTTTGAACGTGAAAAATGGAAACGAACACGGACTGTGATTTTTGGAACATGGAATATTAGGGCAATAAATGGAAAACAGTTAAAATAAGTTGAAGAAATGGAAAAATTCAAAGTAGACATTTTGGCCATTACAGAAACAAAGAAAAAAGAACAAGGAATAGAAAATATAGGACCACATAATATTTTAATCTTCTCAGCAGTAGATGTCAAAGATAGAGAGAGCTAAAGCAAGAGTAGACCTCCTAGTGCATAAAAGGCATGAAAAGCTACTAGAAAGTTTGAAATTTATAAGCCCACGGCTATAAGAGTTAAATATTAAACCAAAAGGACGAGAAATTAACTTATTATGGACCAAACGAAGACGCCACCAAAGAAGAAAAAGATTTCTTGAAAGCGATTTACAAATAGCTGGAGAGAATCACAAACACAAACAGGAAGTAATGATTTTAGGAGATTTAAACGTTGAGTAGGCAACAATGTAGAAATGTCAGGAGGAGTAATAGGTAAAGGAGAGACAACTTCTCCAAATGGAGAGAGACGTATAGATTTTTGCTTTAAAGAATAACATGAAAATAGCCAACACCTTATTTCCTCATAAAGATATCCACAAATATATAAGGGTAAATGAAGACAGGTGTGAAAAATCAATGATAAACTACATAATAGTTAGCAGCTCCTTTTTTTACAGTATATTGGATGCAAGAGTGACCAGAAGATAGGATAGTTTTCTTGAAGTTGAAGTCTTTGTCCAAACTCTTCCCATTGTTCTTGTTTTGCTTTCCTGACTTCCTCTCTGGCGATAGTTCATTTATTCACTTTTATTCGTATCCTCTGGTCTCTTTGTTTGCAAGTATTTCTTCCAGGCATCCTTCTTTGCTTAGATCTTAGTCTTGACAATTTCATTCCACCACGCTGTTCTTTTCCTGTCTCCTTTATTTTGTTTCCTACCACAAATTTTTATACATCTGCCACTTTTCTTCTATTGTGCTATCATTCAGATCCATCTGTCTTTCACTGATAAACATTTTATCCTAGATTGGTATACCTGTTTTACTACTGGTTTATTTAGTTCCTCTGATTTGAGTTAAGTAGCTTTCTTCTTTTTCCTTTTCTGTTTGTTTTCTTCAGTCAGTAATCTCATGTTGGCAATCACTAAGTGATGATCACTAAATATTTCTGCTCCTCTGTTTACTCTTGCATCCAATGTACTGTAAAAAGGGAGCTGCTAACTATTATGTAGTTTATCATTGACTTTTCACACCTGTCTTTATTTACTCTTGTCAAGGACTGCTTAAAGTAGTACTTGACTCTTGTATATTTGTGGATATCTTTATGAGAAAAAAGATGTTGGCTATTTTCATGTTATTCTTTAGGCAAAAATCTATTTGTCTCTATTATATGTGGAAGCTCAAACCACTAAATGTATCAATGCTTTCATTTTCCGATGATTTAGTTTTGTTTGGAAAATCAGAAAGTGACCTTCAGTTGAATATCAACATTATGAACTAAATAAATAAGAGGAATGACAGTAAATGCAAAGAAAACCAGAACAATGCCAGTAACTACTAAACTAGGAAAGTTAAAACATGAAATTTTAGATTGTGCAGTGAGAATTTAGATCAAGTTCACAGCTACAACTACCTATGAGTAATGATTAACTTAGAGGAAAACTAAGAGAAGAAATCAGCCAGAGAATCCAAAAGGCAAGTGCAATATATAACCATCTAGGAAAGGCATTTGTAGGTAAACAAAATTGTCAACAAAAACCAAAATGGCAGTATACAACACAGTTTATTGCCCTACTCTCCCGAGAACTCATAAAGAAAGAAAGAAAGGGAACTCTACGATCAAGATGCCCAAACATCACTAAATAAACACCAGAGAACTCTCGGTCAACAGACCCGGCACTGCCACGTAAGGTTGCATCACTGGCACGTGACTAATAATTTTCAGTTACCCCCATGACTGAAAAATATGACTTTTAAAAGCTAATTTACTCGCCTCACAGTGCTCTACTATCTCTTAAATTCATATATCTGGAATCCCCAGGTTCTAACATGGTTACTTGCAAGAAATGTAACATTAAAATTTTGACAAAAGAGGAAATGGGGATGGACGATTCTGTACAAGCTTTTTTTTAACTAGGGTTGAATTCTACCGTTAAATGGTTATAGATTGATATTCAGACCCGGATTCTTCAATGTCAAGGCTGTTGCTAATATTTATTTGAAATTATGAAAAAATGAGGGAGCCGTTACTAAATTCTGAGGTTGAAACTAGGCAGGTCTGCACAGAACTCACACATGAAGCTCATAGTTGTCTTGCTTTATTAATTTTCAAAATGACCTTCAGGACCAGCCCCTCCCCTTACAATCAGGGTGTCCTGAGAGTGATTGTTTTTAGTTCGAAGAGATACATAATTTTAAGCTTCTTAAATGAGTACAGAATGATGGAATTAGAGGAAGAAAATTGTGAATGTCATTTTTGAAACAAAAGATAATTTTGAAAAATGAGCCGTTTTACAATTTTCAATTTAGAGGTTGATAATTTTGCACACAGAAACTTCAAACCAATGTCCTGAAACTCTGGAATCGTTTTTTTTTTCATATTTTGAAAAGTATGGGGGTTTTTATTTTATTTTTAAAAGGAACTTTCAGAATTTTTCTAAATTTTCTACAAAAAGTCATGAATTTTTCAGAAAGTATGAAACATATCAGAAAGATATCAGAATTCCCTTATGTGGATGTTTTAATCATAATAGAAGGCAGCTATATGCCAAATTTAAGAGAAATGTGTTTATTTTGAGATCGTATTTGAAACTATTTTTGCCATTATTTGAATGTTCTTAGAAAATATTAGGATAGTGCTTTGAAACATTATAAAACCTTGAGAGACTTTCAACTACATCTTGTCGACCCTGTTTCAACTGCCCTGGCTCCCTTATACTCATGTTGGGCGGCACCTTTCGATAACAATAACAGTAATAACAGGTGCACGGAATGTGTCACATATCTTCCTGACAATCTAAGGCAATATTGAGAAATTTTTCTCAAAAGTACATTTTATTGGAAAAGTAACATTGTGCTGATCAAAATGAGTGCAAACTTGCAGTACGTTAAACAAAATGACTGGCAAGTACAACAGATATGTCGAAAATCAGGCCAAAATCATTTAAATTCAAAGCGAAGGGAATAAACAGCTCCATCCAATGATACAAAAACTATATTTGCGTCGCAGCCTAATGGCTAGATATTTTTTAACGCATTATCTCTTGGGTTAAATACGCATTGATGAAGATATAAACCAAAAAAATACAGGAATTCATATACAATGCACTTGGTGGCATTGGAAGCTCGTTTACAAACTGTCTTTTATAGAATACCCGATTTCTACTCCAGGCAGTCCATAGAAAAGAGGTTTAGCTAGAATGGAGTTCTACTGCACCTTACACAGCTACAACTCTGGTAATTAATAAACAAAGCAGAATAAAAAAAACAATCTTGGAGACTGAAAAATTGAGCTCCTCTACAAAGTCATAAGAGAGGATGTTTATTGACGGGAGACAACAAAAGTCTTCTGATGGGTCATGTCACTTGTCCATGTCCATATAACAGTTAACGCTTACAAGATGATTTTTTTTCCTGATCTCATCAATTCTTTTTTTTTTTTTTTACTTGCAACTGCCGGCCATTTTTATTTTATCTGTTTCTTGTTTTCCCCAGTGTGCTTGAAAGTTGAGAGTAGTTGTGAATGATTGAGAAAAAGGGTAGGAAATGGTATAGCAGAGTAGCGTCTTTGTGTTTTCGTAACAACGTTTGGAAATCCTACTACTGCTAGCCTTGCAGAATGTCAAGTTTTTGTCAACATCGCATTGCAACATAGTATCAGACTATAGAAATTTTATCAACTTGTCACTGTATGTTATTTTATTTATCATCCAGATGACCAGTTTGAGATTCAAGAAGTAGCCATTCATGGTGGGGAATGGAAGGACGCAACTTTCTCTGTCTCCGCAGCTACTATGGATGCTGTAAGTTAAAATAGTTATTTTGTTTCTAGTTGTAATGTCACCTTAATCGTCATCATTAAAGATTTCAAGCCATCAAATAGTTAGCATGGATTGAGTTCAAAGGGGAAGCTACTGACACGATAATTATCTGTGAAAGTTAGTGAGGTTTAAATGTTCAGACTTGATTTGATAAAAAAATAAAGTAACTGAAGGCCTGAATTAGCAGTGAAGAGTGCACACATAGTTCAATTCATCCTAAACTAAAGGATACTTTAAAAAAGGCAAATATAATATGAACAAGATATGTACTTCTTTGATGATGAGTAGCATTTCTTTCATTTTTTCTCCTCCTTTTTGTACCAGGAACTGTTTGATCTGTTGATGGACATGTTGGATGAAAGGGGAATCACTGATGACTTTATTGCTCAACTAGTCGATTTTTGCACAGCTTACGAGAACAAACAGTACATTGATTTTCTTAAAAATCTTAAGACTTTTGCTGAGAAATGAAAGGAATGACCTATCTGTTCTGGGTGGAGTATTGACATGATCAGAACTATTTTAATTTTAGTTTCAAGAAAGCTGACAGTATATTAATTAGAGAGTCTGCTCCGTAGACCTCTTGAAAATTATGTTACAGGGCAGATGATATTATAAAAATAATGATAATACAGTACTAAACTGAAATATGATATTTGTAGCATGTAAGTAATTGATGTAAAAAAAATTCTAAGGGAAGCCCTAAGACTAAAACTAAAAGACCTTGATGGAAGAAAATGAGTGCTGTGTTGTAATGGTAATGCCTGTCGATTGATTTATTCCAAAAATGCATTGAAATAAAGTTTGTAGCAAATTGCAGTTACTTCAAATTGTCTTTTTTGTTTCCTTAATCATTTTCTCATTTTGTTGAACAGCCTGGGGAGGGATGGCTAGTCTGTTGGGTTTGTTTTTTCTTCATCCTGCCATGATGTCCTATACATTAAAATCTTGTTAAACCACTCCCTGTTAAACCCCCATTCTCGCTTACCGCCAGCTTTTCACCTTTATACGGATCGAACTCTATACAAAAACAATGAAATACATGTAACTTGTTATGCCCACATCCGCCCGTGATTTTGCTGGAATATCGTTAATAAATATTGTAAAATACAACTCATTATACCGCCACTGTGCATCACCGCCTCCTTCCTCAAAGTCATGCAAGTCATCATATAAGGAGAATCTAGTTTGGCTTGGTACACACAATACAAACAAGGATCATTGCCAAGTGTCTTAGTACTCTTACACTTACAGAAATGACACTGACAGTATCGACACAAGGCTTCTCCTGTATGAGAATGAGTACTGAAGGTTTGGAGACAATGTTTGTCGTCCACTGCTTAGGCCTAGGTCAGCCGAACGAAGAGTAGCATCGGCATTGGATAAGATCGCATCATCCTGGCAATAACAGGGTGGGGTAAGCATGGCTATAATGATTAATGAATGGGTTCAAGTGAGCACCGAGGCTTCATAAAGTTTCAATATCTAGGGTTATCCATTTTGAGTCAGGGGTGTAATGTTTTTCTAGACTATATAAGAGGCCGGGTGATCCTACTATTATTATATACATTTGTATTACTTTCAGGATGTAATTCTTTCAGATTTCCTCTGATTTCAGATTATTTGAGGTTTTCCACTTTTAACATATTTTTCTCTTTAAGTTTCCTTTTCTTCCCTTTTACTAAAATAATTCTGTTCGCTGTTATGAATAGGTGAGATGGTTTGGCACAACAGGATAAAATTCCCTACTCCAGGCCCATCGCCAATTTTCATATTAATCATATGCGGAAGCACGCTGCTTTATTTTCGCTTTCACAACAAACAACAATTTCCACACTGATCCGAGATTTTAGATTTAAAAATCGGAGCCTTCTTTATTTCCTTTCAGATTTTTTAGTCTGAAATCTACTAACGCATTTGTTGTGGAAATAGGCTTTCGCGCAAAGGATTTTGGGATAGATTTAGACAATGTTGAGATGCACTAAAATATGCGGAAGCACGCTGCTTTATTTTCGCTTTCACAACAAACAACAATTTCCACACTGATCCGAGAAGATTTTAGATTTAAAAATCAGAGCCTTCTTTATTTCCTTTCAGATTTTTTAGTCTGAAATTTACTAACTTTCCTCTTGCCTCTGCATTAAATACGGTTCAGTTTGGAATGTGATCTGCAGTCGATGATTTTTCATTCTTTCATTCCAGGAAAATCGAAGCAAAGTCATTTTACATTTCCTATTGCGTTATTTGCGATTTATGTTATAATCTTCCTATTTGTGGGTTATTGTGATTTAATAATCTAGGCTGTTCTAGATCGAGAGCTAGACAAGAGATCGATCTGCTTGAGTAAAATGACCTAAATTCTAGATCTAGATTTGTTTTATGACGGCTTTCCCTAGGCCATAGCTCGGGTTAGAATATCAGCGTATAAATAAATCTAGCTTGTTAACAGATTAGAATTATTTCTTGCTCGACGTTCCAGAGAAATTGAGTTAAGATTCATTCTAATCGGATAGAGAGATCTTGAAAATAAACACACATGTTGTTGATCTAGATCTAGACAGACAGGCTACTTTATGATAGATCTGGATTCAATCTAGTAAGATCTAGATATATCCAAGTCTTAATCGTTATCTAGAGGCCTAGAAACTACAAAGAGAAGATTTAGATTTCTAGGTCTAGAATTTGTCGCACCCATTTTCTTCAATAACATGAGTAGAGTTAGAGTTAGACTTCTACTTTAGATCTACTTGGTAGTAGAATCAAAAGTGATGTAGAATTTTGTTACAAATGTTATAATAACAAGCAAATCTTCTAAACAGCTTAACTCTAGATCTAGGTTAAAGGTAAGTTAACTCCAGAATCTAGATCTATAGATCTAGACAATTTAACATATTGGGGATGACCTGTCAAAAGTTTAGGTTTAATGATCGAGATTCGCCAGTAGATGTGATTGATCTAAGTCTAAGATAAGAACAAATTCAGGTGGGAATGGCTGTCAACTAAAGATTGTATTAATCATAATTAATGTAATGATGGATTCCTTTCTACTAGGAAGGTTGAGAAAGACGGCATTGTAATTGCATGCTACTGTTTTTGTAAGTGTGAGATTAAATAGGGTACAGGAGGTGTTCGGTGTCTGAAAGTTTCACATTTCAGAGACTTTCAGATAGATCTATATTGTTTTCATTTGCCATTTACATCCGTGACTTATGCATTTATATAAATTAATACTACAATAGCCCTTTTTGCGACATTGCCTTGTCATTGATAGTTTTTTTCTACTTGATTAGTCAAATGTTATCTTCCTCATAGTTTTTGTAATACTGAACAAGGATGTTTTCGTTATAATTATAATTCCATTCTCTTTATAATGCCAAGTTACACTGGCACAACGGTTGGCAGTACTGCAAGGTTTTAGTGTATTGAACCATTGATAAGTCAGAAAATGAGCCAAGTTGTTGTATTTTAATATAAATTTAAAAGCAAGTGTAGAGTGTAGAGACAAGTCATTAGTTTCTTCATAAATATTTTTTAACAAGAGTTTGAATGATGTCTAGTGAACTTTTTTCTGCCACAGTGGAGCTCACAACGAAATTGACTGGACCAAGAAAGAAATCCTGTTGTAAATGATTACCATTGAAGACGTACAAGGGACACAATCACATGTGTTCCCTTGAATAATAACCTTCCAAGTGTAGCAATTTTTCGTTTTCAGACTCCTGTGATCTATCTGTCTATGCATTATAGTAATACATTCTAGAAACCAGTTATGGCATAGTCACAGTGGACAGTTTACAGACTGATGTTTTTAAAAAAAACTGAATTGATGTTGAATTGATGGCATAAATATGATCATTGAAGTCACTTCAATCAATGATGATGTCTTTGGGACGTTTTGGGATTGGGAATTTCTCAGGGGGAATTGGTGGAATCATTCCTCTGACAATTTGAAGCATGAAGGCTAATCTGAGCTGTTTTCTTCAATCTTTGAGGTCCTGGAAGTTTTGATCCTGGATGATTTGTGTAATGGTGCCTGGTGATCTAGACTCTAGAGCTATAATCTCTGATGATGAAATGAACTCCCTGCCGCTGGATTATTTCTAACCTTTTGATGTCCTCTTCAAGGTATGAATCTGACAGTGACACTGTGGCCCCATATTCCAATGTAGATCTCACAAGCGACATAACACATCTCGCCTGCACTCTATGGGGCAATGTCTCATATTTCTTCGAAAGAAGCTAATAGCGGAGCTCAATTTTTGCATGATCTTCTGATATGGTCTCGCCACTTCAGATTCTCAGATGTTATTATTTTCCAAGATGGGGATTTTTCTTCATTTCTACTAATATTATTAGTAAATATTGTATTGTTCAGCTGCACTGGTAGGACCTACTTGTGACTTGTTTTTCTTTATGCTCAAAACTTGGCATTGAAGTGCTTACCCCAGTCTCTGGCCCATTTTTCTCCATGGAGTGCAACAACTGTTTGAAATTGATATAGTACACTGTATTGCCCCGGCAGTGGACAGGTAGGCACCTGTACCGGGGAGTAGATGATCCCGCCCTCCACGAGTCTCCTGCTGCCTTGCAGGCAGTTCTTGACTGACCAAAGGCTAAGGGAGTTAACCCTGACAGAAAAGAACCTGCTGCCTTGCAGGTTGGTCTTGAATGACTAAAGGCTAAGGGAGTTAACCCTGACAGAAAATAAGGCCTGGTAGGGGGCCTCAAGGTGGCAGCCCCATCATCTACCTAGAATACAGTGGGCTAATCCCCTGCTTATCCAAAAACAAACAGATTCAAAGAAAAATAAATATAATATAACCGGCTTGCTTTTTCGAAGACTAACTTGGAAACGATTACGGACTGATTTTTGGAACATGGAACGTTAGGGAAATAAATGGTTAAGAGTTGAAGAAATGGAAAAATTCAAAGTAGATATTTTGGCCATTACAGAAACAAAGAAAAAAAGGACAAGGAATAGAAAATGTAGGACCGAATCATATTTTAATCTTCTCAGGAGTAGATCTCAAAGATGAAGCTAGAGCAGGAGTAGGCCTCCTAGTGCATAAAAGACATGAATAGAAAGTTGGAAATTTATAAGCCCACGGCTATTACTAGAGTTAAATATTAAACCAAAAGGACGAGGAAATAAATTATTAATACTATTACTAGCTTATGGACCAAACGAAGACGCAACTAAAGAAGAAAAAGATATCTTCGAAAACGATTTACAAATAGTTGCAGAGAATCTTAAACCTAAACAGGAACTAATGCTTTTACTACTTTTAGGAGATTTAAATGCTAGTGTAGTCAACAATGTAAAAACGTCAGGAGGGGTAATTGTGAAAGAAGGAGAGACAACAACTTCTCCAAATAGAGAGAGACTAATAGATTTTTGCCTAAAGAATAACATGAAAATAGCCAACACATTTTTTCCTCATAAAGATATCCACAAATAGACAAGAGTAAATGAAGACAGGTGTGAAAAATCAATGAATGATAGCCTACATAATAGTTAGTAGCTCCCTTTTTTTACAGTACATTGGATGCAAGTGTAAACAGAGGAGCAGAAATATTTAGTAATCATCACATAGTGATTGCCAAAATGAGATTACTGAGTGAAGAAAACAAACCGAAAAGGAAAAAGAAGAAAGCTACTAAACTCAAAATAGAAGAACTAAATAAACCAATAGTAAAACAGATATTCCAATCTAGGATAAAAAGATTTATCATTGAAAGGCATATGGATCTGAAAGATATTGATAGCACAATAGAAGAAAAGTGGTGAATGTATTGTATATCTTCTGTTGTACTGAAGAGGTCTGTTGTAGGAAACAAATTAAAGGAGATAGGAAAAGAAGAGCATGGTGGAATGAGAATGTCAAGACTAAGATCAAAGAAAAGAAGGATGTCTGCAAGAAATACTTGCAAACAAAGAAACCAGAGGATAGCATAGATTACGTGAATAAAAGAACTATGGCCAAAGAGGAAATGAGGAAAGCAAAACAGGAACGATGGGAAAAGTTTGGACAAAGACTTCAAGAAAGCTATCAAAGAAATCAAACGCTGTTCTGTGGAGCAATGAACTGAAGAGCATGAGAAAGATCAAAGCATGCCCAATACCACAGATTAAGAATGCCAAAGGAGAAATAATGAAAGAAGACAGCGAAATCATGGAAACGTGGAGAAAGTATTTTCAACAATTACATAATCCTTCCAGAACATATGAAACAAGGATCAATTAGTAAGAGTAACAAGTAATCCAGAGGAGACAGCTGAAGATGTAAATATATCAATGGAAGAAATCCAAACAGCTATAAGAAAAGCGAAATTAGGAAAAGCCTCGGGAGCAGATTAACTTTATCCAGAAATGATTAAAAACCAAGGGAGAGAGGCTGACAAACTACACTACTACATGCAATATGCCAACAAGCATGGAAGTGCAAACAAGTACCAGACGACTGGAAAAAGGGAACTGTAGTATCAAAATACATAAGAAAGGATCAACTATGGAATGATCAAACTATAGATAGAGGGATATCACTACTTGGCGTACCAGGAAAAGTGTATGCCAGGATACTGGAAATGAGACTAAGGAAAAGAGTAAAGGTTCAGATTGAAGAACATCAGAAGTGGATTTAGACCAGGAACAAGTGACCACATATTTACAATTATACAAATAATAACAAATTCCTTGAGAGAAACATTGACTTGCACCTGTGTTTTATAGACCTAGAAAAGGCAATTGACACTGAGGAGGGACGAACTATGGCATTCCTTAAAAGAACACAATGTAGAACAAAATTTAATAGAAGCCATTAAAAGTTTTTTACAATAAACCAACATGTGCAGTGAGAGTAGCTGGAAACATATCTGCAGAATTTAATGTAGATATAGGAGTAAGACAGGGTTGTGGCCTAAGTCCTCTTTTATTTTATCACATTTATGGATTCAGTCACAAAGGCATCCTCAAAAATGAAGAAAATGAATGTAGGTATGTGGACTGGAAGCTCAAACCAGTAAATGTATCAATACTTTCATTTGGTGATGATTTAGTTCTGTTTGGAAAATCAGAAAGTGACCTTCAATCGAATATCAACATTATGAACAATGAACTAAATAAAAGAGGAATGAGAGTAAATGCAAAGAAAACCAAAATAATGCTAGTAACTAGGGAAGCTAAAACACAAAATCTTAAATTGGGCAGGAAGGATTTAGAACAAGTTCAAAGCTACAATTACCTAGGAGTAATGATTAACTCAGAGGGAAAACTGAGAGAAGAAATCACCAGAGAATCAAAAAGGCAAGTGCAATATATAACCATCATAGGAAAGGCATTTGTAGGTAAACAAGAATTGTCAACAAAAACCAAAATGGCATTATACAACACAGTTTATTGTCCTACTCTCCTCTATGGCAGCGAAACCTGGACCTTAGACAGTAGAGAATACAGTAGAGTACAGGCAGCTGAAATGAAATATTTAAGAAGAATAGTAGGGAAAACTAAAGAGACAAAATCAAAAACACAGCAATAAGAGATCAAACCAAAGCAGATAGCATAAAAACTAAGGTAGAAATGAATCAACTGAGATGGTTTGGGCATGTTAACATAATGAATGACAATAGAATAGCTAAATTAGTATACAGTGCTATAACTCAAGGTAAAAGACCAAAAAGCAGACCTCATAGAAAGTGGGAAGAAGATATAAAAGAGGCATTGAAGTATACAAATTTAACATTTTTGGAAGGAAACAGAAAATGATAGGACAGGGCATTCTGGAGAAAGATCATCTCGGGCATCTGAACCCATAACACTGGTAGAATGGGAACTGATAAAGAAAGAAGTGATAGCAATGGATTTGATCATGTCAAAAACAATAGCAGGACCTAACAGGAATTCAATGGTCTCTGACTCATCAACTGACTGAAAGATATAGATTTTGCCGATGATGTAGCATTTCTCTCTCATCGACATAATGATATCGAGGTAAAAACAAACAGAATGGCCAAGGAAGCAGCGAAACTGGGAATGAGTATAAACAAAAGGAAAAACTAAAGTTCTCAGAATTAATAACTTGAATAATAACAACACCGCACTTGAAGGAATGGAATTAGAAGATGTCGGCCAGTTCACATATTTGGGCAGTGTCATAAGTAATAAAAAAGGAGGGATGAACCAGGATATCATCAGCGCCAGAATTGGGAAGGTGACAGCAGCTTTTAGGACCCTAAGACCATTTTGGAAATCGCAGACCGCATCCCTTAAAACAGAATTCCGTATTTTCAACACAAACATAAAATCAGTCCTTCTGTATCCATGTGAAACATAGCGTGCCACTAAAACATCCACAAGAAGACTCCAAACATTTATTTACAGATGCCTGAGACAAATTCTACACATCAAATGGTTAGATAAAACTACAAACAAAGGACTTTGGGAAAAAACACAACAAAAACCGATAGAAGTACAGATTAAGAGAAGGAAATGGGGATCGCTTGGACTAAAGTTGGACACACCTTTAGAAAATCATCAGAAAACGTAATGCGTCAGGCCTTTAAATGGAATCCACAAGGGAAGAGAGGTCGAGGAGAACAAAGACACGGGCCTTTCCTGGAACGAGACAGAGATGGTGGCACAGGACAGAGTGAAGGGGAGAGACCTCGTTGGCGACCTATGCTCCACCCGGGGTACAAGAGTATAAGTCAAGTAAGTCAAGAAAATGCTACTGTCAGTTCCAGTAAAAAATTCTCAGGGTTGTCCTTGAAAGACATAAAAGAGCAATCGATGCCTTACTATGAGTGAGTAAGCAGGATTTAGACAAAATAGATCATGTACTAACCAAATAACCACATTGCACATCATTGTTGAGCAATCATTAGAGTGGAATTCACTCCTAATAGTCCTAAACATCCATTTCATCGACTTCATAAGAAATCATAAGAAGATATGACTGCGAAAGTAGTTTATGCTGAAGAAGTCTCTGAATCATTTAGCATCGAGACGGGAGTTCGCCAATGCTGTCTTCTTTCTCCCTTTCTGTTTCCTTTAGCCATCGACTTCCTGATGAAAAAAGGCAACAAACGGGAGCAGAAAATGGCATTCAATGGACCATGACAAAACAAGTTAACGAACTAGACTTCGCCGATGATATCGCTTTGCTTTCACACACGCACAAGCAAATGCAAGAGAAAACGGATGTTATTGAGCCCATAGCAATTAGCATTATATGTGGGACTCAGACTCAACTACCAGAAAACCAAGACTATTTGCAACTGCAAAACCTGCAACACTGCCAATAACCCTAAAAGTAAAAGGAGGACCGCTGGAGGATATGGACAAATTTTGCTACCTGGGTACCAAGATTGATGGGAATAGAGGAGTGGAAGAAGATGTCAAAAACAGGATACAGATGGTAGAACAAGCATTTCTAAGCCTTAACAAAGTATGGTCCAGCAAGAGTTTACCAGAAAGAATCAAACTAAGGATATTCAACTCATATGTCAAGTCAGTGCTAACATTTGGCTCAGAAACATGGAGAACCACAAAAATTATCCTACAAAAAATACAATCAATCATAAATAGATGTCTGAGGAAAATTGTCAAAATATTCTGGCCTGAAGTTATCTCAAACAAGAGAACTGGACAAGTATCAAGTGAAAGAGGTTTAAAACGAAAGAAATGGAGGTGGATAGGGCACACGCTTAGAAATTACGCCAACACAATAACAAGACACAGCCTAACATGAAATCCACAGGATAAAGATTGAGGGGTCGACCAAGGGCTACATGGACAAGAGAACTGGAGGAGAGGGAAGGAAGACGGGCAAAGATGGAAATTTATGGACATGCTGGCACAGGAGAGAAGTGATTGGAGATTATTTGCTGGTGGCCTATTCTTCCCAGCGAGCTAAAAAGGCAGAATAAGAAGAAGATAGTAGACACATCATATTCATATCAATGTTATCTACTAGATGTAAAGGAATTGAGATGGTAGACACATCATATCAATGTCGTCACCCACTAGATATACAGGAATAAAGATGATAAACACACCAAATCGATGCCGTCAGCCACTATATATACAGGTATGAAGATGGTTGACAAATCATATCAATGTCATCATCCAATAGATATACAGGTATAAAGATGATAGACACGTCATATCAATATCGTCATCCAATAGACATACAGGTATAAAGATGATAAACACACCAAATCGATGCCGCCAGCCACTATATATACAGGTATGAAGATGGTTGACAAATCATATCAATGTCATCATCCAATAGATATACAAGTATAAAGATGATAGACACATCATATCAATATCGTCATCCATTAGATACACAGGTATAGAGATGGTAGATACGTCATATCAATGTCATCCACTAGATATAAAGATGGTTGACACGTCATATTAATTGCATCCACTAGATATACAGGTATAAAGATGATAGACACATCATATCAATGTCATCCACTAGGTATACAGGTATAGAGATCGTAGACACATCATATCAATGTCATCCACTAGGTATACAGGTATAGAGATCGTAGACACATCATATCAATGTCATCCACTAGGTATACAGGTATGAAGATGGTTGACAAATCATATCAATGTCAGCATCCAATAGACATACAGGTATAAAGATGATAGACACATCATATCAATGTCATCCACTAGGTATACAGGTATAGAGATGTTAGACACATCATATCAATATCGTCATTCACTAGATATACAGGTATAAAGATGCACATAACACTGATATCAGTATCATCCACTGGATTTAAAAGGATTGAGATGGTAGACACATCATAACAATGATATCCACTAGATATACAGGTAGAGAAGGTAGACACATCGTAATTATCAATGTCATCCACTAGATAAAATGAATTGAGATGGTAGAAAAATGTACACTTGGGTACAGGAACATCTAAACCAGAGAAAGGCAACAGGGCGTATTGGAAAGACCAGAAGCAAGACAGCAATCCCCAATCACGGAGTTCCCAGGGTGAATTCTCTCACACACATTATTCTTAAATATTCATGAATGACTTAGAAAATGTGTTATTACTGTTATCCTCCGGAGTAAAGGGATCCATTTATGCAGATGACTTAGCCTTCTTCATCAGCACAGAAGACAAGATCTGCACAGCTCAAGGAGAGATGCATGTAACACTGAACTACTTGGAAAAATGGACAAAGAAATGGTACATGTCTGTAACTGCTAGCACGACAGTTTTCAGTCTTCAGCCTCTCTACCAAATATAAATAAGCCAAACTGAAAATAGGAACAAAGTTTCTGGAGTAGGATGATATTCTTAAATTGACCTGCAAACCACATGTGAAAAAACCGCAAGAGAAAGCAATAAAAGAAGTGCACTACTCAAAAAAACTGGTAGGAACGGAATGGGGATCAAACCAATCAGTCCTCAGGAAGAACTACACTGCATATGTTCGCCCACTGCTAGAATATGGGATAGCATGGGGAATCATAGCAACATCAAACTTTCGAAAGGTCAGAGTGGTCGAAAATCAAAGCCTCAGGAAAATAACAGGAGCAATGCGAACAATACATCTCGCGGCAATGGAATCACCAAGAGGCATCCAAACCTTGGAAGACAAAAGAAACACAAAAAATGTTGATCCAGTGTGCACAACTAAAAAGACTAAAAGAGCACACATTAAACCACAAGATGAATAAACCAGTAAGAAAAAGACTGAAAAGACGTAACTTTATAGAGAAATCAAGACAGCTGAGGGGAGAATTATCAATCCCTCATAAAGATAAAGAACCTCTAAAAATGTTTGCTGCATGTCCAGCTTGGGAGTATGGTGCAGACCCAGAAATTCGAGATAACATAGAAGGAATAACAACAAAAACGCAAGAATCACCACAGACCATCAAACACAAAACAATCAAAGCCATTACTATAGAATAGAGCTCTATCCCCCACAAGAATGGATTCGAGTATACACTGTTGGATCTGCCAAAGATGCAATCAAAGATGAGGCAGCGGAATGTTGATAGTCTGACCAGATGGAAATCAAACTAAACAGTTTATTGTATCAGGTAAGATCTGCACAAAATATAAAGCAGAAGTAGTTGCTATTGAGGAAGTCACAAGACTTAGACAAAATTGATATCTCACAAAGGGTAGTCTTTTTCACGGATGCCAAATCCGTACTACATGCATTAAATACAACTAATGAAAGCCAGTTAAATCGTCTTACATTACGTCTTCAACATTTATGTCAGTCAACACAATGCACTTTATTACAATGGATACCTGGACACTGCCATATTGATAGGAATAAGCATGCAGATGAACTCGCAAAAAAAAGGTTCGAGTATGCCCCAGGAGTCTTTGCCATTCGAGAAAGAGAAGACAATCATCAAGGCAGCTGTCTGCAATCAATGGGGAGAAAATCCCAAACACCGACTTGACAGAAAGTCCCAGGTCACAGTATTCAGACTCAGGACTGGGCACAACCGTCTCCATCAACATATGTATCTGTCTGAAAATTGGGGAATTAGAAGGCTGTGAGTATGGAGCGCCCCACCAGAACACTGAACACATTCTCCAGCAGTGTCCGCTTCACACATGAGAGAGAACAGCGATATGGCCGGGGAGGGAGCTCTGGAAGAAAAGTTCTACGGCCCTTTGGAGAGTCTGTAAAATAATATGCAATTCATGGAGACAACCCGCATCCTGATCTGACCCACAGGCAGAGAGATCGAAAAAAGAAGAAGAATAGGTAGACACATCATATCGATGTCATACACTAGATATACAGCAAAAAAAGATGGTAGACACTTTATACCAATGTCACCAGTCACTAGGTATACAGGTATAAATAAAGATGGTAAACACATCATATCGATGTCGTCCACTAGATATATACATGTATAGAGATGATAGACACGTCATATCAATGTCAACCACTAGACATACGAGTAGAGAGATGGTAAACGCGTTATATCAATATCGTCATCCACTAGATATAAAGGTATAGAAATAGTAAACACGTTATATCAATATCGTCATCCACTAGATATAAAGGTATAGAGATGGTAAACACGTTATATCAATATCATTATCCACTAGATTTGCAGGTGTAGAGATTGTAGACACGTCATATAAATATCGTCATCCTTTCTTTCTTTATCAGCTCCCATTCTACTTTCCTGTGTATGGGTTTGAGATGCCCGAAATGATCTTTCGCCAGGCTGCCGTGAAAATTAACTTTCTTTGCGTTAATACCGCTTTTTATGTCTTCTTCTCACTTTCTCCGAGGTCTGCCTTTTGGTCTTTTACCTTGAGTTATAGCACTGTATACTAATTTAGCTATTCTATTGTCATTCATTATGTTAACATGCCCAAACCATCTCAGTTGATTCATTTCTATCTTAGTTTTTATGCTATCTGCTTTGGTTTGATCTCTTATTGTTGTGTTTCTGATTTTGTCTCTTTTAGTTTTCCCTACTACTCTTCTTAGATATTTCATTTCGGCTGCCTGCACGCTACTGTATTCCCTTCTGTCTAAGGTCCAGGTTTCACTGCCATAGAGGAGAGTAGGACAATAAACTGTGTTGTATACTGCCATTTTGGTTTTTGTTGACAATTCTTGTTTACCTACAAATGCCTTTCCTTGGTGGTTATATATTGCACTTGCCTTTTGGATTCTCTGGCTGATTTCTTCTCTTAGTTTTCCCTCTGAGTTAATCATTATTCCTAGGTAATTGTAGCTTTGAACTTGTTCTAAATTCTCCCTGCCTGATTTAAGATTTTGTGTTTTAGCTTCCCTAGTTACTAGCATTGTTTTGGTTTTCTTTGCATTTACTCTCATTCCTCTTCTATTGAATTCATTATTCATTATATTTATATTTGACTTGAGGTCCGTTTCTGATTTTCCAAACAGAACTAAATCATCAGCAAATGAAAGCATTGATACATTTCCTGGTTTGAGCTTCCACATATCTACATTCATTTTCTTCATGTTTGAGGATGCCTTTGCGACTGAATCCATAAATGTGATAAACAAAAAGAGGATTTAGGATACAACCCTGTCTTACTCCTATATCTACATCAAATTCTTCAGATACATTTCCAGCTACTCTCACTGCACATGTTGGTTTATTGTAAAAACTTTTAATGGCTTCTATAAAATTTTGCTCTACGTTGTGTTCTTTTAAGGAATGCCATAGTTCGTCCCTCCTCACAGTCTCAAATGCCTTTTATAAGTCAATAAAACACAGGTGCAAGTCAATGTTTCTCACAAGGAATTTTTCTCTTATTTGCCTAATTGTAAATGTGTGATCTTGTACACTTCTTCCTGGTCTAAATGCACTCTGATACTCTTCAATCTGATCCTCTACTCTTTTCCTTAGTCTCATTTCCAGAATCCTGGCATACACTTTTCCTGGTACGCTAAGTAGTGATATCCCTCTATAGTTTGAGCATTCCATGGTTGATCCTTTCTTATGTATTGATTCTACAGTTCCTTTTTCCAGTCGTCTGGCACCTGTTTGGACTTCAATGCTTGTTGACATATTGCATGTAGTAGTTTGTCAGCCTCTCTCCCTTGGGTTTTAATCATTTCTGGATAAACTTGATCTTCTCCTGCGGCGTTTCCTAATTTCACTTTTCTTATAGCTGTTTGAAGTTCTTTCTTTGAGATATCTACTTCTTCAGCTGTTTCATCTCCATTACTTGTTACTCTTAATAATTGATCTGTACTCCTTGTTTTATATGTTCTGGAGGGATTATGTAATTGTTGAAAATACTTTCTCCACGTTTCCATGATTTCGCTATATCCTTTCATTATTTCTCCTTTGGCGTTCTTAATTTGTCGTATTGAGCATGTTTTGGTCTTTCTCATGCTCTTCATTGCTCCCTAGAACAGCTTTTGATTTCCTTGATAGCTTTCTTGAAGTCTTTGTCCCAACTCTTCCCATTGTTCCGGTTTTGCTTTCCTAACTGCCTCTTTGGCGATAGTTCTTTTACTCACGTAATCTATCCTATCCTGTGGTCTCTTTGTTTGCAAGCATTTCCTCAAGGCATCTTTTCTTTGATCTTAGTCTTGACATTCTCATTCCACTATGCTGTCCTTTTCCAACTCCTTTAATTGGTTTCCTACCACAGACGTTTTCAATACAACTGAGGAGTGTTTCTTTATACGTTTGCCACTTTTCTTCTATTGTGCTTTCCTTCAGATCCATCTGCCTTTCACTGATATATCTTTTTATCCTGGATTGGTACATCTGTTTTACTATTGGTTTATTTATTTCTTCTATTTTAAGTTTATTAGCTTTCTTCTCTTCCCTTTCTGGTTGTTCTCTTCAGTTAATAATCTCATTTTGGGTATCACTATGTGATGCTCACTAAATATTTCACCTCTTCTGCTTACTCTAGCATCCATTGTACTGTAAAAAGGGAAACTAACTATTATGTTGTCTATGATTGACTTTTCACATCTGTCTTCATTTACTCTTGTATATTTGTGGATATCTTCATGAAGAAAAAATGTGTTAGCTATTTTCATGTAATTCTTTATGCAAAAATCTATTAGTCTCTCTCCATTTGGAGAAGTTGTTGTCTCTCCTTCTTTACCTATTACTATTACTCCTGCTGAAGTTTCTACATTGATGCCTACTCTAGCGTTTAAATCTCCTAAAACCATTAATTCCTGTTTGGGTTTGAGATAGTCTGCAGCTATTTGTAAATCATTTTCGAAGATATCTTTTCTTCTTTGGTTGCACCTTCGTTTGGTCCATAAGCTATTAATAATTTAATTTCTCTTCCTTTTCGTTTAATATTTACCTCTAATAGCCGTGGGCTTACACATTTCCAACTTTCTAGTAGCATTTCTTACCTTTTATGCATAAGGAGGCCTACTCCTGCTCTAGCTCTATCTTTGACATCTACTCCTGAGAAGATTAAAGTATGATTTGGTCCTACATTTTCTTTTCCTTGTCCTTTTTCTTTGTTTCTGTAATTGCCAAAATGTCTACTTTGAATTTTTCCATTTCTTCAGCTAATTGTAACTCTTTTCCATTAATTGCCCTAACATTCCATGTTCAAAAATAACAGTCCGTGTTCTTTTCCAGAGTCGTCTTCAAAATTCAAGCCGGGTATATCATTGCATATATATTAATTTGAATCAGGTTGTTTTGGATAAGTAGGGGATTCGTCCACTGTACCCTAGGTAGATGGTGGGGCTGCCACCTTGAGACCTCCTACCGGACCTTGTTATTTTCTGTCAGGGTTAACTCCTTTAGCCTTTAGTCATTCGCGACCAGCCGGCAAGGCAGCAGGTTGTTAATTTCTGTCACGGTTAACTCCCTTAGCCGTTGGTCAGTCAAAACCGGCCTGCAAGGCAGCAGGTTGTTTTCTTGCAGGGTTAACTCCCTTAGCCTTTGGTCAGCCAAGACCTGCCTGCAAGGCAGCAGGAGACTCGAGGAGGGCGGGATCAATCTACCTCTGATGGGGTGCTTACCTGCATCCACTGCCCGGACATCTACTCCTAGGGAATTAAAATATGATTCAGTCCTACATTTCTATTCCTTGTCCTTTTTCTTTGTTCTGTAATGGCCAAAATATCTACTCCACAGATTTTTCCATTTCTTTAAACTAATTCTAACTCTTTCCCATTGTGCCTAACGTTCCATGTTCCAAAAATCACAGTCGTGTTCGTTTCCAAGTTAATCTTCAAAGATCAGGCGGTTATATTTCTTTTACTTCTCTGAATCAGAGTTGTTTTTGGATAAGCAGAGTTATTCCACTGTACCCTAGGTAGATGGTGGGGCTGCCACCTTGAGGTCCCCTACCAGGCCTTGTTATTTTCTGTCAGGGTTAACTCCCTTAGCCTTTAGTCATTCAAGACTAGCCTGCAAGGCAGCAGGTTGTTTTGTGAGGGTTAACTCCCTTGACCTTTGGTCAACCAAGACCCGCCTGCAAGGCAGCAGGAGACTCGTGGGGGGCGGGATCATCTACTCCCCGTACAGGTGCTTACCTGTCCACTGCCCGGAAGGCTGTCTCCGTGTTGTGATATTGTCTGTAAGCTGACTTATTGGGTTCGAATAATTTATATTTCAGAAGATGTTTCTTTAATGGCATTGCAACGACCTTTTCCAAAATCTTCGATAAAAATGGGAGGTTCAATTCAGGCCTTTAGTTTTTTTAATTCCTCAGGAGATACGTTGGGTTTCTAAAGTAGAGGGGTTACAATTGCGTGCTTAAAGGTCTTGGGTACAATTCCAGTTTTTAGAGATTCATTAACAATGGTTGTTAGAACAGGAGCTAGGTGATCTAAATGTCTAACTAATAATGACGTGTCAATCGGATCAAGGTATCATGATTTCGGCGGTGAAGATTTTATAAGGGTCTTGAGATCCTCCTCGGTGACCGGTTGGAATTCACTTCACAGAAGACCGTATCATCCTCAAATTGTTTGAAAGTTGGTGGTGAATGGTGGTGCTAGTCGAGATTGTTTCTGATGAGATGTACTTTATTCTTGAAATAATGTCCAAATACGTCGGGTAAGTGTTCGAGTAATCCGGTTGGAACATTTGCTTTGTTAGATCTGTTGGCTTTGCCCGTCATTTGCTGGTTATGTGAAACAGGGCACGCGCAGTTGTGCATTCGTTGATTTGCTGCTATAATATTCAGCCTTTGCAGCTTTAATTAGTAGTTTTGTTTGTTTGTAAATGTGTTTGTGTATCTCCAGGCTTGCAGGGCGCCGTTTTCTCTCTGCTCGTCGTCATTCCGCTTTGAGTAGCTTTATCTTCCCTGTCAGCCACGGCGCTGATGGGCGATCGGTGACTGTGCGGTGTTCAATAGGTGCATGGTGATCGAGCAGCTGCCAGTGTGTTGTTGTAGGTTTCGGTGACATTGGTACTTGTCAGAAGGCTCAGGACAACACGTGCAATGTAACCTCTAGTGTCGAGTGATCAAACGCTTTTCTTCTTGATGTAATTTTTTCGTCTGGAGTTGTTTTTTACGTTGATTTCGAAAGTTGTTGATTGTCCCTTTGTTTGAAGTGCGCATTCACAACATTCGAATGATTTATCTGTGGTGCTCGTTTTTCGTTTTTATGTTAAGATTGCACCTGCTAATTACACACAGCCCCCCCCCCGCCCCCTCCCGAACCGCTGAGTCTCGGTACGGGTGTTGGCTTGAACCCCGGGGAGTTAGGTCGTTGATGATTGCCTCATCACCTTTTGGTTGAAGCCATGATTCTGTGAGGAAAGCAATAATTATCAACATCAGATTCAATAATCAGGTCTTGAATCAGTCCGCTTTTATGTCGTGATGACTGAGCGTTCAAGAGTAGGACTTTAACATGGTTAGTATCCTTTTCATGTAAATTGTCAGTCAAATTATGTGTCGCCGTTGTGCAGGGCTGAATATTGGGCTGGTCAAGATTATTATTTAATGTCGAGATCAACTCCCAAGGCTAAATGTAAAAGTAAGAAATAGAAAAGAAGAGAGCGTTTAAGTCGTTTACATATTGGTCATTCGTGGCTCACACAGGGCTTCCTCAACTTCCTGCTGACCCATGATGACCATTAAACATATTTTAATAAAATGCTCTGATCTGATCGATATACGAAGGAAATATTATTATTCTGAGGGAAGCATTTACAAACTCTTTTAAAATACATTTGTAATGATCTATATTTTTAAAATATTTACAAATACTATGAAAACTTTTGATTTTTAAAAAGTGCGTTATGTTGTGCCTGGACAGTCTTTAGTAATATTAGTCGGCTACGAACCCTGAGATCACCGCCATGGTGGACAGGGTTATTTCAAAGAAACAAACAAAACAAATAAACTTCTTTTACGATCTCTCTCGCTTTGTTCCTGTGTCGTAGAACTACGAGTGGTGGCAAATTTTCATGACGCTATGGGTCGAGTGTGTGTGTGTGTCTTCTTTGGTGTGTGTGCGAACATTGTGTGTTGATTTGTGTGGGTGCACTCAACCGACGACGAGGTCGTTGTGACTGTTTGGCTGGGTTCACACGAACGGCCCACCAGAGGCAAAAAGCCGGCGTGGAATGTGGCATGCGTTTCCCCCGTGATCGAGGGTCCAAAGTCCACTTGCGCGCCACACGAAGAGTGTAAACAGAGAAGAGGGTGTGTTCAGTGTTCACGAGGCTGATGAAACAGGCACCAAGCTGGCGGTACAAATGATAGAACAGAGCAAAGGTCGAACGGATTATTTTGGTATCAATCCGTATACGCAACCTACATAAAATTAAACATGCAATTAAAGATAAATGGACATTTACCAAATGGTTACTGACAAAACAACAAAACTAAAAAATTGAAACCAATTTTATTTGTGTCGGGAGGTCAATCAAGTCTTTTTATTTTATTTTGTAGATTTAAATCAAGATCTTTCCTACTACCAGTTTTATTTTTTATACTACATCATGTCACAGTAATGAATGATATTATTATGCTTCAATCAATATATTTGAATATGGAATAATAATGTCTAATAATTATGATCCATTGATTCATTGATTACTGTATCTTGGAAAATACGAAAAGTCATGTTGTTGGGTCCCATCGTCTAAAAAGATTGTTTACATTTAGATTTCATAACAGCTTTAGACTCTTGATCTATATCTAGATCGCTTCTTTTGCCGTTTTAATAATTTCATGTTGTTGTTGCCCACCACTTAAACAGTGAAAGAAACCTGAAAATGTGACCTCATTTAAGGGTCAATCTAACTTGTCCCCGCCAGCACGTGATGTAAACACTCTCATGAACCCATAGTAAAACCACGTGCAAACGAACTCACAGAGCATACACGGATCACATGCACAGTATAATCTGATTGGCTGAGCGTGACATGCCCTGTTTTTCATTGGCCAATTAGTCCCCGCCCTTACCTTGAAAATTCCACTATGCAAGAAAAGAGGCGTTGATCATCTCGACTAGATGGATATTAATGTTCGTTTGCATTTGAGTTCATTGGGATTTTATCGTTGTTTCGAACGGATTATGACTGAATTGATACTGAAACGACCTAATCCAAATCTCGTATGACTTGTTTCAGGACAGGAAATGAACGAAATATCATTGTCTAAGGTATATTCTATAATTTAAGTATGTTTATCTAGATTCTAGGATCTAAAATAGAGCTAGACTAGATCTAGCTCTAGTCTAGATCGATCTAGAGGCTATTCTAAATCTAGGCTCTAGTCTAGAGTTGGAGATAGAAATATACTAGATCTATAGAAGTAATTAGTCATACAATGTAATCTAATCTAGATGTAGATTCTATATAATATAAATATAATATAAATAAAAGTAGGCCTAGATCTAGATCTACTACCTGAATTAAAATGTAAGGAAAATATTCACTCATTTTAATTTTGGTGCACGTTGATGAAACCTTTCTAACATCTTAATGGAAAACCAAAGAAGATTTAATGGCAATCATACAATGACAATGTAATAATCTACATCTAGATAGTAATTTAAAAGATTAGATCTAGAATCGATCTATTCTAGATCTAGATCTAGATCTTTTTCTATATAATGAAGTGATAAATATGATAAATAATAGATTCTGAGACAAAATTCATAAATATGGTGATTGGAATGTAATACCGAAAATAATGAATAGGGATTGGCTTATTATACATATCAATCAAAGAATCTCTGCCTAATGGATTCTAAAACATAACTAATAACAAAATCTAGCACTAGTGAACTGAATAATCTCAAAGGAGTACTGAAATCGGGAACCTGCCATTATTTTAACTCTTCTTATCACCCTCCCTGACCCCCTTTGGTCACTATTCTTCTCATCATACCAAGGCCCATATGCTAAACGAAACCTATAGAAATCTATCCAGCGACTTTTATTTTAGAAAACAATGCGTTACCAGCAAATAAGCGTTTCATTACTAACCTAATCGTTCCGCTAGATATCCATCAACCATGACACTAAGGTAGCAGCAACCTTACCAATCTCTCTTTTATGATAAACTGAAAAGGAGGAATAGGGGGCGGGGGCTCCCATGCCCACTCCACCCCTTTTTCACTGTATTCTCCCTTATTCAGGGAAGACCCCACTGAACCACTAATTTATTAATTTGGGGGTGGTATTCTATCTGGTCAGCCAGTTTAGTATGTCAATTTTACGTTATTTTTTATGTCTGTTCTTAACATTTTTGACAGCTGGATGGAGACATTTAAGACCCATCATAACAGAGATGCTTTTTTTTTAACAGATGGAGAGATTCGATGTGATATAAAAGTTCTGAAGAAAGAGCAGCCGCAGAGTCACTTATATTTATATCTCAAGGAGGTATGAGCAAAGTTTTGCCTCAATCATGCGACAACAAATATTCACCTCAAGATGTGAATAACCAAGCTCATGTTGAGGTATGAAAATGTTTGCGTGTTGTTCTAGACAGTCTTTCAGTAATATTCAATATTTTTTTTAATAGAAGACCTCATTATTTTGTTTTATTTATTTGAAATAACTTCTTTATAAATATGCAATCATGATGAAGTAGTAAAGTTCCTTGAAAGGCCCTTGCTACCCATAGAGCCAGTTTCTATAGCATGAAGCGGAGCAGGTGATTATCACCTCCTGGACAGGTTGCTAGTCAGTCACTGTCTCATGTTTCTTCTCCCAAATTGGTGCTGGTACTCATTTTTACCTCAGTCGAAATGGTGAAAATGTGGCTTATTACATGTCTTTTTCTAAAGGAACACACTATCAGACCTGGCATTACCGTGACTGAAACCCCAGAACTTCTGATCCTAAGGGCAACCTTATCATGAGGCCACTGATTTCATACATAGATTACAATCATAATTATAAATATATATATATATATACATTTTTGTATTTATATATATATATATATATATATATAGATACATAGGAAGGTTCTGAATGCATTAATTTGTCAAAAGTGTGTCCGTTCTTTACAGGCACCTTTATTGACATTTTATGTTATGATACATTCATATGAATAATTATAAATGTTTAAATTCAAGATGCTTGTCACATAATTGTTCCCACTTAAGACTTGTTTTTGTATTATTTTATTTTCAGCCTGTTTGTAAAAGTTTATCATCTCATTCACATCATGAAAATAAGATGCCATCAGAAGTAAAAGGACAAAGTGCCCAAATATCAGTCATTGTGTCCAATGCTTCATCACCACAACTGCCTCTTAGAAATGTTACCAAATCAAAAATATTTAGAGGTCACAAAAAGACGTTTTCCAAGAAATGTGTGAGGAAGCCAGAATTAACCAGCTGGTCTTACAGACCAACTTTACACAAGCAAAAGAATGTCTTCAGACTCATCGTCGTCATCAGCTACCGTTTCAAATGGCACCAGTGAAGTTTAAGATCTTTCTTTTCCATGCTCAGGTAAACATGTTCTTGAAACTTCATGCAGACACCCATATGGTGATGATCAGCGTCTACATTTTCACCACCTCGTTCATGTTGTTCCCTTTGGTACCACCTTGTTCATTCGAATCACTCTACCATGTTAGGCCACTGACCCCATTGTCGGTGGAAGATTTTTCCACGTTGCCCCACTCCTCTTGATCCTGGTCTTAGTCAGATTCCAACTCATTTGAGGAAGGTCATTTGGAGCCTCCCCACACCATTACTCAGATTCCAGTGATGAAGAGATTGAGGATAAATTTGAACAGCCTATGAAACTTCTTAAAACCGTTAACATTCCCTCTTCCAATTGTTTCACTTGAAAGAAAATGGCAAGATTTAGAAGTTAAATCCTTAATGGGAAATGAACCTTCCCATGAAGCTGAGTGAACTGCCATGGCTCAAAATTTCAGAAAAAAATGTTGGCTTGAAGGATACATATGATGGAGAGAGAAAAACAAATTAAATTGGAAATCCCAAAATTCATGTGTCAGTGTTTGTGCGCCACAAGAACGTATTTCTCAAACATCTGGAATTATTTCCACCAATCAGACCTCATCATTAGCTTTAAACAATTTTCACACGTAGACATTTCTCAAGGAAACATTCCAGCAACTACAGCAAAACCCGACCTTGTAAAAGCTTTCTTGTCTCATAAACAACCTGTGTCATTCTCTCAGCCACAAAATAAATCGCTTATTTCTTCCTCACTGTTGCCCCAATTCGATACATCACTACAAGCTGTATCAAAATTTGACTCTAGTGACAGTATTGGTGACGCCGGGGGAAAAAACTATTATGCCAACTTTTAAGTAGGCCATCATCAAATCCTATGCCAACACCAGACGTTTTTACGCATCCCTACAAATCACCCCCACTTGCCAAAGTACATCATCTTTCAGTACAGAACAGCCCATCTCCAGAGGTTACATCTACCATAAACAGCAAGGATGCAAATATTTCAAGAAATCATTGTCGGCTTCCTCAGTCTCTTCCAATAGTCAGTTAACATAAATGCTGTGTGTCTGGAGCGACTAGTGAGAAGCCAATCATTCAGGTTTTCTTTAATCAACTTTGTCAACAAGTTGCAAGAAACTCTACCTACCTCTTTGAAAACCTCAAAACCAAATGACAATTTCCAGCTAATTGCGCCTGCTCCCTCTTCTTTCTCAAATGTAAATGCAAAGTCTTATCTACCTCTACCTAAAATGAATTCTAGTCGTAAGAAGAATCACAAGTGTCCAGTAGCGGATTGTAACAGGATTACTTCAAGAGTTCTCATCTGAAAGCTCATATCAGGTTTCACACAGGGTGATTGATTTGCTTACTTCGACTGGATTCATACTTAAATACAGAAATCATCCTTTGATTTTTATCTCTGTTTGATCAGTGTCAAGCTTTTATTATGTATGGAACGAAAATATTCCGTTGTCATCATTTAAAGATTCTGACTTCAAGTTTATTTTATAATGTGTTACTCAAAATATTAAAGTGGGTTAGGTCGTATGGGCTGGGCGTAAATCGAAAGGGAATTTTTTTGTTTTGTCACCTACAGTTACGCTGACTTTGTTGTCGAAATATTAAAAGCAAGATCTGAAGTAAAGCTTCAGTTCTTCCAATAATTCTGTCTGACTTTTAGTGTGTTGCAGCTTTATTTAATGATCCACTGTCATGGGAGAACATTGCATATTTTAACTCTAAATCTTAGATTAACTAATATTATTTAAATAATATTACACTTTATACAATTGGTTTGGCAATGATACTTTCTCAGTTGTAGTCATGAATTTTGATTGTTTTTGTAATTTATGACTTACAATGTAGATGTTTATATCTAATCTATACCAATATATTTTAAAAAATGTCTTGTCTGACAGTTCTTCAGCTATTGCTATAATTATGAACATAGTAATAATGGCTCCACCGTATCATAATATGAATGTGAAGATAAGTTCTTTCTTGTCTTTGACTTGTTGTCCAAGGTTAGGTTTTTCATTTTGACAACTTCTACAACTCTGCAGAGGATTATTACAAATTTCTCTTACTCTTAATATATGTTTGTTGTTTTTGGTATGTGGTGACCTCACATGCAGTAGTTGATTTTAAAACTTACTATTACCAGTAATAAATGTTATAATATTATTGTGCTTTTTTCTTTCAAGTGTTGTCTTCCATTATAATAGACTGCTCTTATACAAATCTTCACAGTCATAGTCATAGATTTTTTGTGTCCGTGACATACTGCTCTCATTCAAATTTTCAGTCATAGGCATAGTCATAGATTTTGTGAGTATGTGTGTGTGTGTATAGTGGATCAGTATTACAGACTTGTAAAAGTTTCCTTCAAAATTAAGCAGTAGAAGCTTGTGAATTATGTTGAAGTTAAAAGTCTCTAGTTGCTTTAATTCAACTGTTATTGTTAAATTTCTTCCCTAGGTGAAAAACTTCCTTATCAATGTCACTGGGATGGATGCAATCGAAGTTTTGCCAGGTCTGATGAGTGCTCAAGACACATTCGTACTCACACTGGAAGAAAAAAATTTCAGTGTGATGTTTGCAAAAGACACATGAGGAGTGATCATCTTGCTAAACATGTGCGTCGTCACAGCAACCAATAAGAAACTACTACTGTGGAATAACTCTGGGAATGCAATGAGCACAAGGATGATTGAAATAAAACCGCTGAATAGGACATGATATGACACTATTGGGTTAATGTCATCTTGTGGTCTAGGCCAAAATATGACAATAGTGACAACTCCACTAATAAAGACAGAACAAACACGTGGAAACGTTTAGTATAACCCTTAGTCAGACAACAAACGAAAATATCTAGAATCTAGATCTAAGTACTACCTCAGACATCACACAATGTGATGCCTGAGGTAGTAGATCTAGATTTTAGGTGATATTTCTCGTTTGTTGTCTGACGAGGTTTCATACCCAACGTCACGTGTTTGTTCTGTCTTTATTAATGGAGTTGTCACTTATTGTCATATTTGACTTTGACTCACTCCACTGTGGCTCCTTTGTACTATTCATCTTGTGGTCTGTGACTTTAATTTGTACTTGAGGAATGTAAAAAAGGACATGTATTACATCTTTTGTTTGAATGTTAAGAAAGTGATTTTGGTTGGGTGGGGTTTAGCCTAAGCCAAAGATGAAGTGAAAGAATTGGGATCTTGTATTCAATCTGTAGTATTTTTTATTTTTGTTTGTTTTATCACTTTACAAGACCTGATTGTGAGGGCGAGAGTGAGAGGAATGTTAATATCTTCTGAGTTATGAATAATGTGACATTAAAGCTACAGCATCTTAAATTTTCCTGCAGACATTATCTTACCTTTGTAGTGAATATAAAATGTGTAGTAGCCGTAAACTTCCTAAAAAAACCACATATTTTAAGCAGTGTTGTATGGCTAATAATAATAAGTTACTTATGATTATTTTAAGCCTATTTCAAATGGTACACATTATACAGTGATTAAGGAGATTTTCTTCCCATTACATTACATTTTAACCACCCAATATTTATGCATCTACTTAACACATCAAGAATTTAAAATGTAGTTAATAATAAACTTCACATATAAAACAAAATAAACCAAGTTAATATTTCTGTTAAGATATCCATAGATTTTCTTTAATGGACTAACTTTGTAATCTATCTGTCTTATCTCTTAAATGTGAAGTGTGCAATGTCATTTCTTGATACTTAATTTATGTTTTGAGTTTCTTGCAATTTGACTTCCATATCATAGCAAAGACAAGCAAATTCAACAGAAAAATTATGTTTTAAAATGTAATTGTAGATTCTAGCTTATGATAATATTATTATCATGTTTGTCCATACTTTCTTATATTATGTTTTCTACTGAGTTTCTTGTGAAAAAAAGACATTGAGAATTTTTTATACAAATTTTTAAATATATTTATATATATGTTTTTATATATATATAACATGTGTGTTTTCACGTAGCGCACACTTGTTTTCTTGTTAGAAGAACAAATACAGCTATTGAATAAAAACCACCAAATTAAACAAAAATAAGTTTTTGTTCTTTGATACTTTGAAGCACTATCTTGGGAGTGCTATTATCGTTAATTTTCTTAAATTTAAGAAGATTATGTTTTGAGTGAAACCACATTCATTAACTTTCTTGCGAGTTTTATTTTGTCTGTACTAGACAACTTTTGAATGTTTAAAAGCACTTTTGTTGTAATAATTGTGTGATTAACAGTTGTTTTTGAGATCCAGTTTTTGAATTACCAGATATATTGTATTATGTGTGTAATGATAGTTATAATAAATGTATAATTTATGAAGAATGATTCTCATATATATAATATTTAAAGGATATAAGTCAAAGCAGTATCAATGCAATACTCAGCAAGATCTGAGTTTTACATATTTTCATTGAAAATACAATAGGCTTTTCTATTTATTTGCAATTTTTATGTGTGAAAGTCTGAATTGTTTTGCATGACAAATCAAGAACATTTTCAATGTCATTGAGTGCATTTGATTTTTATCCATCTGTATTTAAGTACGGTATTTTTTAAAGGTGCTATTTGTTCACTATTCTTACGTTTTTCGTGATATGTTTTAATTTTATAATGATACCATTTTAACGCTTGATATTAATATTCTTACAATATGCTTGAAAGAGGGGATGTGGGTGGTTAAGTGTCATATTTGTTTGGGGGGGGGATATGGAGAAAATTGGATGGTTGAACAATAAGAGGTATTTCAGAATGTGCTATTATTATTATATATATTTTATAATACTACATGTACATCGGTTTAGACTCTTCCATTTTTTCTTTTTCTCCTTCTTGAACTTCTCATTTTCTCCTTCTTTTCATGATTGTTAATGTTACTATCTTTCTTGGTGTGGTTGTTATTATTTTTTACATGTATTGTTATTAATATATTATTATTATTATTATTAATTGTTTATGTGGTTATTATTTTTTACACCATGTATTGTTATTAATTTATTATTATTAATTATTATCATGATACTTAACATTTTCGAGATGTGGGTTTGACTTCTTATTTACGCTTTGTATGTATCACAAACAGTGTTACCACTAATGATATTGATCAAAGGTCGTTTGAATTTATTTATATATATGTGGTGGGCAAGGAAAAACAAATAGATAATCAAACAAATCAATATGTATTTATTTATATATGTGAGTGTATTTAAGTTTGAAGCTACTTTAAATTTAAAATTAAGAATATTGTGTTGATTACTTTACTAGTTTAATTGTGAATGCCATTAGATGCTATGACTCTTGTTGGGTTGGAGTGGTAAGGTTTCTAGACTTTAATGAGGTCCTGGTTTGAATCCTAGCAAAGCTAGACCGGATGTTGTGTTCCTTGGAAAAGACCCTTAACACGCATTTCCCCACTCAGCCCAGGTCCAAATTTGTACACATTTAAGCTCTAGCTAGGGAGTACAAACGGCGTCAGACTAAGTAATAGTGGCTTGTTCAAGGGTGATTATTATCAATCATTTGTTCCACCCGTGCTACAGAAATTCGGATATGCTCAGGTCTATAGGCCATAAGGGCCTTGATGGAACTTACCTTTCTTTTCTTTTTTGTTTTGTTTGAGGGGTAGAGCAGGGAGTCATTTAAAGTAGAAAATTCAGCATAATGTTATTTCGCACAACAATTTAATTTCAGTTAAATTTATTTTAGTACAGTTTTTGTAATAATTTTCAATGATCAAAGAATATGGCAATAGAAATGTATTGTTGCTGTTTCTCACTTAAAAGTCTAGCTGATAAATCTTTAAAAGCAGTTTGTTTTAAAATTTGTGTGATTGTATCTCTCTATATTATTATATTCATCAGTAGCCGTCTTTTATCCATTTTCATTTCAAATCTGCTGAACTGGGCATATCGATCCACATGATATAACCTAAGAGATCTCAAGATAAAGGACTAATAGTAATAATCATTCTTATATTTCATGGTAAAGTATTGTTTACAGTTCAGACTGCTTTGCTCTATCTCCAGTATCCTTACACGTACATTTCATCCATAACATCCTTATATAGTGAAACTGGGAGTCCATGACACAGATTATTCTTTCAATGCACACGATGGGATGCAATAATTTCCATGGGGATATAAAGTGAGCAGAATAATTTCAAGCAGTTCCATTGGACTTATGTCCTCAAAAGAGCTTTCTTATTGATGGTTGAATAGTTAAACTCTGAAACTCATGGAAATGGCAAATTGAAATAGTAAGTAAACTTAAAATTAAAATCACGTTGAAAGAATGATGTATGTGTATAATATGTATAAATCTATAGCATGTATTTTTATTATATTTGAAATTTGTGTTTTACACAAACTTTTCAATATTTCCAAGTCTCTTTTGATGAATCAAGGATTGCAATTTATACTTGATGATACTCTTCGACCCTTAAATCTTGTTCGAATACACTTTTCCATTATTCAATTGAACGCTATTTCAATTAATGTAATAGTTTGTTAAATAAATTATGAACTCAAACCACATAGATACAAAGAATTTGTTCTTCTTTTTGTGTGTGTGCTATCCTCTTAGATTGTTCCACTGTCAGCATTATCACCCTCATTTAGATAATAGAAAACTTCTATTTTTAATCAAAGAAAAAGGAGGAATAAAAAAAACAAAGTCTCTAGGATTCACAGAACTGTTTTAAAAGAAGGCTGAGGTGATTTTTGAAACATCGCTTCATTCAGGGTCTGTGTTAGCAGCGAGTGAGAGGGCTGTTAAAAATAAGTTTATTTCATTCATATGACACATTATGTTCTGTTTCTTATTTTTCTTTTCATCATAAATTAATCTCTCTCTCTCTCTCTCTCTCTCTCTCTCTCTCTCTCTCTCTCTCTCTCTCTCTCTCTCTTTCTCTCTCTCTCTCTCTCTCTCTCTCTCTCTATCTATATATCTATCTATCCCTCCCTCCTCCATCCGTCCATCTCTCTCTTATCTCAGTTTTTATTGGCCACAGACAAATAATGAGAACACAAGATAAAAAATGAAAATACAAATAATAATTAAAACATAAATTCAAGTAAAAGCAAAAACAAGGAAGTACTTTGTATAAATATGTTCTTTATTTTGCACATGCATATTAAATGAATGACCATGATTAAAACAAGAGAAACAGATCGATGTTATCGATTGGGTACTCCAGAATAATCTTGAGTTCCCTGGACTGGAATAAAAAGGGAGGGAGGGGATCAACGATGTGGCTGCTCAGGAAGGTATTTTTTTATAGAATGGTGAAGGCAGAACAAGGAGTAATGCCACGAAAACGACGGCATTAAGTTTAGAAAATAGGTATTTAAGGTATCAATAAATGAGATGGGACATCAGTGTGTATGGAGAGACTACATCTCCTGGAGATACGCTAACATGGTGGCAATTTCATAACTCGTATGCTTAATTAAGGAATCAATTTTCCGGACAAACATCATACATAATGATCATAATCTGTCTTTTACCGAATAGTCTGCTGAACATTGCCTTCCCATTCCCTTCACGTGCTTTGTGCTTTCACAATTAAAATTGCCAACAAAGTAAAACCATGAAACATACTCTGCTAACAACAGGGTGATTTCAAATTTCGGTTTCTTAACTAACAATGTTGACACTGCCGCACTTATGCATGAATTAGGAATTAGGACAAAACCAATGTCCACAGATAGATAACCGCTTCTGACTGATAACTAATGATATATCTAGGTCAAGAGACGAGCGGGCAATGATGAGGCGAGTGGAAGGTTTCATCACAGACTTACTGCTCAATGTCAAGGTTAGGTCAAAGTCAATAATAGCGGCAGTACCTGTGTCATGGGAAACCGCTGATCTGCTGTGGTCAGAGACGAAAGTGAATGTCTGTAGGTGACCTTGACTTCGATTAGAACCAACTGATCACTCCAAACCTGCCAACGCCAACCAACGCTCTCTTCTACGTTCTTGTTGATGCCAACAGTAGAAAGGAAAGGTCACAACTCTGGCCGCAGTACATTATTCCTATTCCCCACTTACGTAGTAATTTAGCCATTCATAATAGATATTTTCTTATATTATGTAATTTGGGAAATGACTGTGTTAACACTATTTACAGCGTCCCTATTCACTAGTTCACTAGCAGCAGGTCCTTTCTTCCGTTTGTTATCGTTATTTAATCCATCTTTTTTTACACTTAGATTATTTTTTCTCTGGAAGAGGGGGACTCGATAGTCCAGACAAAATGTCAGCCTCTTGACTCTTAGTCTTAACCCAAAGGTCATGGGTTCAAGCTCCGGCGACGGTTGACATTTCTGTTTTATTTAAGTAAATCTACCTAGTCCCATAGGAGGCGGACGATAAAAGGAATCCCGTGTGCAGACCACAACACTATGTGCACTTTAAAGACCCTTTGGCTGTTTGTTACAGAGCGGTCCAGGCAAAACTAAAAATCCTACCAAATTCTAAGTTCGATTTTTGCATGGTTCATTGATGACTAGCGACACCATTCATTAACACATGTATATGATATTATGGTAATAATGGATACTACTACTATACTACTACTACTACTTCTAATAATAATAATAAAGATGATAACGATAATAATAAAAATGGTAATAATGATGATGATAATAATGATAATAAGACAAAAAAAAGAAATAGAATGCACACACAAATGATAGAAATAGATATAATAAGCAACAAACACACGGAAAAAAAACTCACACAAAAAACAACAAAAAAAGAAACACAACAAAAAGCAACCCATCATACATACACACACACACACCCACGCAAATAAGCACGCACACATGCGTTTATATACCTCGTGACAGTGCACTTACATAGCCGAAGAACATCATCCTGCAGTTTAAACCGATCAAAAACGACAAAACTAATGCAATGGGTATGGGCATGCACCGAGCCGATATTGAAAGCATCCGGGCTGATTGATATACTATACGCCTCATTTGGCTGGGAGTGGGAATGGGAGGTCTTTGACTTCTAGCCTCCAAACATCGGTCATTGTCTATGCTTGGTTAAGCAAGCCGGAACATGGATGCTTATGAAAGTGAGTTTCATCGTGATGCTCCATGATATTTATTAAAGTCATGAGTGTCGAATCTCGAAAATCGTCTTTGAATCATTCTTGGTTCGGCCTCTTTGACATTGATATCATTGTAATAGAATGTAGACATTTTGTATTAAACAAATTAATAAAAAATGTTATTACGTAGGTATCATTAAGTATCAATGGTCTATATATATATTTACATAATTTCGTCAAGATGTGATTAAAAAAAATTTGAACTCATATCGACAAACGTATATATGAAACACGCAATGATGAGGAAAAGAATGATGGGAAAAGTAACACAAAGTGTTTCAAAATGATTCACTCAGTATGAAATGGACAGATGTACAATTTTATCCATAGCAAAGGTACCGTACAAAAATAGATACACCAAATAAAGGCGAGTCTAATAAAGTTTTTATTGCAGGTGATTTGAATTTATTTAAACACAGCAGTTTTCTTTTCGAGATACTTGTAATCTGATTTTTTAAACACCCAGCTCAAAAGTGTTTTAAACGCATTTTTGCAAATGTTTTATGTGACCTCCTTTTTCAAACCAAACGATGTCCAATTTGTGTTTGAGTTGATTCCAAACTCGTTTCAGTATAGCTGATGTCACTGACTTAACTGCAGCAGTAATCCGGCTTTTCATCTCATCAACATTTCCCTGTAAAGGCACATACACATTATCCTCAACGTAACCCAATAGAAAAAATCACTAGGCGTCAGATCGGGTCATCTTGGAAGCCAGCTGTGAAACACAATATGGTCGTTTTATCAGCTTCGTTCAATCCAGCGATGGGAAAACATTGTATTATGTTAAGCATGTGCCGTACATCTTTGCTAATGGTGTGGCGCTCCATCTTGTCGAAAAATGTAATCATTTAATTCATCTTCGAGTTGAGGAAATAGCCAGTTCTCAACATAATATCCAGATAACGTTTCTCGGTGACCGTTATTCCTTGAAAAAAAGAAGGGTCCATAGATTTTACTTTTTGAGATGGCACAAAAAAGACATTAACTTTGACTTTTGCAGAATATCGCTCATGCTCTATTGTTGCATGTGAAGCTTGCGCCCTCCATATGCAGATGTTATGTCGCTTGGCATTTCCA
This sequence comes from Doris montereyensis, assembly GCA_037039925.1. Classification (NCBI taxonomy): domain Eukaryota; kingdom Metazoa; phylum Mollusca; class Gastropoda; order Nudibranchia; family Dorididae; genus Doris; species Doris montereyensis. The sequence continues at coordinate 229,971 of JAXRKP010000722.1, forward strand.
CTTAAATGGATACACGCATCGTCACTTTAAAAAAAGAAAGAACTACGGACCTGAATCAAATGAAAAACCGTATCCAAGTGATAAACAATATTATATTGTACCATGTAGACTGAAATCATCTTCTCATTAACGACATTTCTATCAAATATCAATCTGTTTAAAAGGAGGTCTTAGCACCGTAACAGCGTTGCTCAGGAGTGCACATAGTGATATGTGCTCTCTCAAGATGTGTGAATGGCTTTGTCAGGATGTAAGAATAGCGTGGGGAGAAAAAGAATGTGAAATGTGATACAATCATATGGAGGCGTATTCTCGGCCCTATGTTGGTAGAATGGGAAATCCCAACTCTACGTTTCATGATTCAACATTGACGTAGTGAGATTTATTACTCGTGATGGGGCTTGTACTTGTTAAGATTAGCCGGAAAGTGTATGCCCAAATAAGGATACTAGACTTCCGAGCGTAGAAAAGTTGCGGTAGATATTGCGAGGGTAACTTTCTCGAAACGTCATCGGAAAGACTCGAACCAAATATGATAGTGACCATATATGGGAGTAAGACTTCCTGGATGATGAAATTGTAGGCAACATTATTAGTATAAATACCTGTCGTTTCTCTCAATCTTGACTCATTATTCATCTTGTGAAAGATACCCATGCACGTGGCTGGCATGTTAAAGACGAAGCTAGGACACGATCCTAGATTGTTGAGACAGAGATCTCGAGTTTAAACTATAGTTTTATTAACACTAAAAAGTGTTGCCGCCTTAAATCCAAAGATGGAACGAGAGGACTTAGGTTCATCTCGTGTTGATAGCCCTATTGGGTGGTATGGTAACCCCGTATTGGTTGACATCCCCTGTGTGTGTGTGTGTGTGTGTGTTTGGAGACTTTACCACTGCTGTTTTGTAATCTGTACGACTGCCTACTGTGTGTGTGTGTGTGTTGGATACTGATCTTGTGGTCATGACATTTGAAAAACGTTGATGTTCTTCAGACTGGTGTGTCGTGTCGACCAGCGAAACGACCCAGCAAACATCAAGAACGACCAGCATTCATTTGTAACGACCACGAATTCAAGAACAAATCATTTGTAGACATTTATATGTGTTTTTTACTTAATTTCTTTTAGTGATAAGATAGGTCTGTGTATTACATTGGTATCATGTAAAACTGGTCCAATTGTTTGACCTTTCGTTTGCATTAGGGATTCGCTGTTGTTTTAACTATTTGTTTTTTTATAATCATTTATCATCGTATTGATAATTATTAAATGTCTATCGTATAAAATACACAAATTGGACTTGTAACTCTTAATGTCTTGTGAGTTGCATGCT